>PVKU01000726.1:0-407221 GCA_004027475.1 Anoura caudifer | reverse complement strand
TCCATTTCTGTGTTTCTGCTCCTGTTGTAGTGGTTAGCTTAGTTGGCTTTTGTTTTAGGTCTGGTTATTAATACCTGTGAGATTGCTGTCTTTTTACTGTTCATATTTTTTATCTTCTTTTTCTTAGATAAGTCCCTTTAACATTTCATATAATAAGGGCTTGGTGATGATGAACTGCTTGAACTTGACCTTATCTGAGAAGCACTTTATCTTCCCTTCCATTCTAAATGAAAGCTTTGCTGGATAGAGCAATCTTGGATGTAGGTCCTTTCCTCTCATGACTTGGAATACTTCTTTCTAGCCCCTTCTTGCCTGGAACATCTCTTTTGAGAAATCAGCTGACAGTCTGATGGAACTCCTTTGTAGGTGACTCTGCCTTTATCCCTTGCTGCTTCTAGAATTCTCTCCTTCATTTTAATCTTGGCTAATGGAATTATGATGTGCCTTGGTGTGGTCTTCCTCAGGTCCAACTTCTTTGGGACTCTCTGAGCTTCCTAGACTTCCTGGAAATCTATTTACTTTGCCAGATTGGGGAATTTCTTCTTTATCATTTGTTCAAATAAGATTTCCACTTGTTGCTCTTCCTCTTCCCCTTCCAGTACCCTTATAATTCAGATGTTGGGATGTTTAAAGATGTCCTGGAGTTTCCTAAGCCTCTCCTCCTTTTTTTGAATTCTTGTTTCTTCCTTCTTTTCTGTTTGGTTTTTCTTTCTTCCTTCTGGTCCACTCCATTGATTTGAGTCCCAGTTTTCCTCCCATCTTTATTGGTTCCCTGTGTGTTTTTCTTCATTTCACTTATTGTAGCCTTCATTTTTTCATCTAATTTGTGAGCAAAATCAACCAATTCTGTGAGCATCCTGATCACCAGGGCTTTGAATTGTGCATCTGATAGGTTGGCTATCTCTTTGTCACTTAGATAAATTGGCTCTGGGGCTTTGATTTGTTTTCTGGTTTGAGCCATTTTTGTTTCTGTTCTTTTGTTTGTTTGTTTGTTTGTTTGTTTGTTTGTTTTGATCTAGTCCCGGCTGGCACATAGTGAGGGGTGGAGCCTTAAGTGCTCCCCAGGGCGAGCCAGCCCAGTTGCTGGGTAGTGATGCTGTATGTGGAGGTGGGGTCCTAGAGGGAACAATGGTGCTTGCTGTGCTCTCTCTCTGATTCCAGTCCCTTCCGCTGCTTCCCCTTCACCTAGATTATCTGTGTGCGAATGTGGGACCACCTGTTCAGCCAGCCACCTTGCGCGGCCTCACTGGGTGAGGAAACTGCACAGTTTCCACCCCGTGCCTGGGGTCTGCTAGCCTCTGCCAGTGCACCTGGGATCTTCCAGCCATTGCTGTCTGCATGCCAGGTCCGCACCTCCACTTTTTCCTGCTGCAACTCTGCTCCTCTTACAGGTCTGGATGAATGGTTGTTGGACTTCTGTACAGTTCAATTTTCTATGAGTTCTGGTTGTTTTCTTGTTTCTAAATCTTTGTTGTCCTTAATTTTGGTTGTGAGAGGAGGCACAGTGTGTCCACCTATGCCTCCGTCTTGGCTCAGGATTGAGAACCTTTATCAGCCTTGCCAAACCTTCCTTAGTGCATGACAGTCTAGACTGCTTCCAACCAACCTTCCTTCCCATTCTCCTTTACTCTGGGTCAGATTTTCATCATGTTCCTTACACATGTGGACTTGTCTTGGCATCTGCTTCTCAAATGCCTCAGAAGAACACAACGAAGAATGTTCATAGACAGGATCCCAGCAAGAAAGTGATGACACACCCATATTGGGACACTTTGACTAGGGTTTAATACAGGAATTCTTTTCAAAGGTATGGACAGAGTATAGAGAGAGCACAAGGAAGAGTGTAGTTGCTCTCAGCTAGTAAGGCAGCATCCCTCATTTCAGGCCCGAGGAAGTAGTTACTAAAATTCAGAGACTGGGAGATACTTCCCTAATAGAAGCTGGAAACTGCACAAGGGATGTGGCTCTCTGCAGATGGAGGAGCTAAAGGAATCAAGATTCTTGCTTCACTATCCTCCTCTCTCTGATCTCTTGCTGGTGCTCCCATTGCCCAGCACACCTGGAAGCTGCAGGGAAGGTAAGCCTGTTGATGCATTCCCTAGAGGTCAGCCTCATGCATCCTACATGCTGCAACAGGGAGGAGAAAGACAGTGTGTGAGTCTGGAAAAGCAGGAGGAACATCCCCAGCCAATGACAAGAGAGAGCTTTTGTGTGGTGGCAGCAAGCCTTTTCTCTAGGCTTCCCTATAGCAGCAATGACAGGAAAGAGCCCCAACCTGGCAAATTAGAGAGCTCTGGCTCCACTTCCCTCTGCATCTCTTAGTCTCAAACTCCCCCATGTGGTAGCTTCATCCTCAGGCCAGGAGGTTGATAACCATGCTCACTTCTGGTGTCATATCCAGTCACTATAGTGTAGGAGATATGAAAGTCTCTCTTCTCTGGAGCTTCACTCAGGCAGAAGGAAACCTTTCTAGAAGTCCAGCTCCCCGGAGAACCCTCCATGTACATGGCCACTCAGAACAAGCTGGAAGCTCTGTTACGGAGGAGGAAGGGCGCTGATACATCCATTTTCTACACAGCAAATGGAGAGCTCTTTCTAAGGCACAGATCTGATCATATATCACTGCCTGCTGAAAACCCTTCGATGGCTCCCACTACTTCATACAAAAGCCCACATTTCTTATGTGAACATACAAGGACCTTTACGTGATTCCCTGCCCTCCACCTTCCCTGCCTTTCTCCAGCTGCCCCCTATCTTGCAGTCATACAAAACTGCTTGCACCTACGCAAATAAGTCATGGCCTTCTTTCACTTGTTTCTGGGCTTCTGCTATGTCTTCTGTCTGGAGAATACTTTGCATCTTTCAGCCCATTCAACTCCTCTTGGGAAAAACTGCATAAATATCACTTGTTCTCAGGAGACTTGCCTTGGCCCTTCTGTGTGTCCATGGCACCTTGTACTTAGCCCTATGGTATCTGGCTGTGTTAAGATGACCGGAAATCTCTCCCCTGAGCCCTGTGCTCCAAGAGGGAGAAGTCCGTGCCTACTGTAAGGAGCTGTCTAGTATCCGGGCTAACAGCTCAAGTTTGAGCATCAGACAACCTGGATTTGGCTCTTGGCTTTACTACTCACACTTCGTAACCTTGGGCTAGTAATTTAAAACCTCTAGGCTTCTCCTTTGTCATCCATAAAGAAGGAACAATAATAGTGACTATAGTACTTTATAAGATTACTATGAAGACCAAATGAGATGATTCCTGTAAAGCATTTAGCATTGTGGCTGGGACTAAGTTAGTGCTCAATAAACATTTTTGTCATGGATGGTGATATGGTAGACAGAGCTGAGCCTTTCCCACTATTCTGGGAGTGCTGTGTGGTGCTCTGCTGTTCTTGCCCAGACAGGGGACTTCCAAGGCCAATCTTGGATATGTGATCCATGGGAATATGTTGGCCTCTCAAATACTTACTTAATAGCCTGTCGGGTTGCTCAAATTCTACCACTATGAATCAATTTTTTCATATTAGCGATCAATCTATGCTTCCTCATTCTCTGCCGCAAAAGACTCTGGCTTATTCTATTAGTCAAGGTATAGACAGCAAGTATTATTGGACTTCCAGGAAGAACTCTACATTGAACTTGGAGGGTGAGTTGCATTTTGAGTCAGCTGATAGGGAGAAAAGAGAGAGGCAGGAGAGCTACTTGCATGAGTGAGAATGGAATGTGAAACTTTGGGTGACCAGAGAGTCTTGTAGGGAAATATCTGAAGATAAAAGCAGCCTCCCTTAAAAATATAAATTCACTTGAATTGATATCATAGAATTTTAGACCCCCAAAGTAGTTTCAGATTCCTTTGTTTGAAGAAACTGTAACTCAGAGAAATTAAATATCTTGATTAAAGTCATCCAGTTTGTTGGTGAGAAAGAAAGAATGTAAATTCAGATGTCCTGATCCTAGACTCCAGAGTACTTTTACCTACTACCAAACCACCTCTCAATTAGTTTAGACAGCTTCATTTTCTCTTAATAAGCTGCTGAGACCACAGAGTAGGAGAAGTTAGGGTATTGTTGCAGGTGGGGTACAGGTGGGAATAGTGCATGGGAGAGGAGTCCTTGGAGGAAGCGGTAGGGGGCAGGCCAGAGGACATGGATCTGTCACCCTCAACCTCTTATTCTAATACTCTTTTCTTCTGGATCAGAGACCAATCAATGTATTCACACTAAGGAATAATGTCTCAAAAGCCAGAATCAAAAGCACCATACTCATGCAATTTCCCCAGGAGGGCCCTAGGGTAGGAATCTATGTTCCAGAGACCAGCACTTAGGAAATCTGAGTTCCTATACTGATCTGCCACTGAATCATCATGCTGTAGCCTTGGAAAATATGCAAAGCTAGGAACCACACAAAATATTCTACAGGGAAAAGTCTTAAGATGTTTGAGGACAGTTGCCATACTACAACCCCAATCCAAGCCCTCAGTTATTCAGGTTGAACACCACCCATTCTTTATTGCTCCTCTAATTTCCAATTGATCTTGTTGCTCTCCTCTGCACAGGTTGCAATCTGACAATGCCTCTCTTCAAGACACCACAAATAGAACATAATATTCCATTTGTGCAGGTAGATCAGTACAGTCCTCTCCCTGCCACACACTCCAGGCTTCCGTCAATGGAGTACAGCTGGTCCTAGAATAATGATGTTTCATTCACTGTTGTTTTGATATAACGTCAATGAGGAGGAAAAAAATTATTCCTTGTTGGGCGGTTTTTGTGGTGCTTACATGTTCTCCCCATATCTGTGTGGATTCCAGCTTTGTTCCACATCCTGCAGATGTGCATTTGGGATTAATTGATGTGTCTAAATTGTCCTGGTTTGATTGAGTGTGGATGTGAGTGCACCCTGTGATAGAAGGTGTCCTGTCCAAG
The DNA here is from genome assembly GCA_004027475.1 of Anoura caudifer. Taxonomy (NCBI): domain Eukaryota; kingdom Metazoa; phylum Chordata; class Mammalia; order Chiroptera; family Phyllostomidae; genus Anoura; species Anoura caudifer. The sequence continues at coordinate 402,299 of PVKU01000726.1, read as the reverse complement.
GCAGATTCCCTGAGCTGTCAGGTGAGGCTTCAGCTACCTGTGACCCTGAACTGGAATGAGTGGGTTGGAAAATAATGATCTAGTTTTTATTAATTTTTCTTAAATGTGTGTATAGCTCACACACTTCCCTGCCATGTTTATGGTGATCCACTTACCTGTATATGCATACATCCAGCCAGATTACTCCAACCATCCATTTTCTCCAAAAATGTATTCAGAAAGACTTTGTTAAATGCTTGCAAAAATTCAAATGCATATGTTATATGGACAAAAGTCAGTTTGTCTAACTGGTTTACCTGTCTATAGTCTCAATTAAAACAATACTTGGTATTTGTTCTTCATGAGCTTTGTTGGCTCTCACAGCTCCCCTTCCCCCGTTTCAAATGCTCATGCATTTTTCTATTTTAGAGCCTAGACTGACTCTCCTTGTCAAGACCCACATGCTTTCTCTTTCAAAAATTTTTCCCTACCTTTGGTTATTTCTAGTTTTCTGGCATCCCTATTTTTCTGGTCATTGAGAAAATTAGACGGAGAAGTTCAATCATCTCATTGCAAAAGGCCTAATTATCTGGCACAGACTTTTTAATATATTTATTATGGAGGTCATTCCTTGTAGAAGTTAGGATATAGGTACAGATGTTGTGACAAAACCCCCAAACAGTAGTGAAGATAGAGAAGATAGTGAACAATAGAGAAGATAACTCTCCTCCACCACTGTCCCTCTGCACCAGCCGAGTGTAAGCTGTAGAGGGTTGATGAGGTGGCACCATGGGCCAGCATCCTTCCGTCTTGCTGCTCTGGGTTGCCCTTGCCCATGGATCCAAGATAGCTCATTGTATCACCTGAGATGCCATCCAGGCAGCAAGAAGGAGGGAAAAAAGGAAGAAGAAGGCACTATCTTCTCTTTAAAAGTACAACCCTGAACTTGCACATAATGTTATTCCTATCCCATTAGTAAGAGCTTATAGACTTGGGCAACCAGCTGCAAAGAGGTTTGGAAATGTGGTACTTATGTTAGCTGTAATATACCAAGCTAAAATGCCACAGCTCTAGCTCTATAGGAGAAGAGAAACAGGAAATTTAGCTCTCTCTGCCACATTTCAATCCAGCTTCTTCTCTACCTCTTAAGGACTCCTCCATTTGCTCAGATCTGAAATTAGAGTCACTTATACATTTTCCATTCTTTTATAGTCACTCACAAAATCCTATTCATTTTGTTATATTTTAACCGATTCTATTTTCTTAGAATATTTTTATCCCTTTTTTATTTTCATGCTTATTGCCATCCAAATACAATTCTCATCAGTTCTTTGCTTTGCCAGCCCATTCCATCTTTCATCTGCAGACTGCTTGGCAGGAAAGGATATCGGCAAACTCTCCACTGGCAAATGGCATTGGACAGAGTTTTCTATTGCTCTTGATACAGATGCCTATTGGAATTTGGAAGGATGGGGGAACAGATGTTCTGACTTGTTGGTCCCTCCTCTGGAGAGAGAAGGAATCAGTGATTCTGCCACTGTGACCTGCTGCCCATATCAGGCTAATTCCAATGACTCTGACTCTGACAGCCCCTCCGCCTCCCACCAAGTTGTTATCTTTTGCCCCCTTTGGGAGCTAAGCTTTTGCCATTTTGTCCATTTTTTTTTTTACCAGACCACAAGAGTATTTTAACTTGTTTTTTTTTTTTTTTAAACATCTTATCTTCCTCTAATCCATTCTCTACAGAACCAAATTAATCTCCTTAAAGGGAGCTTAATTATTTTATTATTAAGCTGCTTTTATTATTTTAGTTAAATGTATTGTAACTTCAGTTAACAACATATAAATTTCTGGTGTACAACATTATAATACATCACCCAAAGTCTCAGCACCAAAATCTAGTCTTCCATCACCATATTCTTGACCCCCTTTACCCTTCTCTTCCTGCTCCCACTATCCTTTCTCTCTGGTAACTACCATTCCTTTGTTTGTATTCATGAGTTTGTTCATTTGTTGCTTTTTGTTTTATATCCTACATATGACTGAAATCATATGATTCTTGTCTTTTTTGCATCTGACTTATTTCACTTAGCATAATACTCTTAAAATCCATCTGTGTTTTTACAAATGGTAGTATTTCATCTTTTTTATGTTTAAATAATATTCCATTGTAGATATGTACAACATCTTTATCCAATTATCCACTGAAGGTACACTTAGGTTGTTTCCATGTCTTGGCTATTGTGTATAACATTGCAATAAACATAGGAGTACATATATTGTTGTAAATAAGTGTTTTTAAATTTGGGGGGTAGACACTCAGAAAAGGGGTTACTGAGTCCTATGGTAGATCTATTCTTAATTGTTTTTGTCTTTTTTTTTTTAGGAACATCCATTATTTTCTATAGTGGCTACACTGATTTACATTTCCACCAGCAGTGGACAAGAGTTCCATTTCCTTCACATCCTTGCCAACAGATTAGAAGAATTAATATTGTTAAAGTGTCCATATTCCTAAAGCAATATACAGACTTAATTCAATCCCCATCAAAATTCCAATGGCATTTTTCACAAAAATTAAACAAAAAATTCTCAAAATTGTATGGAAATGCAAGGCCCCACATAGCCATAGCAATCCTGAGAAAAAGGAACAAAGACAGAGGCATCACAGTCCCTGATTTCAAATTATACTAAAAAGCTACACTAATCAAAACAGCATGGCATTGGCAGAAAAACAGACACACAACCAATGAAACAGAACTCAGATTCCAGAAATAAACCCACACACATGTGGGCAACTAGTTTTCTACAAATGAGCCAAAAACATACAATTGAGAAAGGAAATTCTCTTCAATAAATGGTGTTCAGAAAACTAGGAAGCCACATGCAAGAGAATGAAACTAGACTGCCATGTGACAACATACAAAAAAATTAACTTAAAATGGATTTCATCTTTAAAAAACTCTTTTACTTAAAATTTTTAAATGGTGGACCTTTTCTCACAACAAAGATAGCAAATGCATATTATCTTGGTCAAGACCAGCCTCACTAATTAAGATATTTTTCCTGCTCAACCTAGATGAAGCTGTAGAATCCTTTTTCACAGTTAGAACTACCACTGATTGGAATTAGCATGGGACATAAATCTTATTTATTGCCCTAGCCTACAAAATTATTTCCGAAAGTTGGGCTTTAGGAGTCTTCCATCTCCGCACATGTATTGTGTGCACCAAAATCTTGCTGTTCAATATGTGGAGACCCTACTTTTTCAAATAGACCATACTTTCCTCATTCTGGTTCTGTTTTTTCATTGAATGGCTGGGTTCTGCTCACAGAGTTGAGGCAGACAGAGTGAGTAGGCATCCCAAGGTTTAAGAGATGTTAAAGGTGCTGGATAAAGGAAACAAGGCCAGGAGGAAAACCTAAACTCTCCTCAAGAAAGGCAGTAAAAAGCTGTAGTTAGGAAACGGGTGCCACATGTGAGGTCTAAGGAGTGAGGCAAGGTCATAAACAGAAAAGCAGAAGCTCAGGGGCCAGAGGATGGGAAACACGGCAGGTTGCCGAATGCAGGTTGGGACAAGGCAAATGCTTCAGGACCACGCTTGTGGAAAAGCTTCTTGGAACTGTCAGACCTGCCTCTGCACAGCCATTAACAGAGCCATGCATGTAATATGCATTAATGAATAAATAGACAAAAATATAGAGGAAAGTAATATCATCTGATCCTATGTTGAAATGTTGTGTTAAGAAAGAAATTTCTGTATTTTTCTCTTAGACTCCTATACCAGTTTTATACAAATACATTGTCTTGGCAAATTTCCTTTCAATTATTGGAATCTCTCCAGATGTCTTTACTACTGTATTCAAGCCAGGGTGAAAAAGGTTATCCTCAATACATGCACTAATAGTAAAGTGGACCTTTAAGAAAAGTAGCAGATGGCCCTACTGGTGTGGCTCAGTGGGTTGGGCATCATCCTGCAAACCAGAAGGTCACTGGTTCATTTCCCAGTCAGGCCACATGCCTGGGTTGTGGGGCAGGTCCCTGACGGGGTCCTGTGAAAGGCAACCAACCAATGTTGCTGTCCCTCTCTTTCTCCCTCATTTCCCTGCTCTCTAAAAATAAATAAAAACAGTCTTTTTTAAAAGTGGCAGATGGAAACACGAAGGACTCCACCCAGGGGCTTTTGCAAATTAAATCCCCATGAAGCCTTTGTTGCCCCTCTGCTCCTGCCAAGGCTGAGGGTCAAGCTTCTTGCCGCAGCTGCCTTTGAGAAAATTAATGTCTTGCTTCTGCCAAGAAAGCAGGTGACAAGCACAGCAGTTCTCCTTTGGTTTGTTTTTCTCTATAGCAGGAGACAAGTGCCCCCTGAGCAAGCATTTGTTTGTGCAATCAGGAGGAGTGCAATAGCAAAGGCAAGGAGATAAAGGTGAGTCAGGAAGGAGAAAGTGGCACCTAAGAGCAAAACAAAATACTGAAAAGCCAGGTAATGGAAACAAGACCTGCTAGCTTCACCCTGGTTAATGGGAAGCAAGTTGACTCATGCAACCTTGGGAACAGCTAAGATTGTTTGTGTGCACACGATGAATCACCTAATATGTAAGTCAAGACACCAGCTATAATTAATCTTGTGCATTAAAATAAATTTGAGTATTTTGAACATGAGCTAAGAAGATTGACCTGCAGGATCATGCTGTGCTCAATGCCAGGTAAGTGCTTTAAGGACAAAGGATGAACCTGGGGGTGCCCTTGGGAAGTGCTTTCCCTTGTGGCCTGCAGTTTCACCCTGCGGTGCTCCATGTGGGGTGTGAATGCTGGCAGTAGGTTGGGTTGGATGGTATCTGCCCCACCCATGCAGCCCTCAATGCCTGATTACTTACGGTGCTATGAAGTCTTCTGGAATACAAGGACTGTAAGGTGTGCTAATGGTTCTTTCCAGTTTGCAATGGACTTCATAATGACTGTGGTATTGAGCATGCTCAGATGACCAGTGCTGGTTGCCTTTTTTCAGATTGTTAATGGACATTTGTTGGGTTTTGGTAGGACAACATCTACTTCATATTCCCTTAATAATATTAATAGCACCTGCTTCCTTTTAAGGTTCATTTCTCTCCATTGGAGACAGCTTGGTAAGACTATAATCAAGGTGCCCTGCTGTCCCTCAGCTAAGGAGCAGGTACATGACCTATGCCATTTATGGGCTCAGTCTTCACATTTTCAATCTTGACCAGGATAACAAACAGATTGGAGAAGAGTAAACCCATTTAATCCAGAGTAGCACCAGGGAAGAAAGCCTGGTGTTCCTGACACCATAGAGATCCATAAGATTCCCCTGGTGCCAAGCTTGGTTCTCCAGCCACCTCTGAATTTGGTTCTCTGAGTCTAACCTTTTTGCTGTTCCATATCTTTCCCAAAATATCCATTTCTGCTTGTGGTGGCAAGAGTTGGTTTCTGTTGGTTGTCACCAAAGAAACTTAATTGATACAGATTCATGTACCCAAAATTTCTACTACAGACATTTAAGGGAATGAAGATTATTAGTAAGCCCAGCAGACTGACTACATGGGTTTTCATTAAGAAAATATTTATGTAATTTATAAGGCTCATTATCAACACTAAGTCTTCTCTTCCTTATCATTCCTGCCTTGAAGACTTTCTTCTGATTAACTTGTTTATTTTAAATCCTTTATCAAGGTATAATGAATAGGCAATATATCACCTGAAACATTGCTTATCCAAAATATTTTTCACCCAACAGGTCTTATAGTGGTAGGGTTAAGAGGGTAGGTGGACTTGTTTTCTTCTAATGTATGAGCTATGTATTTGACTGTCAGTGTGTGAAAAGAAAGGCAATCACTTGTGAAATAGAAAAATACAGTACAATATCCAAGAAATGGAGAAAAGCAAGCAAATTACAAAATTTTATTAAATCAAAGACACAAACATTAGAAACACTCATTACAGTTACCACTAAGAAAAAAATATTCTACCAATCAATTTATGCTACATCATCCCTATTTCAAAGACATTACAAGAAAATCAAGAAAGTGTGTTTTAAAGTGAAGTTTGGTTATAAAAATGAAAACTAAATATATGGAGTTTTATAACTACATGACAGGTCCTGTTCTAAGGTTTTCATATAAATTTATTTAATTCTAACAATCTAATGAGATAGTAGGACATGTTAACACAACTAATATCCATAGTTACTCAAACAGATGGATTAGGCTTAATGTAAATTCAAAGTGGAGTTATTAACAGTTCTATCTGAACTGACAAATTTATGTTTTAATCAAAGCAACAATTAAAATTGTGTGAGAAAGTATTGCTCTGATGCGATATGATACCAATTTCTAAAAAACGCCATTGTTTCTAATCTTTAAACCTTAGAAAGCCATTGGGCCAAAGCAATAACTATTCTGTTTAATTCCCAATCTCTGTTCCTGGTTATGTACATTGAAGAGTAGTGTTGCCAGCAATTCTCTAAAGATGTGTTATGGAATACTGGTGTGGAAGTGTTCCATCATGATCTGAGAAAATCCCAGGCCTCGGCTGGCCAGTCTCAACACGATGGGCATTCAAACACAGTCCAATAATTAGACATGATCACTGTCTTTCTTCTTGCATTTCTCAAGGAATATTAAAGAAGATCCAATTCATAATTCACAGCACCATTTCTTAAATTTTTCTTTTCCTTGTTCTTTTCCATATATGATATTTTCACAACTCACAGTAGCCCCAAGACTTTCTTCCCCTATTTCTTGTGTTCAACTTCCCCCTTCAAACTATCCTGGACACCCTCTACCATTATAAGATCTTCACTTTTCTTCCTCTCCCCTTTTTACATCATTTAAAATTTCTTTTAAGGAAACCCCAGCCCTACCTGATAATCATCACCTGTCCCAGTTACTCTGCATCTTCCACCCTCTTAGTTGGGCTTATATAGGAAAGACCATGAGATGACAACATATTAAGAGAGAAATACTGAATAATAAAATTTGTAAGAAATTTTCACAGAGAATGCAGGTCAACAAATAAGCAGAACATTTGCTTCTAAATTAGTTACATTTTGTTTCTTTATTCAAAAATATACTGTGGTCATTTATATTGATAAACACTAAGTACCTCTTGCAAATTTACCATGATATTAGCATATTAAAGGCACTGAAAAGTCTTGTGATAAAGAATCCTATTTAGCTTTGTTTTATCCAATACTTCTCAAGTGTATTTAAAAAATGAAACTTTTTTCTCTCCCCCTTTCCTCCCACATATAATAGTATCATGGAACACCATTTGGGTAAAGTGGCCTTAAATGATAAAAGATATAACAAAAATAGTTAAAGGTACGCTTGTAACATACACACAGAATGGTATGTAGGATGTTTCAATGAGGACAGCAATAGTTTGAATGTGACCTGTACTTTTCACATAACATGGAAAGAAGTGCCTTGTTGCCCCATATCTTGCAGTTGTGATGAGAGATAACTTAGCCAGAATAGCCACTGACTGAGTCTACCCAGCCAATTTTTAGAATACATAGATGCCAGTTGCACAACTGGATATAGGCAATGATTATCTTTGAATTTGATTTTCTTAATCCTCACCTGAGAATATATTAATGATGAGAGAGAGAGACAGATAGACAGAGAGAGGCATCAATATGAGAGAGAAACACTGATGTGAAAGAAAAACACCGATCGACTGCTTCCCATACACACCTTGACCAGTAATGAACCCACAACTTTTTGTTGTATGGGATGATGATCTAACCAACTGAGAAACCCAGCCAGGGCAGAATCTGATTCTGCCAAGATGTTTTGTATTATTACTTCCCTGGGTATCTTGCCTTACCTTGGACAGGAGCCAACCACTCACTCTAATGTTGGATATTAGCCCCATTAGCCCACTAGCTGTTACATAAGTTCAGTGTCACTGTGTGTGAAGGGTATATGATTAGATTGTAAGAGCACTTGTTGTAGCTAGAGGTAATATGTAGCTGGGTGCAAGTTTCCATGGGGGCTCATCTGAAAAAGATGGAGAAATAGCACCTGAAGCAACATGGGCTCACCTAGGCATCCAAAGTGTTGCACAGATGTGGAAGGAGAGCAACAGCTTGATGGAGGACTTGCAAACAGGCGAAGTTTTAAGGGGATGTGATAACACTGGAAATCTTCCTGTACAAAGGCATAGAAGATATATTATTAGTGATAAAGCAGGCAGTAGAGGAATAATTCTTAGGCGATCTAAGAAGAAGATTTGAATATTTTGACTCTTTTACCTACTTCCTTTTGAACTGGAGCTACTTGCAGCAACACTGAAAGTCAAGCTCTTAAGTTCAAGTCGCTGCCTGGGGCTGTCATTTGTGTAAGATTTGCACCAAGTCAGTAAAACTGACTGGATTCATTAACATTTCCACCTGAAAATCTTTGGAAGTCCTTGAACATCTTAAGGAAATATGCATTCAAAAGGTTATTCCATGTGTACAAAATTTGGGGAAAAAATATATGTCCAAAAAATAGGGTACTGGTTTATTATGTTATATGTGTATATGGTAATCATTAGTATTATCCACAAAATGTTCCCAATTCTCCTTCTGAACCATGGTAAGATTGCATTTCTTTACCCAATTTATGTTAACTGAGGCCTTGTGCCTAGCTTTAGCCAAGGAAATGTAAAAGCAAATAACATGTTGCTTCCAGGCAGAAACTTTAAAGACTGGTGTGTAATTTTCTATGGCTACTTTTCCTTCTGTCTGGGCCATGGAGTGAGAACAATGTGGAACAGAGCCCTAGCTGGCCCACAAAAAAACACATAAAGTGTGAAAGAAATTAAAAATTGTTCTTTGAAGTCATTGAGATTTTGGGAATCTTTGTTACTGCAGCTTAACCCAGCCTCTTTTGGCTGTTATAACATGTAATGGAACACTGAACAGTCCATGAAAATCACAGACTAGAAAAATTTTAGATAATGAGAAAATACACAGGTACTATATTAAGTAAAAATATAAGTTTTAACAAACTTTTACTCAGTCATTGCAAAATATGTATGAAGTGGGGGCTCCTGGGGTAGATTGGATCTTTGAAATTTTGAAGTTAGAAAATATTCCATTAAATTGTGCCTTTGTGGGTAGAGACTAAAAGTTGACCTTTGTAATTAACTGCCTTTTGGGGAGGCAATTTAAAGATTTTATTTATTTTTAGAGAAGGGAAGGAGAAAAAAAGGGAAGAGAAACATTAATGTGTGGTTGTCTCTTGAGCACCCCCTACTGGGGATCTGGCCTGAAACCCAGGCATGTGCCCTGACTGGGAATCAAACCAGCAACCCTTTGGTTCACAGGTTGGCATTCAATCCACTGAGTCACACCAGCCAGGGCTAGGGGGGCACTTTTATATTTGGGTCTATAAAGCAACTAAATATTCTTTTTCCTTGGGGAAAAATGATGCTCTCTTTCTGGGCTTGGGAGAGGGCATTGGACCTCTTTCTCTCCTCCAAGAGATAGTGTTGGGGAACAAGCTCTTCCTGATCCCAGAGAAGCCAGCCGGTGGCCAGGCAGGGACCAGCATGGACTGCACTCTGAACCCAGGCCTCCAGCTGCAACTCTTAGAGTCTAAACATAAGAGATGGAGGATGTTCCTTGGCTCCTTGTGTACCTATGAGCATCAGTCAGCAACAAAGGGGAACTGACAGCAACAGGGCCACCAAGGGAGGGGTCAGCCTGAGAGGAAAGGAAGGGGGGGTGCTCTGCAAGCGTAATGGTTTTACCAATTACGATTAAGAACTCCCAAGGAGACACAGGCAATGTCAACATCCACCTTCCTGCGCATGCACATGCAATAGGGAGTGTGTGTGTGTGTGTGTGTGTGTGTGTGTGTGTGTGTTCTCATCCCACTCTCTGGAGGTCAAGTCTCAGCTCTCAAGGTGCCCTGAGCTCTGCCATCCTGATGACAAGGCAGGAGAATGGAAATGTGTGACAGGGCTGCACCCCACTCACTTCTGTGCTCTCCCTCGAGACAAAAGAGGGCAACAAGGAGAAAAACTCGCCACAGGAATCTTTTCTCTGAGAACATTAAGCAGCCCCAACAGAATAAAAGAGAAAATAATTATCTGGAAAGGCTGTAATTAATAGTGTCAGATTTAACCTTTCTTTCAATATCAGAATATCTGCACTAAGACATCACCCAGACACAGAACTCTCTCCGCAGGAAAGCTCTGTCCACAGGTGTGGATGCATGTGCCCCACACCCAGGGCCTGTCTTCTCAGAGGGCAGCATGCCTTTGAAGGAATCCTGTGGCTCTGTCTCCTGGCTGTTACCAAATTAGCTCTCTCTGTACTGCCTCCCAAAGAACCTATTTCAAGAGTGACACAAATGCCATTTCTGGTGTATGTTTAAAAATGTGAAATAATTGCCTCAAAACTGTGGCTATGGAGCAAAATATTTGAAATACACATTGGAGAAACTGCAAATAAATGATTCATGTGAATGGTGAATATGGAAAACGTGCGCGCATGTGCATGCCCTGGTGTGTGATGTGCGTGTGTGCATAACAATGTCCCTCTGAAAGAGCATTAACAGTAGCTCCAAGAACTTACATATGGGGGTGGGGGTGGAAATCCATATTTTAGTGATTGTTTTTCCTCCTTCACCAACAGATCACATTATTTCCAAACATTTATCCTGTGAGCAAAAAGGGGAGGGACATGCATCAATGCTAAGTGTTTGAAAGAGGAATCATAGAGGACCATTACCCACCCACTTAACTTATTTCAGCTCTGTGAAAGATTATAGGGTTTGGACTACTTCTGGCCACATCTGAGTGTCTGTGAAAAGTGGAATTAAGGCCAGTAAGTGGAATGGGCACCCGGTATTGGGTGATTTGTGGCGAGTCATAAAGTCTAGACATACCCCCTGGGAATGTCAGGGACCTGGTACATTGGTATGACCTTCAAGACACCTGAAACAAGAAAGCCAAAACCAGCTGGGAGACCCTAGAGCAAATGGGCCCTAACTAATCAGTAGTTCTCAATTATACCACCTGGAACAATGCAGAAGTGCGATACTCTGTCATTCACACAGATGCCAGGCCTCACCCCACTGCAGGAGAGGAATCCAGAAGGAGAGTTCAAGACCTCAGCTAGACCTGGGTGCCACCAAATCCTACCTGGCAACTTGAGGAACTGAGAGTAATTTAATCTCTCTGTGCCTCAGTTTCTTCATCTAGCAAGTAGGCACAACCATTTTAGCAACTGGTATAGCTAACACTTATTAAAGGACTGCCTGTGTGCAAAGCACCAGAAGAAACACTGGGTTCATTTACTCTTCTTGGCAACCCTATGAGAGAGGAAGTATTTGTAGATTTTATTGATGCTAAGATGTTCATTTTTTCTTCCATATTTTAACACTGTCTGTTATGAGGAAGCATCACATATTGATAAGAAAGTGTATGTCATGGCTTAATTTAGATTTTCCATTTTTCTTAGTAAATTGGTGATGTGTTAGATTTAATGAGGAAACTGGTGCACTGCCAAGTTAAATAACTTGCCTACAATTACACAGCTAGAAAATCGCAGAACGGGACTTGAATCCAGGTCCTTTCTAGAGTTGACTTTTCTGTAAGGAGCCACATCTCCTGATTCCTCCACTTACTAGCTGTGCAACGTTGGGCATGTTTTTAACCTCTCAGTGTCTTTGTTTTTTCATCTGTCAGATGGTGATAATAACAATAGTAACTGCTTCATAGGATTGCAGTGGGGATTTACATACATGTAAAGCTCTTAAAAAAGAAGCTGACATGTGGCTATTGTTCAATAAAATTTAGCTATTATTGGCTTTAACTATTACAAGAAAAAAACAAGCATCACTTTTAATGAATAGAGGGCAGTAGGAAAAAGAAAGATGTGACTAGTAAAAGAAGGATATATTCATTAGCATGTCCCTAAAATCATCTTGACTTTACCATATTTGGGGAAATACTTTTTGTTCTGTCTCTCTAAAGAACAAAAATACTTTTTGTTCTGTCTCTCTAAAGCTGAGATGGCAGGTAAAAGTGAAATGGGAGAGTGAGCTGCGAGGGAGTGCTCACTGGAGGTGAGAAAGAAGGGACAAGGTGGAGGGCAAGGTGGGGCAGTGGTTTGCCTGAGGAGGTGGGCAAACGCTTTGAAGGGACTGCCCAAAGCAGTGGCTGCACTCCTGACTGATGTGTTAATTTTGCAGATTGCAATTCATTGGTAAACCATGGGATCCATCCAGTGGGTCACAACCAGCATCTTCAGAAATGCCAGAGAAGCAAAGGGAGGTGAACACCAGGCAAGTGTCAGAGAGTATGATATGTAATAACAACAAACATTATTTTATAAAACTTGAGTTTCGGTTAAGAATGAGTTAGATACATGTAATGGTTTCTGATGTAAATATATTTCCCTCTGTGGGTCTCAGTTCAAAAGTTTAACAACAAATGGAAAATGAAAATAAGAAATACATTTTATCTTGTCTAATGAGAGCAAAGTTCAAGACAACCAAAAATTCTAAAACTGAGATCCAGAAAGATCTGATAATGTTCCATTCTGTGAATAAAATTCTTCTTCCTCCTCAAGACTGAAGGATAACCAATTTAAACTGGGGAAGAGTAATGAAAGGAGAAAAGGAAAGTTCGGCACTTCTCTTTGTTGATCTAGGTCACACATGATATAATTGGTAAAAATTAGAAAATAGAAATAAGAAAATAAAAGTCTGGCACCAAGAGATAAGCCCTGTTAATATGTTTTGGTGTGTCTCCTTCAAAATGTTTACATATCATCTTATGTGTTTAAGTATATGTTTATATTCAGATAAGTAGGCATACACACATAAAATGTATTTTTCTCCACATGGTATATTATAGGTGCTTTTAAATAGTTTTCCTTTCTATTAACAATAAAACATGAATATTTTGTATATCTATATAATTTTAGATGGCTACTTTGCAGTATTTTCATAGCTGGACCATAATTTATTTGACCAAACCCTAATTTTGGACATCCATATTTTTATAGGTTTTTGCTGTTTATGAATAATGTATGGGATATTTCTACTTAGGCACGTGGCTTCAAGTATTTGTCCAATTTTTCCTTTCCACAACAAAGAGAAGTCTATTGCTTTTTTTTCCTGATATAAATTGAACACACTCATTGCCAAAAAAAAAATCAAACAATATATTGAGAAAAAAGTAGAAGTCACCTGAAATCCACCTTTCTCAGAGAATAACTATTAGCATTTTTGTGTTGATTGTTCCATGGAACTCTTTATGCATTTTGAACACATAAGTATAATTTTATGTACATACATACATACCCACACACAAACATATACACACATTATACAAACATAAGGTTTAAGAGGGCATTTTTAAAGGGACTGGTGATACATAATTCTTTGTATCTCAACAATATATAATGGTAATTCCTCCAGGTAAAGAAGCATAGAACATTAATTTTTAATTCTTGCATAATATCCTACTGTAAAGATTATCATAATTTATTCAGCTGTTCTTTTATTAGTGAACTATTGATTTGCTACCAGCTTTTTTATTATTAAAAATAGTACCATAATAATCATTCTCAAATATATATACTTATACATTAGAGCCTTTGTTTCTACAGCACAGCATCCTAGGAGTGGGATTGCTGAGTTCAGTTGCATATGCTCTTAAATGTTTAATAGAGATCAGGAATTACCTTTCCACATTTCCACCAGTGATGTATGGGGGTGCCCTTGCCCTGGCTCCAATATCTGTTGATGATAGGTGCTCCTACACTTACATTTTGCTGCTCTGATGGGTATCATCATGGCGATTTTAATTTCTACTTCCCTGTCTATTGGGGAGAGGCTGAACATTTTATCTTACTTGCTATTCTGTTGATGACCTATTCATATACCAAACTCATTTTGCTATTGGGTTGAATGCCTTTATCTTATAAATTATGACTGATATTTTTGTATAGTATAGATAGTAATTTTTAGCTATCATTTGAATTTAAAATACTTTTCCTCACTTGTTTTTCTGGTGACTTTGATTTTGTATTTCTTGTACTATAAATAATACCTTGAAATTTTGTGTCTGTATGTGAGATATATATGTCTTCAAATTTTTCTCCAAATTGTGCGTGCTGAAAGTATTCTAATTTTTCTAAAATGCTTATTGTTATTTTATTTTTAGTTTCTCCTCTTTAATCGACCATGGAATTAATGTAAACTAGGGAACCCAAGTTACTTTTCTTCTAGGAGTATATCCAATTAAGAGGAAACTATTAATATATGTAATATATTCATACAACACACGTACATACACACTGATGTCTAATTCTGAGCTCTCTATTTTTTAATTAATTTTTACAGTCCTATGCCACTACTGTACTTTTTATTATAGTGACTTTTAAGTAGTTTTAATATAGTATTTTAATACCACCATTCTTTATTTATTAATTTAAGAGCATTTTATCCAATTAAAAATACCACTGAAGTTCTATTAGAGTTGCAGTACATTCATATACTGGCTCAGGAGAACGGATTTTTAAAAAATTATAATCATTATTTCTTTTTTTCATATTATGATTTTTTATTTTTATGTTATTTTTTAAAGATTTTATTTATTTTTATTTTTTTAAAATATATTTTATTGATTATGCTATTACAGTTGGCCCATTTTCCCCCTTCACTCCCCTCCACCCTGCACACTCCCTCCCACCCACATTCCCACCTTTAGTTCATGTCCATGGGTCCTAAGTTCTTTGGCTTCTACTTTTCCCACACTATTCTTGCCCTCTCCCTGTCTATTTTCTACCCATCATCTATGCTACTTATTCTCTATCTTTTTCCCCCTCTCCCCTTCCCATTCCTCTGTTGGTAACCCTCCATGGGATCTCCATTTTTGTGAATCTGTTCCTATTCTATTGTTTGCTTAGTTTGCTTTTGTTTTTGCTTTAGGTGTGGTTGTTAATAATTGTGAGTTTGCTGTCATTTCACTGTACATGTTTTTTTATCTTCTTTTTCTTAGATAAATCCCTTTAACATTTCATATAATAAGGGCTTGGTGATGATGAACTCCTTTAACTTGACCTTATCTGAGAAGCACTTTATCTGTCTTTCCATTCTAAATGAAAGCTTTGCTAGATAGAGCAATCTTGGATGTAGGTCTTTGACTTTCATGACTTGGAATACTTCTTTCCAGCCTTTTCTTGCCTGTAAGGTCTCTTTTGAGAAATCCGCTGACAGTCTGATGGGAACTCCTTTGTAGGTGACTGTGCCCTTACCCCTTGCTGCTTCTAGAATTCTATCCTTCATTTTAACCTTGGCTAATGGAATTATGATGTGCCTTGGTGTGTTCTTCCCCGGGTCCAACTTCTTTAGGACTCTCTGAGCTCCCTGGACTTCCTGGAAGTCTATTTTCTTTGCCAGATTGGGGAAGTTCTCCTTTATTATTTGTTCAAGTAAGTTTTCCACTTGTTGCTCTTCCTCTTCCCTTTCTGGTACCCCTGTAATTCAGATGTTGGGACGTTTAAAGATGTCCTGGAGGTTCCTAAGCCTCTCCTCATTTGTTTTGAATTCTTGTTTCTTCCTTCTTTTCTGTCTGGTTGTTTCTCTCTTCCTTCTGGTCCACTCCATTGATTTGAGTCCCAGTTTTCCTCCCATCTCTATTGGTTCCCTGTGCATTTTTCTTCATTTCACTTATTGTAGCCTTCATTTGTTTGTCTAATTTGTGACCAAAATCAACCAATTCTGTGAGCATCCTGATCACCAGGGCTTTGAATTGTGCATCTGATAGGCTAGCTATCTCTTTGTTACTTAGATGAATTGGCTCTGGGGCTTTGATTTGTTCTCTGGTTTGAGCCATTTTGGGGTTTTGTTTGTTTGTTTGTTTGTTTTTTGTTTTTTGGGTTTTTTTTTTGTCTGGCTGCAGCTGTTACATAGTGAGGGTGCTCCCCCACTATGTTTCATAGGTGCTCCCCAGGGCGAGCCAGCCCAGTTGTTGGGTAGTGATGCTTTATGTGGGGGTGGGGTCTGAGAGGGAACAATAGCACTTGCTGTGCTCTCTCTCTTAGATTCCAGTCCCTTCTGCTGCTTCCCCTTCGCCTGGATTATCTGTGCGCAAATGTGGGACCACCTGGTCAGCCAGCGCCTTGCTTGGCATCACTGGGTCTGCACCATTGCCACCCCATGCCCAGGGTCCGCTATCCACTGTCTGTGTGCCTGGGATCTTCCAGCCACTGCTGCCTGTGCGCCCAGGTCCACCAGCCTCCACTTTTTCCTGCCTGACTCCGCCCCTCCTACTGGTCTGGATGAATGTGTCTTCTTTAACTCCTTGGTTGCCAGACTTCTATTTTTCTGTCAGTTCTGGTTGGTTTTTTTTGTTGTTGTTTTTAAATTGTTGTTGTCTTTCTTTTGGTTGTACAAGGAGGCACAGTGTGTCTACCTACATCTCCATCTTGGCTGGAAGTCTCACTATTTCTTTTCAAAACCATAGTATAGATTACTATTTGTTCAGATTATATTTTGCCCTCAAGTAAGATTTTATTTTTAAATATAAATAATATCTCTTTCTTATATAATTTTATTCCTATTTTATTATTTTTGTTACTATGAATGGAATATTTTCCTCATTCCATTTTTATATGTGTTAGTCTCATAGAAATAGCCAATAATTTTATATCTTTATTTTATATTCATCAAGTTTATCAAATTTTACTTGTTTTTTAAAATTTTCACCTAAGGACATTTATTGATTTTAGACAGAGGGGAAGGGATGGAGAGAGAGAGAAACATCGATGTGAGAGAGAAACATCAATCTGTTGCCTCTTGTACACACCTTGACCGGCAACTGAACCCACAATCTTTTAGTTTATGGGATGATCCTCAACCAACAGGGCCACACAAGCAAGATTTCTACTTGTTTTTCACTAGAGTTTTTTAGTGATAGCAGGTATGAAGTTATAATATCAGCAAAACATTTCACCTCTTTCTTTTGACATTTATATAGTGCACTTTATGTTTATTTCATTTACTAGACTCTCCAGACAACATTAAAGAATAAGGGTTATAGTAGTGGCATTTCTGTCTTGTTTTTTATTTTAATGAAGAGCTTTAAGCATCTGAACACATATGGACTATTGGCATGTTATTAGTTAGCTTATGCTGCAACAACTCTAAAATATCAGGGCCTTGCAGCAACACAAAATTATTTTTAGCTCACATTGCATACTGGCTGCTAACAGGTGTATGTTTTTCTGTGAGTCTTCATTCAGGATCTAAACTAGGGTGTCTGTCAGGGATTTGCCATCGTGTGATAGAAAAGAAGAGCAATGGCCATGCCAACAGAAGGTTCTTAATGCTTCTGCTCAGAAGTGACATACGCTGCTTCTACTCACATTCATGAGCCACAGCAAGTCAAAAGGCCAAGCCTAACATCAATGTTGTAGAAAAGAATAAATCAAACAGGGAGGACAGCAACTTACTGGAAACAATAATAAAATCTACCATGTCTGCATAGGTCAAAAATATTTTCTTTCCTCCCTTTCATTTACAAAATAAAAATACCTGTTCTTTCTCAAGAAAAGACCCCTAAAAAGTTCTCTCCAATTTTGAGTGACAAGATTATTCAAGATGTGGTAATAGTTCCTCTATCAGATTTGGATATGGCCCCTCTTGATCTTGAAACCTAAACATTACAAAAAGAATCTACCACCTATACTGTCAACATACAATGGTAGAAAACAGCAATGGGGCACCGCAAATCACACTTCCATTGAAAATGGGAAAGAATGGAAGACACATAGCTGTAATGCATTCATAGCAATTCTGAAATTCTACAGAAGAAAAGCTTCAAGGACCTCAAACCCTGGGTAAAAAGGAATTTTGTGGTTAGTTCTCACCTCTGCTTCCCATGAGTAGCTTTCCAATCCATTTTTCTCCAATTCAGAGGCTCTGTCCTCTAAGAGGGGGTTCTATTTCCATTACCCCTCATGGCGCTTTAAAGGGCATTTACAAATTTGTCCTCCCTGGGGACCCAGCACCTTTTCTCATCTTACCATAGAAGTTTGAAGGTCCAAAATTTGTTTCAAATCGTGAATATTCACTGGCCACTCTTGGTTAGTGGCTTTTTTGGCAATCTATCTTCCCCCAAAATGTTTCTCAATTTTCTCTTGACTTGGAGTAATTTAGGCTTATAAACTTCTTTAGGAAAGTGATGAAATAGTCATTTTTCCCAGAGGCATCTTTCCAACTAAGTGCCAACTTAATTGATTCAGAGGCTTTCACGGGAGCTTTAATGATTAGTCTTTTTTTAAAAAGTTAATCTTTGTTATACTTTTTTCATTACCATTTAATCCCTTTATACCTGCCTTCCCCAGAAATTACCACACTGTTGTCCATGTCCATGAATCCTTTTTCCTTTTTGCTTGATTCTCCCACCCCCTGACTTGTGCTGCAGCTGTCCTCCTGCTCCCATCTATGAGTCTGTCCCCATTTTTCTTGTTAGTTCAGTTTGTTCATTAAATTCCACACATGAGTGAAATCTTATGGTATTTGTCTTTTTCTGACTGGCTTATTTCACTTAGCATAATGTTCTCAAGGCCCATCCATACTGTTGCAAAGGGTAAAATTTTCTTTCTTTTTTTTTTTTTTTTTTTTTTATGACTGAGTGGTATTCCTTTGTATAAATGTCCCATAGTTGTTTTATCCACTTTTCTACTGATGGACACTTGGCAATGGCTATAGTCTTGATTTGGTTCTTCTCACAAATGTGTATCAATTGGCCTTTGTACCTCAAAATGTTTCTCAGTTTGATTTCATATCAGATAGAGATAATAAACAGTTCCATTTTCCAACCAGGCTTGCAAGCCAGCCAATTCTTTCCTGAATTTATCTACTTCTTGTAATCATTTGTCACACCCAGACACTAGCAAGCAATGCAGACTAGTAATATTTTGCTTCCCAACCTCTTCAAATAAATCCATTCTCTGCCTTCAGAAACACCACTGGCAACAATTCTGAGGATGGTTCATCCCTGCAAAACACAGACCACCTGCCTCTAGTGACAGCATTCTTGCCGTAGCTGCCTGGCCCTGAGAACCAATGCCCTATATTTTAAGTTGTCTTTGTTGATCGGTTATTGTCTTGTATGTTTGGTTTTGGGTGTCACCCTGCTCCTGGTGATAACTTTCATATTATAGTATTTAGCTTTTTCTATGTTATGTTGTGATAACAGCTCAAAAATAGTGGTTACAACAGCAAAGTTTTATTTTTTACTTAGCTATCACACTGGCTGTGGGTCAGCTATGGTCTTCCCATTCTGGGACCAGACTAAGGCTCTAGCTTTTCACTGACATTTGCCATTCTTCTAAAAATATAGCATTGGCCAATCCATACCATGGCTCTTAAAGCATCAGCTCCAAAGAGATATACATTGCTTCTTCTCATATTCTTTGGCCAAAGCAGATCAAATGGCCAATCTATAGCCCCATGATGTCATAATGTCAATGGGGCAGGGAAGAATGATGCTCCTGCAGGGAAGGCAACAAAGAATTAAGAACAAGAGTACAATCTACCAAGAAATTTCACCATTATATTTATATTTGATGCTGATTTTTCATTCATGATCTTTATCATAATCTGAGTGGTTCCTTCTATTCCTATTTTACTGTATATATATATTATATTGTAAGAAATAGTTGCTGAAGAGGAGGAAGATGGCAGTGAGGTAGGAGGGAGCAGATTCCACTTCCCCCTACACACAGGAGAAAAACCTAGCCGATCTACAGAGGAATGGAGCAAACACCCAACAGTACCCCAGCATACATGAAAATAGGAGACCAAAAATTGTAGCAGAAACTGAAAAACCAGATGGTAAGGAGAGTGCTTCAGGACAATAAGGTCCCAGTGACTAGTGTGGGGACCAGGCCGGCTGCAGCCCCAGGCCTGGCACCCACCAGGTCTGCCACAGGGTCCTTGGGAGAGAGTCAGGTCAACTGTTCCCTCCCAGGCCAAACAAGGTTTGAGCAACACTGGGAGAGACCTGGTTGCTTGAAGTTGCAGAGAAGGGAATAAGGATTAAGTGGCAAACACACAGGGGCTGTGAGCACCCATGGAGTCTGTGAACGCTGGTTGGGGAGGGTTGAGAGTCATGCTGTGACTGGCCTTGACCTGGATAGTCACTGGTCTGGCTGGAGAATTCGGCTGTGCGAGAGGCCAGGCTTGCTGTACAGGGCAGCAGGCTTGAGTAGGAGGAATTTCCTAAAAAGAAAAACTGAAAAGAGAGACACTGTTTGGGGAATTCTCCTGCAACAGCCACTCTGGCCACCTCCCCACCCAGCAGCAATCCCAAGGTTGCGCGGAAGGCCCTGAGCACCCCCATAGCACTGGGAAGGGAGGGTGTGCACCCGAACCTGTTGGACCAAGGCAGCCTGGCTGAGTGTGCACACGCCTGCACCCCAGCCCACAGTGGTAACCCCAGAGGAACTGAGCTCTTAGGAAGGCCTGGATCCCACACCCAAGGCTCCAGGGAGAAGTGCCAGGCTAACTCTGGGGAGAGTGTGCACCAAGCTGACTGAGTGCAGATATCAGGAAGGGAGAAAAGTGATACCAATTGCCCCTTAGCCTGCTGCAGTCAGCAAGACCAGAAAAACCAGTTTAGCCAGTTTGAAACCAACAAGAGGCTTTTTTTTAAGTAATTTTTTTATTTTTTAATTTTTGTTATGTTTTTACCTTTCAATTCCTTTTTCCTCTCTTTCCTTCTTTCTTGTTTTATTCCTTCTTCCTTTCTTTCCAATTTTACCTCTTCTTCCTTCCTTCTTCTACCTTTTTATTTTAAAAATACATGCAAGTAAGGCAAAAAAACCTGGAACTGTGAAAAGACCAGAATTGAACCCAAAGAGGGGGCATCCCAATAGCTGAGACAGTGAGACAAATTTCACTTTGCTATTACAGAAAACCTGCAAGTTATTGCATATTTGTATTATTGTTTTTTTCATTATTCTTACATCTTTTATTTTAATAGTATTTTTGTATTCCTCTTCTTTCTGTATAGTCTTCTTTGCTTGGCTGATTATATTGTATCATTTGACAGGTTTCCCCATTCTCTCTTTCATAGTGTATTGCTAATTTGCTGTCCTTCACTTTACCTGTGTTCCATTAGCACATAAATCAAGGTCCTATACTTTCTATTCTTGTTATCCAGATCACATAGATTCTGTCATATGACTGTTGCTCTAATATTATTGTAAATAATAGCTGTTCCATACAATTGTAAATCCTTCACAACACTCCTCCAAGATCTTAGCCCACTTCACAGTCTCCTGAACTCTATTACTGTAGTGGTTAACTCTATTCTCTCACACACTACACCTACTTACTATCCTTTGCTCTCACCTTACCTCAGAATCTGACCTCCCACAACTTCACTGCTTTGTAGATCCAACTCATAATCCTTCCCTCCCCAACAAGAGTCTTCTCTTCTTTCTATCCTTTCTAAAAAGTGGCTAGTTGGGCAGTGGATCACAGTTAACACTATAAATAGCCAAAGGATTGCCTATCTCTTCTCTACCAGCTGCTACTGTAAATATCATAGAATACTCTCTTGCTGTCTTAAACCATTTTGCCTTCCCCCTCCAACTGATCACAAAAAAGAGTAGGCAGAAGCTGTGAACACCAGGATACCCACTGGAAGAGGAAACCCGACAACAAAGGAACCACCAACAGATAACAATAGAAGAAGGTGAAGGAGGGTGTGGACACAACCCTCAGGGAGTAGAGGGAGTGGACACAAACCTCAATCCAGGACCTATCTGGAAATACAACTAAATAGTGGAAAAACTACCCAGTACAAACAACTAAACAAGAGCAAGAGAGAATCCTCAAAACCTTGTGCACATGGAAGAACCAGCTTCGATACAACCTTCCCTCACCAGCACAACAAAATACAAGAGGTGGTGGACAGAGTGACCCTCAGTTAACCAGCTGGTGGGAAGGACCCACCAAAGAAAGACCCAACAACAATCAAAACCCAAAGACAAACAGAGAACCAACTTAAATGACAGCCCAAGAAGAGTGAGCTGGGGAGATCAAGGAGACTGCACCACTGAATCTCACAGGTCTTCTACCACAGAAGTTCACACTGTAAACCCAGGGAGTGTGAACAGATCAATTTAAGAAGCTCAGGCTAACAAGAAGAGTCTCACAAACAATGGGAAGATGAAGAAACAATTCCCAAATGAAAAAAAAGGAGGAAGTCTCAGAAAGAATGCTAAATGAAATAGAGGCAACTCAACTATCAGATATTGACTTCAAAGCAATGGTTATCAGGAAGCTCAATGAGCTCACAATGAATTACCAGGAACTACAGGGAAACTATAATGAACTCACTGCAAACTATATCAACACGAAAAAGGAAATAGAAACTATCAACAAGGGCCAAGAGAAAATGAAGAGACAATTTCTTAACTGAAGAACACAGTAGAAGGAATCAAAAACAGGATCAATGGAGCAGAAGATCAGATCAGCAAGCTGGAGGACAAAGTAGAAAAAAAAAAACACCCAGAAAGAGCAAGAAAAGAAAAAGAGGCTCAGAAAGAATGAATAGTGATTAAGAGAAATGCAAGACAATATGAAATGTGATAATATCTGCATAATAGGGATACCAGAAGAAGAGTGAGGGATGGAAAACCTATTTGAAACAGTAATGATAGAAAACTTCCCTAATTTGATGAGAGAAAAAGTCACACAAATCCAGGAAACACGGAGTCCCAATCAAGGAACTCAAAGATGCCCACTTCAAGACAAATCATAATTAAAATGGCAAAATTCCAAGACAAAGAGAGAATCTTAAAGGCAGCAAGGGAGAAACAGGAAGTAACATACAAGAGAACCCCAATAAGGTTAATAGCTGACTTCCCAATGGAAACACTCCAAGCCAGAAGAGAATGGCAAGAAATATTTCAAGTAATGAGAACCTAAGACCTGCAACCAAGACTTCTTTACCCAGCAAGGCTCTCAATCAAGAGAGAAGGCCAAATAAAGAACTTTCCAGACAAAAGGAGTCTAAAAGGATACATCTCCACAAAACCAGCTCTGCAAGACATGCTAAAGGGACTGCTTTAAGGAAAGGAAGGGAAAGAGAGAGAGAGTGAGAGGAACACAGGTACGAAAATGGCAATGAATAAGTATCTATCAATAATAACCTTAAACATAAATGGATTAAATGTGCCGATCAAAAGACATAGAATAGCTGAATGTATAAGAAAGCATGACCCACACATACACTGCCTACAAGAGACCAACTTCAGGACAAAAGACCTACACAGACTCAAAGTGAAGGGCTGGAAACAAATTTTTCAAGCAAATGGACAGGAAAAAAAAAGTTGGGGTAGCAATACTCATATCAGACAAAATAGACTTCAAAAAAAGGGCTATAGAGAGAGACCCAGAAGGTCACTTCATAATACTCAAGGGAAGAATCCACCAAGAAGACATAAATATTGTAAATATATATGCACCCAACAAAGGAGCACCCAAATACATAAAGAAAATCTTGGAGGACTACAAGAAAGATATTGACAGCAACACAATTATAGTAGGGAATTTTAACACCTGCTGTCAAAAATGGACAGATCTTCCAAACAAAATATCAACAAAGATATTGTGGCATTGAACAATACCCTAGATGAAATGGACTTAACTGATAAATATATAGAGCCCTTCATCCTAAAGAAGCTAAATACACATTCTTTTCAAATGCACATGGAACATTTTCAAAGATAGATCACATGATAGGACACAAAACCAGCCTCAACAAATTCAAGAAAATTGAAATCATACCAGGCATTTTCTCCAACCACAAGGGAATGAAACTGGAAACCAACCCCAAGGAGAAAAACCCCAAACGCTCAAAATCATGGAGATTGAATAGCATGCTATTAAACAATGAATGGGTCAAGAATGAAATTAGGGAAGAAATCAAAAAGTTTCTGGAAACAAATGAAAATGAACTCACAACAACCCAAAACTTATGGGACACAGTGAAGGCAGTCCTGAGAGGGATGTTCATAGCAATATAGGCCTACCTAAAAAAGATAGAAACATTTCAAACAAACAACCTAACCCTATGCCTGCAAGAACTTGAGGAACAACAAAGGCAGGCCAGATCAAGTAGAAGGAAGGAAATAACCAAGATCAGAGCAGAATGAAATGACATAGAGACTAAAAGCACAATTCTAAGGATCAATGAATCCAGGAGCTGGTTCTTTGAAAAGATAAACAAAATTGACAAGTCTTTAAGCAGGCTCATCAAGAAAAAAAGAGAGAGGACCCAAATAAACACAATCAGAAATGAAAGAGGAGAGATTACAACTGACACCACAGAAATACAAAAGATTGTAAGAAATTACTATGAAGAACTGTATGCCAAGAAATTTGAAAACCTAGGTGAAATGGACAAGTTTCTAAAAAAATATAATCTTCTAAAACTCAATGAAGAAGAAGCAGAAAGCCTGAACAGACCAATAACAGCAGATGAAATTGAAGCAGTAATCAAAAAACTCCCAATACACAAAAGCCCTGGACTGGATGGTTTCACAGGAGGATTCTACAAAGCATTTAAGGAAGAGCTAAACCCTATCCTCACAGACTATGCCAAAAAATCCAAAATGATGGAAGACTCTCCAATTCTTTTTATGAAGCCGGCACCATCCTAATCCCAAAACCAGACAAAGATACAACAAGGAAAGAAAACTTCAGGCCAATGTCACTGATGAACATAGACACTAAAATCCTCAACAAAAGATTGGCAAACTGCAACCAACAATACATTGAAAAGATCATACACCATGACCAAGTGGGATTCATCCCTGGGATACAAGGATGGTTCAACATTCACAAGTCAGTAAATGTAATACATCACATAAACAAAAGCAAAGACAAAAAACATGTGATCATATCAATAGATGCGGAAAAAGCATTTGACAAGGTACAGCACCCATTTATGATAAAAGCACTCAGCAAAGTGGGAATAGAGGGAGCATTCCTCAACACAATAAAGGCCATATATGAGAGACCTACAGCCAACATCATACTCAATGGGCAAAAACTAAAATCTTTTCCACTAAGATCAGGGACAAGACAAGGTTGTCCACTTTCACCACTTCTAAGTTTTAGCCACAGTGATCAGACAAGAAAACAAAATAAAAGGCATCCAAATCAGAAAGGTGGAAACAAAACTGTCATTGTTTGCAAATGACATGATAGTATACATAGAAAATCCTATAGACTTCACCCAAAAACTGCTTAACCTAATAAATGAATTTGGCAAAACAGTGGGATACAAAGTCAATATTCAGATATCAAAGGCATTTTTGTATACCAACACTGAAACAGCATAAGCAGAATTCAAGAAAAAAATCCCATTCGATACAGCAAAAAGAAAAATAAAATACCTAGGAATAAACCTAACCAAGGAGGTAAAAGACCTGTATGCAGCAACTACACAACACTGAAGAAAGAAATCAAAGAAGACAAACAAATGGAAGCATATACCATGTTCATGGATCGGAAGAATTAACATCATCAAAATGTCCATACTACCCAAAGCAATTTACAGATTCAATGCAATACCTATTAAATTACCAAAGGCATATTTCACAAGCATAGAACAAACACTTCAAAAATTTATATGGAACCATTAACAACCCTGAATAGCTGCTGCATTCTGAGAAAGAAGAGCAAAGTAGGAGGGATCACAATACCTGATACCAAAGTGTATCACAAGGCCACTGTAATCAGAACAGCCTGGTACTAGCATAAAAACTGGCACATGGACCAGTGGCACAGAACAGAGAGCCCAGAAATAAACCCAAGCCTCTATGGTCAATTAATATTCGACAAAGGGGGCAGCAACATAAAATGGAGTAAAAATAACCTCTTGAACAAATGACATTGGGAGAAGTGGACAGCTATGTGCGAAAAAATGAAACTCAAGTGCCAACTTACACCATACACAAAAATAAATTCAAGGTTGATAAAAGATTTAAATGTAAACCGTGATACATTAAAGTCCTAGAGAAGAACATAGGCAGGAAAATCTCAAATATTTCACGCAGCAACATTTTTACTGATATGTCCCCTAAAGCAAGGGACATAAAGGAAAGAATAAACAAATGGGATCTCATCAAAATAAAAAGCTTCTGCACAGCTAAAGATAACAGTATTAAAATAAAAAGAGAACCAACTGTATGGGAAAACATATTTGCCAATGATACCTCAGACAAGGGTTTAATCTCCAAAATATATAAAGAACTTACATGACTCCACTGTAAGAAGACAAGCAACTCAACGCAAAAATGGGCAAAGGACTTGAACAGACAATTGTCCAAGGAGGACATACAGAGGATCCAGAGACACATGAAAAGATGCTCAATATCGCTAGCTATCAGAGAGATGCAAATTAAAATCACAGTGAGATATCACTTCACACCAGTCAGAATGGCCATCATAAACAAAGCAACAAACAAGTGTTGGAGAGGTTGTTGAGAAAAGGGGACCCTAGTACACTGTTGGTGGGATTGCAGACTGGTACGATCACTATGGAAAACAGTATGGAAGTTTCTAAGAAAACTAAAAATGGATCTGCCTTTTGACCCAGCAATTCCACTGCTAGGATTATTTCCTAAGAACCCCAAAACACCAATCCAAAAAAACCTATGCACCCCAATGTTCATAGTAGCATAATTTACAATAGTCACATGTTGGAAGCAACCTAGGTGCCCATCAGTAAATTAATGAATCAAAAAACTGTGGTATATTTACACAATATTTACACTATGCAGCAGAAAGAAAGGAGTTCCTACCCTTTGCAACAGTGTGTAAGGAACTGGAGAGCATTATGCTAAGTGAAATAAGCCAGGCAGTGAGAGACAAATACCATATCATCTCACATTTAACAGGAACCTAAACAACAAAACAAATAAACAAGCAAAATATAACCAAAGACACTGAAATAGAGAACAAGCTGACAGTGACCAGAGGGGAGAGGGGAGGGAATTTCAGGGGAAAAGGGGAAGGGTTTACAGGAACAAGTATGAAGGACACATGGACAAAAACTAGTGTGGGGGGGGAATGGGATGGAGGTGGGGAGGTCTGGGGGGTGGGCTGGGATGGGAATAAAAGAAAACTGTACTTGAACAACAATGAAAATAATTTTTTAAAAAAGAAATATTGCTGAATTTATGCAAAGCTTTTACTGCATCTATTTATACAACAGAATAGATTTCCTTATATAATTTGTTGATGTAATATTTATAAATTTTCCAATAGTTAACCATGTTTAAGTTTCTAGAGTAAGCTATTATTGATAACTGTAGATCAGTGATTATCAACCTTTTTCATCTCATGGCACACAAATTACTAAAATTCTGTGGCACACCAAAAAAATGTATCATATTTTTTGCTGATTTGCCAAAAATAGGTATAATTTTGATTCATTCACACTGGATGGCAATTATTGTGTTGGCTGTTGTCATTTTTTCATTTGACAGTCTAAGGGAAAAGAGATCAGTGCCCCTCACTAAAAATCAGGTAGTGCATGTTTTAAAAATTCTTGCAGCACACTGGTTGAAGATTGCTGTAGGCTATTCTCTATAATATAATAAATTCAATTTAACAAACAAAATATAGACTTTGCATCTATATTCATCATTATGATTAGCTTGTAAAATATTTTTTTCTGGTTCAAGTTCAGGTTTGGCTATTAAATTATGCAGGATTCATAATGTGAATTGGAAAGTTTTTAAATTCTTTATTTTTATGTATTATAGTTATTTATTGAAAGTATCTATTCTTTAACTCTAGCTAGAATTCAGGTCTGAATTTATCTGATCCTTCTGACTTATTTGTAAGATTTTATTTATTTATTTTTAGAGTGAAGGGAAGGGAAGGAGAAAGAAAGGGAGAGAAACATCAATGTGAGAGAAAATCAAACTGGTGACCTTTTGGTTTGTAGGATGATGCCCAACCAACTGAGCCATACCAATCAGGGTCTGTTGACTTCTAAGTAATCATTTATTAATCATTTATCCAAATATTTCTGTGATAATTGATCTATTAAAATTTTCTACTCCTTTTTGGGTCACATTTAGAAACTTAAAATTTATAATAAAATCCTTTGTGTACTGAAGGTTTTAAAAGTGTTACCAAAGAATTGCATGTATACTTTATTATGATCTTGATTTTAATTAAAATACAGAATATACAATAGTATATTCATTTTAGGTGCACAACATAGTGTTCAACATTTATATCCCTAATGAAGTTATTATCAAGGTAAGTCAAATAATCATCTGAAACTATACAAGTTTATTACAATATCATTGACTATATTCCTTATACTATGCATTACATCCCTGTAAGTTATTGGTTTGATAACTGGAAATCTGTTCCTCTTATTCCCCTTCACCTTTTCACCTTTTCCCCAGCCCCTTCCCCTCTGGAAATCATTGGTTTGCTCTCCATGTCTGTGAGTCTGTTTCTGTTTTTTTTTTCCTAGATTATATATTTGTCCTTTTCTGTGTGATTTATTTCACTTAGCATTATACCCTCAAGATCCATCTATGTTGTCACAATGGCAAGATTTCATGCTTTTTAATGACTAAGTGATATTCTATAAAATATATACACATATACACACACACACAAACATACAGGGCCTTTTTATGTGTTCATCTGTTGATGAACACTTAGATTGCTTCCGTGTCTTAGCTATTGTAAATAATGCTGCAATGAACATAGGAGTGCATATATCTTTTCATACCAGTTTTTTTGTTTTCTTTGGATAAATACCCAGGGGTAGAATTGATGAGTCATATGGTAGTTCTATTTTTTAATTATTTGAGGAACCTGTATAATGTTTTCCATAGTGGCTGCCCAATTTGCAATCTCACCAATAGGGCATGTGGGTTCCCACTTCTCCACATCCTTACCAACACATGTTATTTGTTGGGCTTTTTTTTTTTTATAACAGCCAATCTGACAGGTGTGAGGTGGTATCTCATTGTGGTTTTGATTTGTTTTTCTCTGATGTTTAGTGATGCTGAGCATCTTTTCATGAGTCTGTTGGCCATCTGCATGTCTTCTGGAGAAATGTCTATTCAGGTCCTCTGTCCATTTTTAAATTAGATTGCTTGTTTTTTTTATGTTTAGTTGTATGAGTGTTTTATACATTTTGGATGTTAACCCATATTGGATGTGTCACTTGCAATATCTTCTCCTACTTAGTGGGTTGCCTTTTTGTTTGTTGGTAGTTTCCTTCACTGTGTGAAAGCTTTGTAATCTGTGATTATGTCTCCTTATTTATTCCAAACTTAGATATTTTTGCACTCTTTGTTTATATAACCACACCATAACATATGAGTTGTGTATCTGTTTTACATATAAAAAGTAGCTTTTGAATTTATTATTATATTTTCTAATTAAGTGATTTTAGCCTTTATTCAATTTTTGGTTTATTTTCTTGTTTACTTTCTAGTTTCTTTTTTAAAATATATTTTATTGATTATGCTATTACAGCAGTCCCATTTTTTCTCTCCTTTATTCCCCTCCACCCTGTATCCCCCTCCCACCATCATTCCCCAAACTTAGTTCATGTCTATGGGTCAGACACATAAGTTCTTTGGCTTCTCCATTTCCCATACTATTCTTAACTTCCCCCTGTTTATTTTGTACCTACCATTTATGCTTCTTATTCCTTGTACCTTTCCCCCATTCTTCCCCCTCCCCTTCCCCACTGATAACCTTCCATGTGATTTCTATTTCTGTCAATCTGTTCTTGTTCTAGTTGTTTGCTGAGTTTGTTTCTGTTTTTTTAGGATCCATTGTTGACAGTCATGAATTTGTTGTCATTTTACTGTTCATAGTTTTGATCATCTCCTTTTTCTCAGATAAATCCCTTTAACATTTCATATAATAAGGGCTTAGGGATGATGAACTGCTTTAACTTGACCTTATCTGAGAAGCACTTTATCTGCCCTTCCATTCTAAATGATAGCTTTGATGGATAGATTAATTTTGGGTACCTACATCCTTGCCTTTCATGACTTTGAATATTTCTTTCCATCCCCATCTTGCCTGTAAGGTCTCTTTTGAGAAATCAGCTGAGAGGCTTATGGGAACACCTTTGTAGGTAACTGTCTCCTTTTTTCTTGCTGCTTTTAAGATTCTCTCCTTATCTTTAATCTTAGCTAATGTAATTATGATGCGCCTTGGTATGTGCTTCCTTGGGTCCAACTTCTTTGGAACTCTCTGAGCTTCTCGGTCTTCCTGGAAGTCCATTTCCTGTGCCACATTGGGGAAGTTCTTCATTATTTGTTCAAATAAGTTTTCAATTTCTTGTTCTTCCTCTTGTTCTTCTGGCACCCCTATGATTCAGATTGGAATGTTTAAAATTGTCCTGGAGATTCCTAAGCCTCTCCTCATTTTTTGAATTCTTGTTTCTTCATTCTATTGTGGTTAAATGTTGATTTCTTCCTTCTGCTCCAAACTGTTGATTTGAGTCCTGATTTCCTTCCTATCACTTTGATTACATTGTACATTTTTCTTTATTTCACTTTGCATAGCCTTCACTTTTCCCTCTATTTTGTGATCAGACTCAACCATTTCTGTGAGCATCCTGATTACCAGTGTTTTGAACTCTACATCTGATAGGTTGGCTATCTCTTCATTGCTTAGTTGTATTTCTTCTGGAGCTTTGATCTGTTCTTTCATTTGGACCATATTTTTTTGTATTGGCTCACCTGTTATGTAGCAAGGGGCAGAACCTTAGGTATTTACCAGGGCATGGCAACCCACTTTGCTGCATGTTTTTAAATTTGTCATTGTCCTTCCTTTGGTTGTGCAAGGAAGTAAAGTGTATCTACCTATGCCTTTGTCTTGGCCGAGAGTTCACATTTATTTACTTTCTAATTTCTTAAGAAAAACACTGCAAAGGTTTAGGTTTCTTGAGAAAAACCTTTTGCAAAATTTTAATCTTAAATAACAGAGACTATTGCAACTATAAATTTTTCTTTAGCAGTCTCTCACTTCTTATGCTATAGAGTTATTTTCATTACTTTCTTGGTAATTTATTATATCCATTTATCCTTTTGTCCCACACTTTTTACCTTAAGACACACTAAAATTAATTTTATGTATTCTCTTTGTAGTTAATCTCATGTATACTCATGATTTAAACTATTACTTTTAAACTAAGGGCTTCCAAATTTTCTACAAGCTACAGGCTCAGATATCCAGCTGTCCTCAAGAACATAAATGGCTCAATATGATTGAATTTGTTAACATCTCTCTAAATCAACAATAATTATATTTTTCAATCATTTGTACCATTATCCATGTAGTTGCTTAAGCTAGAATTCATCCTTAACCCCTACCTGCTCCTCAAACCCACATTCACTCAAACAACAAATTCTGATTATTTTACCTTCTAAATAAAGTTCACCTTCACTTTATCTTCTCCATCTCTGCTTTTGCTGTTCCAGTTTTTTCCCAATTTTTAAGTCATTTTTATTATTCCATTACACTTGACATACGTTATGTTACTTTTGGGAGTACACCACAGTGATTAGACATTACATAACTTACTAAGTGATCATCCTGATAAATCTCTCACCTGTCTCACACCAGTTTTAACCCTCTTCATCTACTGAAGATTATTACAAAACTGTAAGACTTTTCCTTCTCATACCACCAGACCCATCCCACCCCAAAGCTATCCCACCAAACCTCTAGACTGATTTATCTAAAATGCAAATATCATCATATAATGTCCTCAGTTAAAAATTCTTCAGTGCTCCCCATTTCCAGCACAACTTAATATAGTCTGGTAGTCCCTACTGAAGATAAAAGCAACCAACAACCATAATAACATAGAATGAACTACTTAATGAGATTCTATTAATGTGCCCTTGTATTTAAATAGATACAGGCCCTGGCCAGTGAGGCTCAGTTGATTGGAGCATCATCCTATAAACCAAAAAGTTGTGGGTTTGATCCTTGGTCAGGGCACATAGCTATGTTGAGGGTTCAACCCCTGGTCAGGGCACATTCTTAAATTATGGTTTCAATCCCTGGTTGGGGTGCATATGGGAGTCAGACAATTGTTACCTCTCTCTCACAATGATGTTTCTCTCTCTCTCTCTCGCTAAAAGCAATGAAGAAAATGTGCTCAGGTGAGAATGAGAGAGATAGAGAGATGGGAAGTGTTTGGTAGAGAAAAAAACTAACATTCTCTGTCTATTGTGAACCAAGTCCTATGCTCGGGTTTTATCATCTCATTTAATCATTATAACATGCTTGTGAGATAGGCAGTCAGGAATGCATCAGACATAAGAATCAGAATATCTCACAGGTAGTAGGTAGCTTAAACCACAAAGACAACTGATTCTCTCCCAGTACAATAAGTCTAGAAGTTGTTTCCAGCTCAATGATGCTATCAAAGACTCCTAGACTATTTCCATTTTTCCATTATTTTATACTCAGATTTTTGTCCTTATTCTTTGTTTGTTTGTTTGTTTGTTTTTATAAATGCAAGATGGCTACTGAGCCCTAGATTTCACAGGGAAAAGGAAAAGAGGTGATACCAGGGAGCTCTCCTTTCAGACTTGGTCCCTTTACTAGGAAGCAGAAGTTCTCCCAGCAGCCCAAACAGGTTTCCATTTACATCTTCTTGGTCAGAACTGTGTTACCTGGAAACCGCTGTCTGCAAGGGTGAGAGAGCAAGCACTTAGAGGTTTCTAGTTTGCCTAGTGGGCAGCAATAAGTGACGGGGGCTGGGGGTGGAAGTGGCTGTAAACTGGGCCCAGGATAGTGACTCCATAGTTACCATTATCTCCAATTTGTAGATGAGGTTAAGGTTTGCCCAAAGCCCTGCTGCTGGTTAGAGGTGAATCCTAGATTGGGAATTGAGTTTTGTTTCCAAAGTTTGTACCATCTTCCTTATACTACTGCAATCTCTCCACGTATTCAGATACTTAGACATGATTAAGGGACATTTGTTGGCATCTGTTATTTCCCCCAAATCGCACTACAATATGATCTTAGGTCCATTGGATGGAATCACCCTAGAGTGTCCCAAAGATAAAGCCACCTTCTGTCTCTTTGATAAAGCCACATATAAACCATGCTTCTTTTGCAAAGGGAGACATTAGGGACTACACTGACTGTCTTAGACTGGTTTTGAAGTATAGTAGTAAAACAGAAACATGGTTAAAGTATTTAAACATGTATAATATGCTTTCTGTAACATTTATTCTCTGCCTCTGTGATCCTCAATAGAGAATCCTTGTCAAATTTCATCATTTAGTTCTGCATAAGACAGTCATTCTGACCTTCAGACATTTCACTTTTCTTAATGAATATCCTCTAATTCAATCAGTAATAATGGTTAAACCTCTTCTAGCATATCAAAGAAAAAAATTAAACACTCACCCCAACAACAGGTTCAATTTCTAAGGAGGAGAAACCTGCATATGAAATTTTATATCTTGTTTTTTTCATCCTTGCTTTAATAAATGAAAATCTGCTGAGAAACAGTCCAACTTTTTGCTTCTGTATCCCTAGGATTTTAACCTTTTTATTAGTTATTGTGCAACAACTGTGACATCACAATGGAAAGATTATTACTTCAGTTTATCAGAAGAGGAAGAAGTATAGTATAAAAACAGTGAAAACATAAAATGTGTACTAATTCTGATTCCACTGAAAATCCTTCTTTCCTAACAGTAATTTTCAGCTCCATGTGCTAAAATCTCATTTTCTATAAAAATGAAGCTGCAGGCAACTGAACAGTCAAGGTTACACACACACACACACAAAAAAAAAGGTTTCAGAAACATGCAGATGGAAAAAAATATTTTTCCACATATGAAATCTTTTTCTTTGAAGCAAACCAATCTCAGTCATTAAAATGGACTAAAAAGGCCTTCATCCATCATCAAAGACTGGGTAATCATGAGCATTCATGCTACTCTTGGAGCACCATTAGATTAAAAATTACTGTAGTGTTTTCAGCCTCACTAATAGTTTTAATCATGTCCTCATTTTTCTTTCAAACTTGGACAATTTTCCTATGATGGAAGCATATTACCATTGGGGAAATAAGATGCCTTGCATCGAAATTGTCAGCTTTGAACTGGGGATAGCCATTTCTTACATAGTTTTCCCTCCAAAAATATTCAAAAGATTTGCATTTCTGTTGTTACATGATTTTCAGATAAAAAATAGGAAATACATTAAAACAGGCATATGTATAATATATAAATTCTTGAGACTCTTTTATGTATGGTACAGAGATGAAAGAGACACAATATTACACAGAAGCAAACCCTGTACCCTGTAGCATTCTTCAAATTTAGTTTATGCCACAACAAAATGTTGCTATAGAAACATTAAATCCCAACAGAATTTCTGGAAACTAAAGATGTGCTTGCGGACTTGCTTCCACATGCTGACTCGTTTCCTTGTTAAATAAAACTTGGCATTTATCACATGGGAAATTTATCTCAAAACTTCCTATGAAAACTACCAGGGGCTTGGAGTTCAGTGCTCACAATGGAAAGGGAAGTGATAATATAATAAGAATGACTAGCTCTCTGCTCCTCCAGTTCAACAGACAGTGGTGTCTTCCTGCGCAGTGCCAGCTGCAATCCTGAGACACAATGGTGAAGGTCGGAGTGAACAGATTTGGCCATTTTGGTCGCCTGGTCACCAGGGCTGCTTTTTACTCTGGCAAAGTGGATATTATTGCCATCAGTGATCCTTTCATTGATCTCAACTACCTGGTCTACATGTTCCAGTATGATTCTACTCATGGCAAGTTCAAAGTCACAGTCAAGGTTGAGAATGGGAAGCTTGTCATCAATGGAAAGGCCATCTCCATCTTCCAGGAGCAAGATCCCACCAACATCAAATGGGGTGATGCTGGTGCTGAATATGTTGTGGAGTCCACTGGTTTCTTCACCATCATGCAGAAGGCTGTGGCTCACCTGAACGGTGGAGCCAAGAGGGCCATCTCTGCTTCTTCTGCAAATGCCCCCATGTTTGTGATGGGAGTGAACCATGATGCTCCATAAAGATTGTCAGCAATGCCTTCTGCACAACCAACTACTTGGCCCCCCTGGTCAAGGCCATCCATGACAACTCATGACCACAGTCAATGCATCACTGCCACCCAAAAGACCATGGATGGCCCCTCTAGGGAAGCAGTGGCATGATGGCAGAGGGGCTGCCCATAAGAACATCATCCCTGCTTCTACTGGCTCTGCCAAGGCTGTGAGCAAGGTCACCTCAAGCTAAATGGGAAGCTCACTGGCATGGCCTCCTGTGTCCCCATCCCCAATGTGTCAGTTGTGTATCTGACCTGCTGCCTGGAGAAAGCTGCCAAATACGATGACATCAAGAAGGTAGTGAGCAGGCAACAGAGGGCCCCCTCAAGGGCATCCTGGGCTATACTGAGGGCCAGATTGTCTCCTGGAACTTTAACAGTGACACTCACTCCTCCACCTTCAATACCAGGGCTGGCATTGCCCTCAATGATCACTTTGTCAAGCTCATTTCTTGGTATGACAATGAATTTGGCTACAGCAATAAGGTGAGAGAACTTATGGTCCACATGGCCTCCAAGGAGTAAGAGCCCCTTGGACCATGAGACCTAGGG
Source organism: Anoura caudifer (assembly GCA_004027475.1). Lineage (NCBI taxonomy): Eukaryota > Metazoa > Chordata > Mammalia > Chiroptera > Phyllostomidae > Anoura > Anoura caudifer. Next base: position 366,607 of record PVKU01000726.1, on the reverse strand, counting down.
ACAGGAAGAGAGACCCTCAGCTGCTGGGAAGTCCTTGCCTCAAATCTACCCCCAACATACTGAGAATCTCCTGACTGTCAGTTTCCATCACAGACCCCCTAAAGAGGGGAGGGGCTTAGGGAGCCCTACCTTGTCATTCACCGTCAATAAAGTTCAATGTACTTGGAAAAAAAAAAGAATGAGAATGAGAATGACTAGTTTGATAGATGTCTCAGGATTTTGGATTCATCACCTGCCAACCTGATTGTTTTTCTCTTCCCTCATAAAGGGCTCTCTATAAAGAAGAATCTTTAAAAAAGTATTAATCCTTAGTGACCAGATGATAGGAAATCACTGTTAATAAAACTGTTCACTCATGTTAGGCAGGTTAAGCCTTTCTGATTACCAGGAATCATGTGTTCCTGTAGGCACTTCAGGGGCTTTCTTTAAGAGTAATTTTCCCCTAGTAATTTATACAGCAATTTGCTCTCAGAAAACAGACTGATTAATTAGGAAGAAGCTAAATGAGTTCTTTTAAAATGTCTAAAACTGTTCTTGCTTCTTCTTTTCTAATCCTTTTCAATCAAACTGACAGCTTTTTAAAAAATCCCCTTAAACAGTGAATGCATCACAAGTACATTGGAATTCAAGCAATTGCCAGTGGCCTTAGTTTAAGAAGGGATTTAAAATCCTATAGAAGAGTATTCCATTCATTAAAAGGCCATCAGTCAGATGCCGTCCCCGTCCCCCTGCCGCCACAGACACCACCCACCTCTCTGCCTTCCTCTCACCCTGTTGTTACACCTCAGCAGACTGCTCTAACCACCGCAGGGGCAAAGCAGCCCATCTCCACTTGGGTATTTGTCCTCAGGCTGCAAGCTCAGCCTTCCATGATAACTTTGCTCCTTGCCAGCCCTTGCTCACAATAAATCCAAAGCATCCAACTTTTAGCAAATGTATATAAATATAGAGGAAAGTAATATCTCTTGCGCCCTTAAAAAGGCTGTGGGGGGAGCTCCACTCATGGAGTTTGGGCTATATATACTGACTTCCTTCCAGAAAGCACAGTATGGGAAGAGGGGACAATGGAGTAACTTTATGTCTGAGGAGCCTTATAAACTCTACTTCAAGCCAGGTAATTGAGACCAACATCAATAGTCATAAATCATGTTAACGATATGTACCTTTGATGTTATATGATGAAAATGGCACTTTACCTATGTGATCTTATTCCCCTAAATGCATAAACTTAGACTAATCACAAGAAGAAGATCAGAAAAATCCCAATAGTGGGGCATCTGATGATGTGCCTAACCAGTGCCCTTGAATACTGTCGAGGTCATCCAAAACAGGGAGAGTCTGAACAACGGTCACAGCCAAGAAGAGCCTAAGAGGACATGATGACTAAAGGAATGTGGTATCCCAGAACAGAAACAGTACATTTAGAAGCAACTAAGGAAATCTAAGGAAATTATGGATGTCAGTCAATGATAATGTCAGTATTTTTTCATTAATTGTAACAAATGCCCCACGCTTATGTAAGATGTTAATAATAGGGAAACTGTGTGCTGGCTGGTGACTTTCTGTGCTAGTTGTTCAATTTTTATGTCAATCTGAAATTTTCTATAAATAAACTATTAATAAAAATAAGAGAGACAGGAAAGGCTGAGGAGCATGGGGGCTAATGAGGTATACAAAGCTTGGTGTTTGCTGTTACGTATTTGGGAACCAAAGTGGGACTCTGAGAGGGATGTGAGGCACCCATCCCCACTGGGGACCTGGCCTGGCTGAGAAGGGCTGGACTCAGGTGAGAATGAAAACTGAGTGCTCTTCATCACTGTTACTCCGTACCCAGCTCAGCACCTTCATCCTGAGTACTGGTATTCATCACGTGTCCACTAAGGGCTCGACACTGAGCTAGTGTCTACATACATTACCTCACGTAGGTATTCACAGATGAGGGAAATTGAGACACACAGACTTTAGTAGCCTACTCAACGACACAAAGCTAGTAAATGACAGAGTCTGGATTTGAACTCAGGCAGTTTGATTTCTTTCAGGTATGAATCACTAGTTTCGGACATTTGAAATTCCCAAACTATGTTTGGCAGACCGAGTTGATCCTCTGCACCAGGTTTACAGTCTAGGGTTTGGATATGCGGAGAGGTCACTAGAAGTCCATGACATGTAGTAGTTTATAATACTGCTGAGATGAGGACCACAATCACCCTGCTGTGAAGCTGGATTGTGGAAGTATGTTTAATACAGTCACTTATTTGGGGTTTTCTCAGATCTAACCCCTGGAGACCTAGATCCTCAGATCCACCCACCTTGGCTGTAGCATTCAGCAGCTCCTCAGTGGGTTTCTCCTTTGTAGAAGGGCTTAGGAGTGATACTAATAACAAATGTGAACATGGCTGTCTTGACTTGATGCCTAATGGACAGTTCCCATAGTGTTGACTATACTCATCATTAAATAGATATAAGCTCTAACTGAACACACCAAACACTTTTCCTGTATGCTGGACTGCTTTACCCAGGATAGTCTCAGCTTAAAACTGTTATCCATATATAATATTAGTAGTGCCCTCTTTTGCTCCCAAAGGTGCCCCAGTTTGAATGATAACTTCTCTAGCTACTATATCTATAACACAGAGATAATCTGCCACTCCCAAACTAAAATCTCTAGAGACCACACTAACTGCTGTTCCGATATGTTGGTGACAGCTTGGGCCTCTTGTTCATTTGGGAAAAAAATGATTGTGAAAGAAATTGTGATTTTCAGGAGCATGACTATTTACTCATTCTACATGGTAACAGTTTTCCAACTTTGATTAATTTCAACTACATTTCTTTTGCAACCAAAGTGTAAGTACTGCACAAAGCACATTTATTGGAAAAGAGATATAATATACTTTGTGACCATTACTTGAGCTCCCAAACTAGATGGTTGCCCTTAAGAAGTAACAGATGGCATCCTCCTCTCCAAGGACAGCCAGCATGGTTACATGTGACACCACACTGGACATCTGTGCATCAACAGCTAGCCTGTTGGAACAGGACCAAGAGCAGGAAATGCTTTAGTTCAATCCTAATTGTCTTGTTTTAAGTGTTCTGCAGTTCTCAAACTTGACATACATCCTAAGCTTCTTTTTGGGATTAATATACCTTGCCTTACACTGAGTTCACAATGTTTGCTAGTGCTGCCTGTCACCATGGACCTGTCACCATGGACCTCTTCTACAGTTCTTTACATTTCTCTCCTATTGCAAACATTTCCCCTGCCCATCTCTTTATCATTTGCAAAGTTAACAAATTCACAGAAAATTATAGACAGTGTTTCATTTCCAAAATCTCTCAGACTAAGTACCAGCTATTCATTCTCACTATTTGCTTTCTCTCAAGGATTTTAAGATTTGTTGCAGATTCCTCTTCTCTCATACTCACAAATTTGTAGCCACCTCCAAGAAATCCAAACATGCACTCTATTCTAAGCCTTAACTAAGGCTCTTGATAAAATGCTGACATCTGTGTGGTAAAGGCCACTGCTGTTGACTGTGACCAAACTAATTGTAAAACATAGACCAAACCAAGTCCTGGAAATGCAAGCTGGTGACGGTTGCACAGTAATGTGAATGTACTTAATGCTACTGAACTGTACACTTAAAGTGGTTAAAATGGTAAATTTTATGTTATAGACAATGTATACAGAAACACTAGGAGCCACGTATGTGTATAGATGCCCCTTGGCTTGTCTGAAAAAATACAGCCAAGAATGGGAGAAGGGCAGCAGTCCCTGGGGACTCATTTGCCCATTATTGGATGGTTTAAACATACAGTAAACTTTCTTGGAAGGTTGGTATAAATGCTGTCTTATGAGGTCAAACAAATTATTAGTTACAAAAGACAAAAGTGGAGAGGCACCATCCTAAAGAGGCAAGCAGGTAATAAATACATTTATTTATTCAATAAATATGTATTGCACTCTTGCCATCTTATTTCATCAAATCTAAGACAATGAAGACCATTAGGCCAGTTATGGAGTACATGCATGTTTATTATACTACCTTCTATTTTTTGTATACCTGAAATACTTAACTGTTTAAAAGCTCTAATATGGTCCTGGCCTGGTAGCTCAGTTGGTTAGAGAGTTGTCCCACTATGCCAAAATTGTAGGTTTGATCCCTGGTCAGGGCTCATATAAGAATCAACCAATGCATGCATGAATAAGTGAAACAACAAATCAATCTCTCTCTCTCTCTCTCAAATCAATAAATTTAAAAAAATTTAAAAAGCTCTAATACCATCAAAAATACCCTGAGTCCTGGTATGATGTAAATTGACTTCATTTATATAGAACCCAAACAGGAAAGGTGTATAGAAGATCACAAAGAAGCTAAGGAAATAAACAGAAGCTCTAGTTGTAGAAGGGAGAATAGTTGGGAAGTAGGGGAGAAAGAGTAGTTAGCAATGAGTCTGTATCTAACTAAGAATTTTCCTAGAAGATACCTCTTTTGGGCTTGAGAAAATCCAGTGCTTTTTTACACATTCAAGGAAAATCTGGGTGGCTGAGAAATTTTAGGTTCTGCATAAAATATAGACATGGCATCTTCTGACTCAAAGTCCAGGGCTCATGAAGTTGAAACAAGTCACTGCACAGAAATTTGAAGACAAAAAGAGGTGCTACAGGTCACAAGAACTCCTATAGCAAGAGACTCCAGCATGGCCATCTATGCAGAATCCAAAATAAATCACTGATGATCTAACAATCAAATACCTGGGCTTTGGTTTCAGACAGGCTGGTGGTAAATCTAGCTTTAATTACTCTCTTGCTGAGGCTTTAGACAGGTTATTTAAACTTTATTCATGGTCTGTTATCTGGAGCTAGCACTGTCTACCTCAGATGATCACTGGGAAGGTTAAATGAGATAAATGCAGCATCTAACACATGGCTCCAGGCACATATTAAGTGCTCGATAAATGTTAGCTGGTATTATTAATATTCCAAAGTGTTTTTTTTCTTTTTTATTAGTACTAGTAAATGCTCACTAAACAAAGACTCAGCACTGGCTCTGATCCTGAAAGAGCTATGTGACCCAAGGTCAATTATTCCATATCTCTGAACCCCAGTTTCTTTAACTATAAAATTAGAAATTTTTCCAAATCTGTCCCTTTTATGGGTGTAGTCTCTCTCCCATATCTTTCAGCATTGCTGGTGCCTTTTTCTGGTCTCCCCTATTGCCTCACTGCTTTCTCCACCCCTAGCCCTTCTTTGCTCTCTAAGCACCAAGGCACTTAACTTCCTTCTCTTATGTGGACAGCCACCATCATCTCCTCATCACTCACTCTGCTACCACTTTCTCCTCCTTCCAAGACGTAGCTTCCAAGACATAACTTCTAGGATTTGCATTTTGAAGTTCAATTCTTATTTTATTGATTATGTTATTGCAGTTGTCTCAATTTTTCTGTCTTGCCTCCCCATTCCCTCCAGCAATTTCCCCCCACCAGCCTTAGTTCATGTGCATGTGTCATGCATATAATTTCTTTGGCCCCTCCATTACCTATACCGTTCTTAACGTCCTGTCTATTTTGTACCTATCCAGTTACGCTGCAATGACAGGTCCCTGCAGCCTGCAGAATTCTCTTCCCAGTCTGGCCTCACTTTATCTGGAATGGCCAGCCTTCTTCTCCTCTAGCAATATGTAGGATCAGTTTCAAATGCTACGTGTTTTTCAAGCCTCTCTAATTTCTCTGAGACAAGGCTAGATTCTCCCCATTTGCCCTATATACATATTTTTATTAGCCTTTTGACATTGATTCTAATATCAAAGCAAAACAAAACAAAAATTTAAAATGTCAGGTATTTTATTTTCTGTACAAGAATTAGAATGTAATGGGTATTCGGTAGATGTTTGTCAAAGAATTTTAGAATGTGCTGTTAAGTGATGTGACCAAAGACATAGCTCAATTATTTTAGTTTTAAGTCCAGCACTCTTCCAAGAAACTAGGAATGATAGAGGGGAAACTGTGAAAGAAAAATGCTTGTGGGGAGGTGGAAATCCAAGGTTCCCAAGATTCTCTGTCTCTCTTTAGATTGAATTAAAGGTCTGTTAAAATATGGATATAATAGATCTGTAGCAGAGTGGGGAGACTCTCCTCTCTCTTGGGGGAGATAGTTAGTGGTTCAGAGATGACATGGTGGTCACTTCAGCATGCATAGTGTCGGTCCTAGAGATGGAGAGAAGTAGATGTAGCTGAGAAACAGTTGTAAGGCAAAAAACACAATATATTGGTGGGAGGGTAAAGAATAAAAGGAGGTCCGCATCCAAGATGATTCTTGGAGGAAAAGTGGAGCTGGTGACTGAGATGGAAACCCTCGGGGAAGCACCAGGGATATCAGGAAGTTACGCCAGAGAAAGGTGACACATTGTAACTCAAGCTACTCTTTACCTTCTCCACCCACTGTGTACTGAAAGGAGTATTAATTGAATAAGTGTGAATCATTCATGGGAATCCATGGACTTGTCAGCTGGAACTCTCAGCAAGTGTAATGGGAGTCAGCCTTCCCTCCTTTGGGCATTACAATAGTGTGGAATCTAGAGGTTTTGGCTTAACTGGAGTTTGCACACTTGATAGCTGTGTGACTTCAGACATATCGCAATCTCTCCACACTTCAGGACCCTCATTGGTGAAATGGCAAAAACAATGCTAATCTTCATGGTTATTATGGACGTCAAAGTGCCAATACACTTGAAGATGTTTCGTGACATACATTATCATTAATATATCATTTTAACTCACTGCTCCAGCCTAACCTTCTCCTCTGCTCACCTCCAAAGAAGTGACACAAATGAAAATGAAGAATGAAGCCTTTAGTGGTTGTGTTTTAAGGGATTGAACTGAAGCTGGAATGATTATTCCCAGAGTGCTACATTCTCTCTACAAACATCATTCTCTTTTAATTTCTTAGACTTTGGGCTAACAGTTACAAAGATGAATGTGACGTATTATCTCAGAAACGCTTATTCACAAGACTTCTACCAAATCACCATAGCCAGGTGCAGATCTAAATGAAATTATGAAGCATTTGTAAGTTTTCATCACTGCTGTTCATCCTTCATGTCCTTGACCACCCTCATGACAGAACATGTTTCTGCTTCAAGAGCTGTGCTTTTGTACCTTTCCTGCTCCTTAGAATTAACTGGGAAACTTTAAAAAATTGTGGTGCAAGGGTTATATCTCAGACCAGTTGGATCAGGCTCTGGCAGTGGCCCCCAGGTGTCAGTGTTTTGTAATGCTCCCCAGGTGATGCTGATGTGCAAGCAAAGGTTGAGAACCACTGTTCTAGCCCTGTTTGCAGTTTAACTGTGGTAAGTTCCTAAGAACAAAGGGCATTCAAGTGGTAGAATTTTAGGCATTGAGGACAGGCCACTTGGGCATATAATTTTGGTGGGACATTAACTGAATCACGTTCACCAGCACTCACCAGTGCTCACCAGTGAGTTAAAAGGTCATATGCCCAAGTGTGGATAGTGTAATGGGGTCAGATTGCTTGTGTTTGTAGCTTGCTTCTGTCATGTACATATGTAACCTTGGGCAGGTTATCAGTTTATCAAGGCTTTTGGGTTTTCTCATTGTAAAATAAGGTAAACAAAACTTTCTACCTCATAAAATTGTACATTAAATGATATTATCCATGTAAGGAGCTTAGTCTAGCCCATTGCTCCTTGTTGGAATAGCTTCATGAAGAACTTCACAGGAGGAAGTAGAGTTAGTAGGACAAGCATTCCTAGATCTGTAATCATTCAACATGATTTGAGCAAATAATATATTACAGCTGTTTTTCTAGGTAGTGGGCTTCGGTTGAGAACAAAAAAGGATTACCTCACTCACATTGCTTACTTGGTCCTTTTACGTATCTTATCATAGACCTTATGATATTAGGTCATAATTATTTGTTTTCTTACCTACTTCCTTCTGTGGAGCCAAGGCATCCTAAAAGTAACTACTCTAACTGCCCTCAATGACCACTGAGAGTGGGAAAATGAAAGTCTAGAACCACCACAAAGCGGCTTTCATCCCTGTTTTCTCTCTTTTTTTCTCTGTGAATCATGTTCTGAGTGATTTCTTCAGCTCCGTCTTCTAGATTCATAACTCTTATTCCCTTTATGTCTACTCTGTTACTAACTCATTCACTGGGAGTTTAATTTCATCCATTTTGTTTTTCTGTTCTAGAAATTCTATTGGTTTTTTGCTAAATCTTTGTAGTCTTTTTTGAAAGTGTTATGTCACAGTCTTGTGCTTTTAATTTTATCTTTTATTTTCTTTAAATATTTTAAATATAATTAATTTCTATGGACTATATCTGATAATTCCATTCCCTGGAATTCTCGGGGAAGAGGTAAGGTCTTCCCTCTTCTAGTTGTTGTTCCTGACAATAGTGGCCTGCTTATGCATGTTTGCCATTTTGGATTGTAGTACAAGTTTAAGTGAGTTTTATTTACGGGAATACTCTGAATCTTGGATTGAAAATTTATCGCTCCAGGAAGGACTCTTTTTTCTCTTCTGCTAAATACCTAGGACTATTATAAACCTGGGATCGATTTATATTAATTTCTGCTTTGGAATTTCCAGGACTCTGTAGTATTAATGTGAATCTAAACCGATGTGCTAACCGGTCTATGGTCACTGATTTTGAGGGGATGTTTTTACGCACTGGGAACCCTGGTCAAGGCAGACACATTTGTTTCTCATCCCCCAGGATGAGGCAATGATTTCTATCCCACTCTTTTACTGGGCACCTCTAAGGGCCCAGCATTGTGTGACATGCTCAGTGTTGTGCCTGACTTTTGCAGGGCCGGGATCATGTTTTTGTCCCCACAGAGCCAGTAAAACCATGTTTCTTGGTTGTGAAATTGGCAAATACCTTCTGAGCTTAGTTTTTTAACTTGTTTTGGGCTCCCAAGTATTTCTCTTACTTTCATGCTCACCTTTACAGTTGAGAATATTTATTATATTTTGCCTAAGTCTTCTAAGCATGTTGTAGTGAAAGGGCTTTCAAATTACCACCATATCACAGGTAATTTTATAATGCTATCAGGGAGTTTTTTTATTGCTGCCTTTAAGATTATAATCTTGTTGGCTATTTATTTGGAAATAACCTTTTGACGATATAAAGAAATATTGACCCTTCAGGACACCATTCAGCTGGGATAAACATGATGGGTTTCACTGCTCTTTACACCCCAGCCCAGCAGCCATGGGCACTGTCACCATTGTTGGGCTAAGTGGGCGCAGCACCCTACAGAGTGATAATGGAGCAACGAGAACTTAGTGAAGTGCATTTGAAAGGTGGAGCAAGAAAATCGTCTAAGAAAAGGCGCTTTTGAGTGTTGGTGGATATGTTTATTTCCCAATCAAAGTCGGGGAATCCTTTAAGACATTCACATCACAGGGAAGGGCATCTTATAAATAGTGTTTTTCATGGAGGGGTCTTCTGACCAGTAGCCTTTAAATCATATCAGTGGTTTATTTTAAGAAGCAAAAAATTTTTAAAGAATTTTTTAAACATTTTATTTATTTATCTTTAGAGGGGAAGGGAAGGGGGGGAGAGAGAGAGGTAGAGAGAGAGAGAGAGAGAGAGAGAGAGAGAGAGAGAGAGAGAGAGAGAAATATCAATGTATGGTTGCCTCTCATGCGTTCCCTGCCAGGAACTGGCCTGCAACCCAGGCATGTGCCCTGACTGGGAATCGAACCGTGATCCTTTAGTTCACAGGCCCACACTCAAGCCACTGAGCTACACCAGCCAGGGCCTTAAAAAGCAAAATTTTGAACACCACTCTCAGATAGTCTGATTCAGTAGTCTGAGGTGGAATCTAGAACTCTGTACTTTTAACAAACCCCCTCAGTGACTCGAGTACAGCAAAGTGGGAGAAGCCCTGTGCAGAGTATGTCTGCATGGAAAGGAGTTGGGTTGCCATAATTTCAGGGTCCCCACTGATTCATGCAGTAGGACTAGAAAAAGCCAAATAGTGGAAAACCTACTTCAGTCTTTGAGAATGAAAGCCTCTAAGTCTCTGGTGCATTAAAAACCTAAACTTTGAACCACTACACAGAGAGACAGAGACAGACATGCAGAAAGCCCTCTGTAGTGAGTTCAGCACCTGTGATCCAAGTATGTGCCATCTGGATTCTCATGATGTCAGAACTGGACCATTGTAGAATACAGTGTTTAACAAGAGTCAGAGAAATATATCCAGGGCCATAAAAGAAAAGCTGTTGGAACAAGAGCAAAACTAAAACTTCTCTCCAGGAAAGGATTGATCTCAGTGCCAGAATCATACTATACCTGAACTCATGTGTTATTTAAGTCTAGTTCATACAGCCTATCTAGTTTAACTATTATTTTATATATAACCTACATATATAGTTATATATACTCCAAATATATATATTCTCATTATGTATATGGGTTTAATCCATATTCCTAAATTAAAGCTTTATAAAACCCAATATAAAAGAATATCATCTGAAAAGTTTATATACAAATACCAGGATCTCCTATTGCTCAGAGCCAGTGACCAAACAGAGACCCCCGGAGCTCTAGAAGGAAAAAAAAAATGCTGCATAACATGGGGACTGGAAGGGAACAGGGCCCCATAATCAGTGGGATTGGGCAGAGAAATAGATTTATAAAAAAAATTGAAAGGGCAACAGTCCTTTACCAAATGCCTTTAAAATGGAGTATTTTAAAGGGTACCATCTATGTAGAATTGTTTTGGGAAAAAAATTGAGAGTAATTTCAAATAAATAAGCTTTCTGTGATTGTTGCTTTAAGCACCATTTTTGGTTTACAAATTACATGCCATTTTACAGGCTACTAAAGAAACATGATCCAACTGTATTATTTATTCTGTCACCCCATGTTTTAACAGTTCCATATGGTTAACATCAGTCAGTTGATTTCTTCAGAAACAATTAAAAATCTTGCCATACTCAGAAGAACTCACATGAGCACGTTTTCTGCTTGCTGGTGACATTTCATCCCCTCCCCATCCCACTAGTCTCTAACAAATTACTCAGCCCTCTGGAGCAGGATGCTCAAAGACTGGCTGGGAAATGACAGCCTTGTCTGAGACATCCTCTCTGCCCCAAACCCAAAATGGACTTTTAGGCAAATGATAATGCAGAAAGAGATCTGAGTGTGTTGTTGTGGCACCAAATGACAATATTAAGAAATGAAGCCAGTACAAAAAACAGCTGGTGGGGCTTGAAATGCAGTATACCACTCAAAGTAAAGGAATTGACAATAAAGTGACAGAATGCAGACCCATTTTGGAGGATTATTGGTCAAGACAGGCTATATTTTACTGCAGTAACACCCATCCCCAAATCTTAGTGACTTATAATCAGTGAGGTTCATTTCTCACTCATGCTATCATTTGGGTTGGGGGCAGGACCAACTCACTGCTAAAGTCATCACCCTGAGCCTCAGGCTGATAAAGAAGGAGTCATCTGGAAAGTTGTTAACATGGCAAAGGGGAACGAGAACATGCTAGGTTTGTTACATACGTTGTCTTATAGATGAGGAAACAAGTTTAGGGTAGTCAAAAAACTTATCGAAAATTACTGCCAAGTGAGTGGCAGAGGGAAATTTCAATTCTAGTTCTGTTTAATGTGGCAGGCAAGCTCTAAGATGATCCTTGATAATTCCCACACCTGGGGCACCCGGGGATCCATGTCCTTGTGGCTGGGCCTAGTAACTTGCTTGCAGTGAGTAGCATTTGGCAAAGGTGATGGATGGTATGTTGCTTCCAGGATTAAGTTACAAGAGACAGTAACTTCCACCCTACTAGCAGGCTCCCTCTATTGACTCTTTCTTTCTTTTTTTAAAAATATATTTTATTGATTATGCTATTACAGTTGTCCCATTTTCCACCCTTCATTCCCTTCCATCCTGCACACCCCCTCCCACCCACATTCCCCCCTTTAGTTCATGTCCATGTGTCATAAGTTCTTTAGCTTCTACATTTCCCACACTATTCTTGCCCTCCCCCTGTCTATTTTCTATGCCCCACCGTCTATGCTACTTATTCTCTGTACCTTTTGCCCCCTCTCCTCCCCCCAACTCCCCTGTTGCTAACCCTCCATGTGATCTACATTTCTGTGTTCCTGCTCCTGGTCTAGTGGTTTGCTTAGTTTGCTTTTGTTTTAGGTGTGGTTGTTAATACCTGTGAGTTTGCTGTCATTTTATTGTTCATATTTTTTATCTTCTTTTTCTTAGATAAGTCCCTTTAACATTTCATATAATAAGGTCTTGGTGACGATGAACTCCTTTAACTTGACCTTATCTGAGAAGCACTTTATCTTCCCTTCCATTCTAAATGACAGCCTTGCTGGATAGAGCAATCTTGGATGTAGGTCCTTGACTTTCATGACTTGGAATACCTCTTTCCAGCCCCTTCTTGTCTATAAGGTTTCTTTTGAGAAATCAGCTGACAGTCTGATGGGAACTCCTTTGTAGGTGACTGTGCCTTTATCCCTTGCTGCTTCTAGAATTCTCTCATTCATTTTAATCTTGGCTAATGGAATTATGATGTGCTTGGTGTGTTCCTCCTTGGGTCCAACTTCTTTAGGACTCTCTGAACTTCCTGGACTTCCTGGAAGTCTATTTCCTTTGCCAGATTGGGGAAGTTCTCCTTTATTATTTGTCCAAATAAGTTTTCTACTTGTTGCTCTTCCTCTTCCCCTTCTGGTACCCCTATAATTCAGATATGGGGACGTTTAAAGATGTCTTGGAGGTTCCTAAGCCTCTTCTCATTTTTGTGAATTCTTATTTCTTCATTCTTTTCTGTTTGGTTGTTTCTTTCTTCCTTCTGGTCCACTCCACTGATTTGAGTCCCAGTTTTCCTCCCATCTCTATTGGTTCCCTATGTGTTTTTCTTCATTTCCCTTATTGTAGGCTTCACTTGTTCCTCTAATTTGTGAGCAAAATCAACCAATTCTGTGAGCATCCTGATCACCAGAGCTTTGAATTGTGCATGTGATAGGTTGGCTATCTCTTTGTCACTTAGATAAATTGGCTCTGGGGCTTTGATTTGTTCTCCGGTTTGAGCCATTTGGGGTGTGTGTGTGTGTGTGTGTGTGTGTATGTGTGTTTTGGTCTAGTCGTGGCTGTTACGTAGTGAGGGGTGGAGCCTTAGGTGTTCCCCAGGGCGGGGCAGCCCAGTCACTGGGTAGTGACGCTGTATGTGGGAGCAGTGTCCAAGAGGGAACAATGGTGCTTGCTGTATTCTCTCTCGGATTGTAGTCCCTTCCATTGATTCCCCTTCGCCTGGATTATCTGCACCGAAATGTGGGACTACCTGGTCAGCCAGCCGTCTTGTGCGGCCTCACTGGGTCTGCACAGTTGCCACCCCATGCCCGGGGTCTGCTAGCTGCCACCTGTGCACCTGGGATCTGCCAGCTGTTGCTGCCTGCATGTCCGGTCAGCACCTCCACTTTTTCCTGCCGCGACTCTGCCCCTCTTACCGGTCTGGATGAATGGTTGTTGGACTTCCGTACAGTTCAATTTTCTATGAGTTCTGGTTGTTTTCTTGTTTCTAAATCTTTGTTGTCCTTAATTTTGGTTGTGAGAGGAGGCACAGTGTGTTCACCTATGCCTCCATCTTGGCCGAAACTCCGCGACTCTTTCCCTTGCTATCTTTGATGAAGCAAGTCACCAGGTTGGATAAGCCCACATGGCGAGGACCTGAGAGGAACCTCTGTCCAGCAGCCCTAAGAAACTGAGTCTTGCCAGCAGCCATGAAAGCGAGACAGGAAGCTGATTCTTTTCCAGTTGAGCCTTTAGATGAGAACGCGGCTCTGTCAACACTTTAATTACAGCCTTATGAGAAACCCTAAAGTACAGGATTCAGCTAAGCCTTGTGCAGATTCCTTGCCCAGAAACTTTGAAATAATAAATATTGTGTTGTTTTAAACCACAAAATTTGTCATTTGTCATATGGTAATAGAGAGACCATGCTCTTTCCACTGCATCAGTTAGCCTCTTTTTGGCAGAGTGTACCACTCACACCTGTTCTCCTTCCTACACTGCTTCATTTGGTTAGTGATATCCTGTCTTTCTGGTGGCTGAAGTCATCCTAGATCCCATGCACTCCCTCACTTTCCACATATAACAAGTGACCAAATCTTGTGGACACTGGGTCCTATATATCTCCAATCTCCTTGTTTCTCTCCCACCCCACTATTTAAATTAGGCCATAATCATCTCTTGCTTAGACCTTCTTCATGGCTCCTGAATGGAGACACCTGCCTCCAGAATTTCTCCCCTCCATTTCCTCTTCAAACACATCACTGTTTCCCACACTGCTTCTGGAATAAGTCTACACTCTATGATATCTGAGTAAGATATTGTAACTTGATATTTTGCTATAGAGTTCCAGTTACATCCAGAATCTTCCTCTCATTCATGCCCCAGATAAATTGTTCTGTATAAAACTGTTTCAAGGAAGGATTATGAGACTGAAGCAAGAAAACAAAATTATCAAAATCTTGGCTTCTACATTCTAAAAATTTGTACCAAAGCCTTTAAGAACAGAAAGCATACCAAAAAACCATGTAGTTTTTGAAGGATGCGTGTTCAGTCACAATCAGTTTTCCTCACCCTGGACTACAGGTTCTGTAGACCAGGACACAGGATGGGTGCAAGGAAAGCATGAGACTTAACATATATGCATCCCTGAGAAGGAGCTCTGCTTCCTGACTTGCTGTCCCCATCCCAGTCCTGGGAAGAGGAACAATAGAGACCCAAGGTGGGTTGGGGAGAATCAGAGAACAGGGAGACTTGCACCTGGCTTCCAGGGCTCGGGGGAGGGGACAAGCATAGGGCAAGCCTGACAGAGTCCCCTGGCACTGAGCCCCCCACGTCTCAGCAGTAGAGAGCTGGCTAAGTGAAGTGCCTGGGCAGACAGACAGAGGGCCAGCTGAGCAGACTCTTGGTGGGAGGCCAGATGGGAAGGAAGGCATCTCCATGGATGCCAGCAATAGACAGATGAAGATAAAGGACAACTACTTCCCCTTCCTTGACTCTTCATTAATATTTCAGCACTTAAGAAGCCCTCAAATTTAGGCACAACCCAGGGATTGGGGAAAGGTCTGCAATTAGTGGACATTTAGCATCTGCTCCCAGGCAAGAGAGAGATTTGAAATATAGGTTTCACCTCAGCAAGATTCCTTCTTAAACTCTTTCCACTTCTCCCCCTACTTGGAGAGAAAGCATTTGACAAACCAAGCATGATCCTAAAAGAATGGTGTTTGGGGTAGGAACACCATTCTTGAGCGTTGTAGGAAGATGTAAGAAGACTTAAGGAACAGAATTACCCCAAGGCTCAGCCTCAGACACCCTCCCTCTTCTGGGCTTTTTCAGTCTTTCTGGCTCTTATTTCCTGCAGAGTTGTCTCTACCACATCCCTTCCCTGTCTGCTCCTCCTTTGGCCCTGAGTCTTTTCTTCATGAATTCAACTCCATTCCACCTGGAGAGTCCCAGAAAGAATCACATCCATGAAAATAATTTATGATCACTCTCTGCTTGTCTCTTCTACTTGACAGGGAGAGAAGAGGGCACTCAGATTTCCTTCTATTTCTCATTTTTCACTCTTCACTACAAACCTCTCCATTGCCCAAACCATAACTGGCAAACCAGACCTCCCCTGTTAGCCACCCCAACTCCTGAGCTGCCACTGGACTCTTGTAAGAATCCAGGCTAAAGGAGGCAGAGTGAAATTTTCTGGATTTGGGGGGAATCACAGCCCTTAGGAACTTATGTCTAGTCTATCAAGTTTTGAGTGTGATTACATGTCCAGAAGCAAGGGACAGCAAGGCTTATGCACTTAGAAAATAGACAAAAAATAAAACAAGCCAGATAACTATTCATTTGGAAGTTAATTCCTGATGCTTTTAACTACACCATCCAGTTCACACTAGGATCCTTTTTGTTGAGGACAAGAATGATGGAAGCACTATTCTTTACATCATAATGAACAAACACAGTTTCAGGGAGATGGTTGATGCTTCAGCTTTTGGTCAGGCCCTAACGAGTATTCAGATGTTTATGGAATTATAAACCTGGGACCATAAAGGAAACAGTAAAGAATAAAACCAAAACATAGGTCTGTTGTTGGTGTTGTGTCTGTGCATGCACAGGTGAGTGTGTGTGTGAGTGTGTGTATGCATGGTCTCCATGAACTAAGAAAACCTAAGAGTGAAACATATTTCCTTTGTTCAGCAAAGATCTGCATCTCTGTAATTTCCATCTCTTGGTCAATGGCACTCCAAAAGAAAAATCTGTTCCCTTTTCTATAAGCGGTCCTTGAAGATATTCAAAAATAGCTCACATGACCTCAATTTTTCTCCCCAAATTTATCTTTCGAGAGTGTGCTTTTAAATGTGGGAGAGGAAGGCATGACTTAAAGGGAATATATCAGAATTGAGCAAGGATATTGTTCAGTTTGTTGTTGGTGAAGACTTTTGATTTAGCACCTTAAGTGATATTGAAGGAGAACATAAAGGTATTTTAAAAATCCTCACCTGAGAATACGTTCATTGATTTTAGAGAGAGAGGAAGGGGTGAGGGAGAGACACAGACAGACAGACAGACATCTATGAGAGAGAAACATCCATCAGTTGCCCTGGCCAAGGATGGAACTTGCAAACTTTCAGTGTAGGGAAAATGATCCAACCAACAAAGGCACCCAGCTAGGGCCACAAGGTGGGTTTTTTTTTTTTTTTTTTCACGTTTATCAAAAAGAACCATACATTATTTTTATTTTTAATAGATATGGGACTATTTTTAAAAATATTTTATTGTTTGTGCTATTACAATTGTCTCAATTTTCCCCCTGTGCCACACTCCACTCAGCCCACCCTGCTCCCAGTCAATCCCCACACTGTTGTCCATGTCCATGAGTCATGTATATGTTCTTTGACCAATCCCTTCACCTTCTTTCAACCAGTCCCCACTTCTCCCCTCCCCTCTTACAGCTGTCAGTCTTCCATGTTCCTGTGTCTCTGACTCTATTTTGCTCATTAGTTTATTTTGTTCATTAGATTCCACTTATGGTGTTTGTCTTTCACTAACAGGCTTATTTCACTTATAATAATCTCCGGTTCCATCTATGCTATCACAAAAGGTAAGAATTCCTTCTTTTTCACTGCTGTGTGGTATTCCATTGTGTAAATGTACCACAGCTTTTTATATACACGTCTACTGGTGGGTACATAGGCTGTTTCCAAGTCTTGACTATTGTAAATAGTGCTGCTATGAACATAGGGGCACATATATTCTTTTGAATTGGTGTTTTGGGATTCTTAGAATATATTCCCAGAAGTGGAATTGCTGGGTCAAAAGCAGTTCATTTCTAATTTTTTGAGGAAACTCCATACTGTTTGCCACAGTGGCTGCACCAGTCTGCATTCTCAACAACAGTGTCCCTTTTCTCCACATCCTCACCAGCCCTTGTTGTTTGTTGATTTATTAATGATAGCCAGTTTGGAAGTTGTGAGATGATATCTCATTGTGGTTTTAATTTGCATTTCTCTGATGGCCAGTAATGTTGAGCATTTTTTCAAAAATCTATGACCCATCTGTATGTCCTCCTTAGAGAAGTATCTATTCAGGTCCCTTGCCCATTTTTTAAATTGTATTGTTTGTCTTTCTGATGTTGAGTCATATAAGTTCTCTCTACATTTTGGAGATTCAACCCTTGTGTGATGTATCATTGGCAAATATGTTCTCCCATGTAGTGGGTTCCCTTTTCATTTTGATGATGGTTTCCTCAGCTGTGCAGAAGCTTTTTAATTTGATGTTGTCCCATTTGTTTATTTTCCTTTGTTTCCCTTGCCCTAGGAGATATATCAGCAAAAATACTGCTACATGAGATGTCTGAAATTTTACTGCTTATGTTTTCCTCTAGGAGTTTTATGGTATCACAACTTATATTTAAGTCTTTCATCCATTTCAAGTTTTTTTTGGTGTATGTTATAAGTTGGTGGTGTAGTTTCATTGTTTACATGTACCAGCCCAGTTCTCCCAACACCAATTATTGAAGAGACTGTCTTTACTCCATTGTGTGCTCTTGCTTCCTTTGTCAAATATTATTTGACCATAGAGTCTTGGGTTTGTTTCCGAGCTTTCTATTCTCTTCTATTGATCTATGTGTCTGTTCTTATGCCATTACTAGACTATTTTGATTACAGTAGCCTTATAATATAGTTTGATATCAGGTATTGTGATCTCCCAAATTTGTTCCTTCTTCTCAAGATTGCTGAGGCTATTCAGGGTCTTTTTGGATTCCATATATATTTCTAAAATATTTGTTCTAGATCTGTGAAATATGCCATTGGTATTTTAATAGGAATTATGTTAAATCTATAGATTGCTTTGGGTAGTATGGACATATTAGTGATGTTAATTCTTCCAATCCATGAACATGGTATATGCTTCCACTTATTTGTATCTTCCTCAATTTCTTTCTTCGGTGTTCTGTAATTTTCCAAATATAGGTCTTTTACCTTCTCAGTTTTATTTATTCCTAGGTACCTTATTTTTTTGTTGTTGTTGCAGTAGTAAATGGATAGTTTCTCTCTCTGATAGTTCATTATTCATCTATAAAAATGCCATCAATTTCTGAGTATTGATTTTGTATCATACTATTTTGCCTAATTCATTTATTTGGTGTAGTAGTATTTTTTTGTGGAGTCTGTAGGGTTTTCTATGTACAATATCATGTTGTCTTTGGAAAAAGACAGTTCTTCCTCCTTTCAATTTGGATGTCTTTTATTTCTTCTTTTTGTCTAGTTGTTGTGGCTATGACTTCCAGAACTACATTGAATAAGAGTGGTGAAAGCAGATATCCCTGACTTGTTCCTGATCTTAATGAAAATGCTTTTAGTTTTTGCCCATTGACTATGATGTTGGTTGTAGGTTTTTGTATACGGCCTTTATTATGTTGAGGTATGATCCCTCTATTCCCACTTTGCTGAGAATTTTTATCATAATGGGTGCTGTATTTTATCAAATGTTTCTTTTGCATCTGTTGATATGATCTTGTGATTTTTTTTTGTTTATGTGATGTATCACACTTACTGATTTGTGAATATTGTACCAACCTTGCATCTCCAGGATAAATCCCACTTGATCATGGTGTATAATCTTTTTAATATAATCCTGGAGCTGGTTTGCTAACATTTTGTTGATAATTTTATAATCTATGTTCATCAGGGACATTGTCCTGATGTTCTTTCTTTGTTGGGTCTTTATTTGGTTTTAGAATTAAGATAATACTGGACTCATAAAAACAGCTTGGAAGTCATCCCTCTTCTTGAATTTTTGGAATAGTTTGAGAAGGATTCTTCTTTGAGTGATTGGCAATATTCACCTGTGAAACCATCTGGTCCAGGACTTTTGTTTGCTGGGAGTTTTTTGATTACTGTTTCAATTTCATTAGCTGTTATTGGTCTATTCAGGTTTTCTGCTTCTTCCTGATTGAGTTTTGGAAGATTGTTTCTGGAAATTTATTCATTTCACCCAGGTTGTCCACTTTCTTGGCATATAGTTATCCATAGTATTTTTTTACAATCCTTTGTATTTCTGTGGTATTGGCTGTAACTTCTCTTTCGTTACTGATTTTATTTACTTGGGTCCTCTCTCTTTTTTTTCTTAATGAGTCTGGTTAAAGGTTTGTCAATTTAGTTTATCTTTTCAAAGAACAAGCTTCTGGATTCATTGATCTTTTGAATGTATTTGTTGTTGTTTTTAGTCTCTATGTCATTTATTTCTGCTTTGACCTTGATTATTTCCTTTCTTCTACTTACTCCAGTCTTTGTTGGTCATTGTTTTACTAGTTCTTTGAGGTATAGGGTTAGAATGTTTATTTGAGATTTTTTCTATCTTCTTTAGGCAGGCCTGTAATGTTGTGAACTTCCCTCTCAGGACTGCTTTCGTTATGCCCCATTGGTCTTGGGTTGTCTTGTGTGTGTTCATTTTTATTTGTTTCCAGGTGCTTTTTGATTTTTTCCTCAATCTCATTGGTAACCCATTCATTATTTAATAACATGCTATTTAGCTTCCATGTATTTTAATGTTTTTGAGGTTTTTTTAATTGTGGTTGATTTCTAGTTTCATGCCATTGTGATCTGAGAAAATGCTTGATATGATTTCAATTTTCTTGAATTTATTAAGACTTACTTTGTGTCCTACCATGTGTTCTCTCTTTGATCCATGTGCACTTGAGAAGAATGTATATTCTGCTGCTTTGGGATGAAACGTTCTGTAAATATCAATTAAATCTGTTTGAACTAGTGTGTCATTTAAGGGTGCTATTTCCTTGTTGATTTTACATCTGGAAGCTCTATCCATTGATGACAGAGGGATGTTAAAATCCACTACAATGACTGTATTGCCCTCAATCTGTTCCTTAAACTCCTCCAAGATTTTCTTTATATATTTAGGTGCTCATATGTTAGGTGCACATATGTTTAAAAGGGCTATGTCCTCTTGTTGGATTGTTCCCTTTAGTATTATGTAGTGATCTTCTTTGTCTCTCCTTATGGCCTTTGTTTTGAAATCTATTTTGTCATATGTAAGTATCGCTACCCCAGCTCTATTTTTTCTTCATTTGCATGGAATATTTTATCCCATCCCTTCATTTTCAGCCTGCATAAATCTTTTGTTCATCTTTTGTAGACATCATATATCAGGGTCATGTTTTTTGAATCCATTCAGCTACCCTATGTCAAGAAGAACCACACATTAGAAATGACTTTCTCAGTTAGATGACAAGGAGAGATAAGGATCCCATTTCTTTTTTCCCAGATCCCTGCTCACAGAGAAAAAAAAAGAAAGAAATCCAAGTCTTACTCTGCTACATGTACATACCTAAAAATACAAAAAAAAAAAATAGAGAGAAAATTGTGAGAGATTTTGAAATAGAAAAAGAGGTCAGTGAATATCTTTTTAGTGGAGCATCCAGGAATCATCAGATTCTGTGCACACATGCTTAGAGAACTGATAATAATGCAAATTATGCCTGTCTTAGAAATACAACTTGTGTCCAGTAAAGGCAGTTGATATTACTCTCTGGATATTGCCTGTCCTGCTAGTTTTATATCTATTTATAAATTTGTAGCCTAAATTCCTTATTAGTCCATATATGTGTGGAACTTCAAGTTCTCCTTTGAAAGAGAGGTTGTAACACTTTCCTGATCCCCTCATTAATTAATGAGTTAAATAAAGTCCTTGACATGTGTTTATTTCTTTATTTGGATGAGAGTCACAACTGTACCTTATATTGAAAATTATCCTTTGACAATATTTTCTTATAACTCACCCATTTCTTAAGTCATCTTTTGGCTTTTTAATCTGTACTCCATTCATATTGCCCCCATTTTATACATATGAAAGCACTTGTTAAATGAACTCAAGAAGAGTTGGCCAGAAATAAATGACAAAGATTTATTCAAGAGTCTTCGAGTTTGCAACTTGGGAACATAGGTAGGCAAAACCCCAGCAATGTTCCAAAGAAGAAAGAAAAGTTAAGAGTTCTTGTAGTAAAAGGTACATTCTTGACAATGATAGCCCTAAGTTTGGTCCAGGATGGTTATCAGTCATATGTCAGTCAGACTGAATGATGATGCCAGGTGGTCTGGAAGATGTGTTCCAGAAGGTCTAGTCATGTCTGATGGTCTGGATAATGCATGTTGGGTGGATATCAGGAGGTCTGGATATATGAGTCTTTCAGGGGCTAATCAGGGGGATATCTGGAGGCTTGGTACATGTCCAAGTAGTGATACACTATGACCTGATATATATCCAGGCATTGATGTAGGACTTGAAAGTACAAAGTTTAAGATCCCAGGCTAGGTAGAACAAAAAATAGAAGTACTTCCTTATGACTGAACCTTCATAATGTTAATAATTTAATGGTGTGGTTAAAATGACTCCATTTTATATATTCCCTCCCTTTGTTGTTTCCTCACACCTAAAATCCCAATACTATTATTATCAGTATGGACTCCTGAACCAAACTGCCTGAGCTCAAAATGTAGAACCTTACACAAGTTACCCAACCTCTCTGTGCCTCAGTTTCCTCATAGGTAAACTGAGGGTACCTCACAGAGTTTTGTGATAAATAAATGAGTTACACAAATGATGCACCTAGAAAAGTATGGGAACATAAAAAAATATGTTACTTGTATCTCCTTTAGGTTGCAAGGAGATAAAGAGGTAATATCCTGCTCACTCTGGGCCCTGCTTCTCTTTCAGGTCCTAAAACCACAGCCAGCTTCTCTGTCGCTTCTATGAATAAAAAGTAGTTTCTAATTTGGGACTCTTGTGCTACCACTACTTTCTAAATTTCTCCTCTGTTGGGATATTATAATCAAGTAAAGATTTATCTTGCAATTTTTGTCTGAGGGAGTTCCATTTTTTTAACAGAATAAATTTATCTATTCAATTTTCTCAATAGAATGAATTCATCAAATCACCCTCATAATAGCCCTTCAGGTGGATCAGATGCACTTACTGCATTTATTTATTTTGAACATCAAATAGTAGTGGCCTCTGGGAGCCTCCACTCAAGCTGAGAGAAGCATTAGCTCATAAATTTGGAAAGACCATACTGTCTTTTTGGTGTAAGATTAGTGAACTCACACAAATGTTCCCTTTGGGGGAACAAAGGAAAGAGGTTTGATTTAGCTTCTTTAATCTGTTTGTAGGCCACAAATCTCCTTCTTCAGAATTGAGCTATTAGAGTCAAGTTTCCAATGAAGGTTGTTCCAGAATAGTATTCCAAGTACCTGGTCCCAATTTTATCAATCACGATGGGCTTGGTTTTGTTGCTGTAACAAACAGCTGCCCACATCTCAGTGCCTTGATCAACAAAAGTTTATTTCTCGCTCATGCTGAATGTCCATTGTGCCCTGACAGTGGTCTCTGCTCCATGGCATGTCCCCTCTTCCAGGACTCAGGCTGATAGAAGCTCTGCCATCAGGGATGCCTCCAGACTCTCACCAAAACAAAGAGATCACAGAAAGTTGCCAAGCGGATCTTAAATATTTTACCCCAAAGTAAATAACATCACCTCTGCTTGTATTGGCTACAGCATGCTTCATGGCCATATTTAACTTCAAGTTTGGGAAGCATGCCCTTCCCATGTACCCAGAATAGAGGGGAACCAGATATCAGATACTGATAAACATGGTGATGTTTACCACACTAGTTATGGCTCCCAAGCCTTGACTGCTTTACCACTTTCATTCTGATTTATTAGCTTTGCTGTCAGCATTGGAATGGGATGTAATTCCATTTAACTTGGCCTTACTTCTAACTTGACAACATCCTAATATTATCTGAAATCTGTGGGTATGGAAGTAAGCTCCTCAACAGTACAAATTTGCCCCTTCAAACTTCAGACTTTCTCTAAACAGGTGGCTTCACTATTACCAGGAATAAGCTTGTTTTTCCTTCCAAGTTTCTGCTGACCCAGCCCCCACCTGGGTCTAATTGTAAAATGCATCTGCAAGTTTTAAAAGCTCATTATGTAAATGTATCAGAGTCCATATCCATCAACAGATAATTGGAAGACTATATACATATTTATGAGTTTGCTTAATATTGCTTTAATGAATAGGTTTACTAGAAATACCAAATCAAGGAGGCAAGAAGAAAAATGGTCATCCCAAAGATGAGCACAAGTTTCTAGCAGTTCTTGGTAGTCCTGAGAGCTGTCAGAATACTCAAAAAGAATCTCAGATTTTCTATTAGCCTACCATAAATGACAGAAAAAAGCTGGGGAAAGAGGTGAAAAACATCACTCAAATCAGACTATGCTTTTTGTTTCAAATAAAAGTTATTTGAGGAGCCAAAGTCTCATGTGTCCACCATGTGTAAGAGCAAGGCCACTACAGGGGTGTGGTCAGATGTCCAACATGGCAGCCCCTGCTGATTCAGAAAGTGCAGAGACAGAGCCACCACTCGAGCCCATATGGTTCCTTTCTGCAAATTAGGAATAGGTGCCTCCTAGGAGGGGAGGAAAACCTATGTCTCCCCACAGCCAGCAAAGATGTACAGGTAGATGGCTTAGCAAGGAGAAGGTGCTTTGTGCAAAGAAATAAGTAGCCTTACTCCAGGTAGATGGAACTTCATGCCAGCACACGCGGCAAGCTGAGGGGAGCATGGGTGAAAACTTAACCTTCACTCCCCTGCTGGACAGAAACCTTTGTACAGCAGATAGTCTGCACAACCACAGCAACAGCCCTCCGAGAAAACTCCATGAGAGTGAGTCTCACCAAGAGCTGGCCTAAATCTGTGGCATCAGAGGACCCTTCCTTATTCTGCTTATCAACTTGTTCCTTTAGGTTACCCAAAAAGTGGCTCAACCCCACCTTTCAGGTCTCTTTGCCCCACTCCTTACTGCCCACGCACATTCCATTGGCCAGAACTCAGTCATGCAGCTCCATCAAATTACAAAGATATCTGGGAAGTGTAGTTTTTCTGGGTGACCAGGAGGAAAAGGAAACTGGGTTTTTGACCACATGGCATTGTCTCTGCCACAGTCTACTCATCTGTTCACTATCTATTCCTTCATTTCATATTATGTCCCTCACATAGAAAGCATAGACCTCATCCCAGGTGAGATAACCCAAAGACCATCCAATGACTGCAACCAGCTCCAAGGCTAGTATCTCAGTGACGTTGTGCAGTCCTCCTCATCAGGCCATATGTGGTTCCCTAGGATCTGGTGACCTGTGAGCTAGAAGACAAGTTATGTAGCCACATCACTTCCTATACATTGGTGGAAGGAAAAAGGATATCTAAAATTGAACCTCTCATTCAATAAAGAAAAGAATGGGAGAATTAACCCTTGGCCATAGCAATTCTGGTATCTTCATTTGATCTAATTTGAAACACTGCCTTGCCTGTCACCCTCCCTGGCATGTCTGAGTGAGATGCTGACAAATGTGCACTCCTTGGAGGTCCCCCAGCTTTGGTACCCTGACTACTCCTAGAGTGAGTTTAGAGGCCTGAGGGCTGTTTTACAACTTGGATGATCAAATTTTTTTTCTTTCTTTCTTTTGAATTCAGGTTTGTGGTTTCTTTGGCCTAAATGTAGTAGCTCTTCTATTCTATTTGCATTTAATCAGCACTATGTATGAGGGACCTCATTCATGTTTATTCCTGGATATAATTCTCAAATCTGATCATGTCTTCATTTCCTTATACTTCCCAGCCTGTCTGTCTGTCTCTCTTTTTAGTGAATAGCACTCATCCCCTCTTCCCATATTCTCGTATTCCACTGGCCAGAACTCATTCACATGACCCAGTTAACTACACCAGAAATTGGAAATTAGGGCCTCTCTGTGTGTCCAAAAGGGAACAGAAATGGGGTTTGAATCTATATCATTACTTCTTTCTCACCTGGTCTGGAGGTAAGTCATCCTGGTTGGCAGCCTCCACTCAAAGCCTGTATTTGGAGTGAGGTAAGGCATCTTCAAGAGAAGAGGTATTGTTTCTCAAAAAAAATGGGTCCTTTACTTACATGATGTTACAATCTTACGACAACCCTGCCTCATGTCTAGGCCTACATTTTGAAACTCAAAAGCCAAGAACTGACTGTTCTGTTCCCTGCGTTCTCCTGAGTCATCTCTGCTCTGAGGCACAGTGGGTGGGATAGCATTATTACCAATAGAGTGACCAACTGTTTCATTTGCCAGGATCAGGAAGACTTCTGGGACATAAGACTTTTGGTTTGAAATTCAGGAAAGTCTCAGCCAATCCAGGTCAAGCTGGTTATTTTGGTTAAAAAGAACCACAGAGTATCAAGGACTATGAGAAAAAAAAATACCAGTCTTTATATCTCAAAATTTATTTCAACTCTGTAAGTAATATTAATCTTATGAGAATTTAACCTTAACATCAGTTAGAGTTGGATGTTACACTTTTTTTTCTCCTAGAAGTTTTCCTGATCCCCAGTCCTATGACTTCCATGATTTCATTGGTTCTACCTTGTATTCATTAAATAGACATCTTCAGGTCACCCTTCCCCTTTCCCTTCTCCCAAGGGGAACTGTCTGAGTGTCTGATATTTTTCCCTTTTTTCAAGGGAAAATCATTGATCCTGGGGTCATCTGAAGAATAAGCCACATAAAAGACTTCCACAGGGCAAACAGTGAGGGCCAGCTCCAAAGACCTCTTTGGGCATTAAACTAAGACCTTCGGTGGCTTGTTAATAGTTACCTTTTGGCCCATTTCTAATTCACATAGTGACAGTTTCAAACACAGAAGTTACTATGGAGCTCAGCTGTGAGAAAAGGGATGGCTGTGAACTGCTGTCACTTGCCTGCTGATTGCCTTGTCCCCTTCCACCCTCTTGCTGACATATTCCTGCCCTGGCTTATTAGTTCATGTAAAGCATCTAAAAATACCTTGATAGGAGCAGCTCAGAGGTTAAAGAAGGGAAAGGGTCATTTAGTTAGAAGGCAAATGTCTTCTTTCACTCAATTTCCTCCCTCAGTGAGATTCAGACCCGAAGAGCCACCAGCATAAATTCTATCCGGTGCTCTGAGCCATGAATATGATTTGTGTTGTTCTCTGTTCCTGAAAAGTCTCTCTCCCTTCATTAAGCTTAATCTGTAGGATTCCACTCAAGTACAACCTCATCCAGGAAGCCAGACATGATTTACCCTGGCCAAATTATTAATCTGAATTGTCCATATGACAGAATATTTTAAAAAATACAGGCTTATTGCATAATCTCACCCTAGACCTGAATCAAAATACTGAAAGGAGGTACCAAGAATATGCATGTTTAACAAACACTCCAGGTACTTCTTTTTGAAAAACAAGTTATATTGATATATACAAATCACGTGGCATACAATTCACCCATTTAAAGTGTGTAATTCAATAGTACTTTCACAGGTTTGTGCAACCATCAGACAAATCAATTTTAGAATACTTTATTGCCCCGGAAAGAAAATCCATATCGTTTAGCTACTGCTCCCCAATTCCTACTCCTCCTCTCAGCCACAAGCAATCACTAACTGTTTCTGTCTCTACAGATTTACCCACTTTGGATATTTCATACAAATGGAAGCATATGATATGTGGTCCTATGTGACTGGCTTCTTTCATTTCATGTTTTCAAGGTTCATCCATGTTATAGCATGAATTAGTATACTTCATTTCTTTTCATGCCTGAATAATATTTCATGGCCTGGATATATCACACTTTATTTTCTCCATCAGTTAATGGATATTTGGGTTGTCCTCTCACCTACATTTCCTATTATACATAATACCGTGAACAAGTTTTCATGCGGACATGTCTTTGTCTCTCTTGGCCGTATGCCTAGGAATGTAACTGCAGGCTGTATGGTGATTGTGTCTCACTTTCTGAGAAACTGTCAGGCTGTTTGCCAGGGGGACTGCGCCAGTTCCCACTCCCACCTGCAGACTGTGAGAGTTCCGATTTCTCCACATCCCCCACAACACTTGTTATTACCCACCTTTGTTTATTCCTGCCATCCATCCTAGGAAGCATGAAGTGTTACCTCATTTACTTTAGCATATTTTTATTAATGTTTGAACATAGTTATCTCCATTTTCCCACCACCACTTTCCCCTGCCCCACCCACCCCCATCTCCCACCCTCAATCCTACCCACCTTTGGCTTTGTGAGTCTTTTATGCATGTTCCTTTACAACCCTTGCCCTTCTTTCCCCTGTTATTTCCCTTCCCCTCCCCTCTGGTTACTGTCAGTTTGTTCTTAATTTCAATTTTTGATTTGATTTGTATTCCTCTGATGGCTAATAATGGTAGGTGCTTCTTATGTGCAATTAAGTCTGAGAAACTTTGGTATACTTGCCTACACTATAGGGATGGGGTCAGCTGCCTAATGGCCCATACTAGACAGGAAGCTAGCAGAAGGCCTGGAGTATATCGCATGACTGCCTAGATACCCCCTCAGGGATTGTTCGGTGCCTGGCACATTGTAGGTGCTCCACAAATAAGAACTAATATCTACTGAGGGCTTGTGCTGTGTTAGGCATAGGTTACACAAACTAATTCATTTAAACATCACAACAGCTCCATGAGGTAGGGACTCTCATTACAACCATTTTACAGATGAGGAAACTGGGGCACAGAAAGGTTAACTAACTTGCCTATATTTAAACTTACCTTGCTTGATGCCAGACTGAACTGCCTCCTGTGATAAACATCTATTGAATAAATAAATAAATTGAAACTCTGAAAAAAGGAGACAACAGGCTGCAGAGGCAAGGCTCACTCCACCATCCATTTGACTGAACAGCCATCTTTTGGAAAGAACAGCCCCAGGAGTTTGAGCTTCTTGTTCCTGTGAGTAAGATCATGATGCTTCACAAAACCTCAACTCCTAACAAAGGACATAGAAATGTTCACAGGCTTGAATTTTTTAAACAAGATAGATACTAATCCTGTGTTCCCATGCCCATGGGAAGTATTTATGGAGGAGACTGAAAACAGAGGCTCATTCTGGTGCAGACTTGGATAAATGCACGTTCTCCAGGCATTTTAAGGATTCACTGGAAGTGAGGTTAAAAGGTAGAAAGAAGCCTTTATAGCTCTGACTTGAGCTATTCTATATTAAATGTCTCCTCTTGAGAGTAAACATTGCTCAATATCAGCTTCTAATTTCCAACGTGATTTTCTACCTCCTGTACAGGGTAAACCCTTCAACATATCCTCTCAAGAATCGTTGCTGGCATCCATATCAAAACTCTGGGCTAATCAGGAAAAGGTGCTCCTTCACTCTGAGCTAGGTCGCCTGCAGGGTTGGTAAGCCAGGGTGCATGGGTTGGTAAGCCAGACATGGGCTAGATTTCAGCCCACACCAACCCACATGGCTAGGCACCCTTGTGCGGTACCTAACCTGAATAACCATATATGGTAGCCCTGACACCAAGCACCCTACGTTCCAAAGAGTAGGGAATTCTCTCTCTGTATATTAAAGCGTCTAACCCTGTTGACGATGGTAATTTTGGCAATTAGTGAGCCATTTACCATAAACCAAATAAATCAAATGGATTTTCAAAACCATGTAGCTCTTTATAATCCAGATGAAAGAAGCAACAGTAAGAACCAGCAATGAATGACTGAGAGAGCCTTTGTCTGACATAATGGGATATAGAACCCAGGCATAAAAAATCCAAGCCAAAGCCACAACTCCAAGCCAAACTCATTCATCCTTATTTCAGTGCCTGATTCAAAAAGCCAGAGTGCCCTTGGAGTCCTGGAAAATAGAACATGGTACCAACAAAGAACTGAAAGTTTGCAGCTGAGGACTGTAGGCAACCTGTTCAACCAAGTTGCCAGACCAACAGCCAGCAACACACCTTGCTCCTCAGGTGATTGAGAGAGCTGTCTATGAAGCAGGCTTAGTGAAGTGGCCCTGATGAAGTCCTGGCCAACAGCCAACCACCACCACCAAACAATGTCTCCCTGAAGCAGCTCATGCCCAAGTCTGCTGACACACAACTTCAAATGATGTGTCATGGTGAGTTTCTGAGGGACTGTGGGCACAGATAGGATAGCATTGGATAGAGAGGAAGAGCTATATGCTCTAGTAGGCAAATTTAAACAGTCTAATAACATTAATAATTATTGTTTATAAGAAATTTAATTACAAATTACTAAGTTGCTAAAACTGTACTCTATCATTTACTCATTCTATCTCAGTTGCATTATTAAGGCACACAGACTTCCTAACAGGTGAGGATTATTAATGTAATCTTTTTATAGGTGAGGACCCCAAAGCACAGAGAGGGTAAATAACTTGCCCAAGATCTCACAGCTTGTCAGTAGCAGAGCCTGGAAATGGAGACTTGCAGCCTCATTCTAAACCCAAGCTCTTAACTGAAGCCCTATTCTGCTTCTCAAAGAACTATCTATTGGTAGATAAGTGTCACCTATGAGTGTACAAAGCTACACTGGGTCTTTGAAGCCACTATCATTACACACTTGGCGTGTTGTCCGTCCACCCATAAACATATTTTTCAAGAAATATTTATTCAGCTCTGCTCTTTGTCTGCACTGTTGCATTTAATATTGCCAACAACTCTAGGTTGATAGAAACAGAACATGGACCCTGCCTGTAGCAGATAGTTTCCAAAAATGGTTGCAATAGTTTTCATCCCTCACGTCTTTTGCAAAGACTCTTTCAATCTTCTCATCAATAAATAGGTGGAGTCTATTTACCCTCACCTTGAATCTGGGCTGGGAGTGTGACTTGCTTTGACCAATAGAATATAGTAGAAGAGATATTCTGAGATGGCAAAGGCCAAGGTTTAAAGGGACTGGCAGTGTCTACTTCTCATATAATTAGTCTGACAACCCTGAGACTCCCATGCTGTGAGAACATCCAGGCTAGCCATGTGAAGACAGAGTGGCCACCAGGAGGAGTACCGAGGCACCAGACTGGGTAAAGTTTTCATGGACCTTTCCATCTGTATTAATCTGTGTGTGTGTGTGTGTGTGTGTGTGTGTGTGTGTGAGAGAGAGAGAGAGAGAGAGAGAGAGAGAGAGAGAGAGAGAGAGAGAGAGAGGCTCAGAGATTGACTTAACTGGTTATGGAGGCTGGCAAGTTCATAATCTGCAGGCTGGGCCAGCAGGCTGGAGATCAGGGAATTACAGGCATTGCAGTGCACGTTTAAATGCCATTTAGTAGAGGATTCCTTCTTGCTTGGGGGCAGCCAGTGTTTTGTTCTATTTAGACTTTCAACTGGTTGGATGATGCCCATCCACGTTATAGAGGGCAATCTGCTTTACTCAAAATCTACTGATCTAAATGTTAATTCATAGAAACATCAGAATAATGTTTGACTGAAGATCTGGGCACCATAGTCCAGCCAAGTTGACACATCAAATTAACCATCACATAGCATGACCCAAGCATCAGTACAATGCAGTTGCCTGAGCACTGCTGACACCATGTGGGACCAAAGAAGGAGCCAGCTGAGCCCTGCCCATAGTCCTGACTCATGGGATTGTGAGAAATAATGAATTATTGGCTTTAAGCCTGTGAGCTTTAGGGCCGTTTGTTATATAGCAATAGGAAGCTACCCTATAGAACTTATAATTTAGTGGCCTTAATGCAAGTAAACAAACACAGAAGTATAATTACCTATGTATGCATATTAAGGAGGAAAGAACAGAAGAGAATTGCTCCTTTATTACATTTGTTAACCATCTACTAGGTAAAGTTTCCATGGTAGTGTCAGACACGACCCTCCGTAACAAGATCTTTCTTTTCCTGTCTCTGGCTCTAACTTGCAGTGATACCTGGGCAAATCATTGATCTTCCTCAACCTTGGCTTCTCCATCTGTGAAATGGGCAGGGTGGCCTTTATCCATCTGCCTCATAGGCTCTTGTGAAGATGAAATGAGACAAGAAACAAAAGTGTTACGATTGCTGAAAAGTCCTTGACGTGCCGCATCATAACCAGATAAATGCTCCCCTGTGCTAAAAATGCAAAATTGCTTTATAATTTATTGCTGAAGTGGAAACATCTGGCCAAGGAAACTTGAAGGAAACAGCAACCTTTCTGACCCAAGCAATTTTATCTAATAGCTGGTCTCTGGAGTCTCCTCCTTCAGTTCTGTTTTGTCTGTTGCTTAAAATTTTATTTTGAAACATGTTGGCCTTGCTTTCTTTGCATGTCTACCTTTTCTATTTTTACTTTTGACCAGAATAGAGAAAGAAAACTTCATGAATGGTAAATATCCATTGCTGGGAATTCCAACTAAAGTTTAGAAATGTCTTCATGAATTTATTCACCAATATGTCTTTTAATTGTACTTATAGAGTCAACTGGGGTGAAATGGAATTGTATAGGAATTTGATAAGCAACCTCAACAAGCTGCAATTAGTCCTCAGATTAATGGGATTTTCACCTGGATTATGAAACAGTGAACCCAAGAGCCAAATCCAACCAAGCCTTGTCCCTGTTTAAAAGCTCCTCAGTGACTCCACAATGCCCTCTGTGTAAAGACCAAGCTTCTTAGCATATCACTGAGGTCCTCCATGATCTGGCTCTTGCATACATCTTCAGCCTTGCCTCTCACCCCTCCCATTCTTAGGCTTCTTGATGTGTTACTGCAGGTGTCTCCTCTCTGGCCTTTGCATAAGCTATTTCCTTCTACCTAATACACCACCCCTTTTCATCTTTTCCTAACTAACTCTTTCACCCTTTGTGTCTGACTTTAGATGACCTGAGAATTAACCCCCCAAGACTGGGTTTGGTGTCCCTCATCTGTGGCCCTTAGCTCCTTACTTCTAAGCTAATGTCCAAACATTGTTTTCAGAAAGTTAAAGGCACAGCTCTTACAAATATATCATGAGCCTATGCCAAAGATTTATTTACCTCATTAATGAGGGAAGCAGCATGGTGATAAGGCTGGCTCAGAGGAACATAGAAGAGACTGACATGTATGTAATCAATGAAAGAAAGAATGCTGATGTAAGCTTGCTAGCTTCGATACAAAACTGAATGTAATGTAGTGTCCTATAGGCAATAAAATCACAAGCCTTAGGAGTGCCTTTTCCAATGGACAGAAATTACCTACATCTCTACCAGATAAAAATCATTTGTGACAATCTCCTACAAACTAAGATATAATTATTCAAGGTCTAGACCATAACTGGTAGTAATGTTATCTAAATCAAGGGTGTCAGAGGGCCTTTGGGCTGGCCTATTAGATAGTGCTTTAGTTTGGATTGAATGGGCACAGAGTCATCTTTCCAGGTAAGTTGGGGTTTTTTTGTTGTTGTTGTTATTGTTGTTGTTTTACTATTAGCATTAACACTCTGCGTTATAACTACCTGTTATTCTGTCTGAAATTCCTGGCCATTTGAAAGCTTCTTAGGGACAAGAATTTTGATTGTTCACTCTTGTAGCCTCTTATCTTAGTCCAGTGCCTAGCACACAGAAGGCACTCAGATAATTATTGCTGAATGAATGAAAAGATTTTCTCTTTGAGGATTGAAGGATCTCCTCCAAGAAGCTTATCAATTTCCCACAGCTCAGGTTACCTGTGATGAGAAATCTGCAGTGTCACAGCCCAGCTGAGTGTCCCCTGTGGGCCCCAGCCCCTTAAGCATGTCTCCTGCTTTCCACTGCTGTACAAGTGCCAATTGTCACTTTGATGGTCAGACACAAAAGACAAGATGAAAGAAGCCCATCACCTTTACTATCTCTACATTTAAGAATCATGAAGCATCAGGTCCTTCCCTGTCAAGACCCTGTCCATCCCCAGTCCCAGAAAGCAGGCTAGAAACCTCAGCCCTCTCTAGCTGCTGTGGGGGTACACTGCTGCTGGGGCCACAAGGGCTCATTCAGTCCCTGGATTCAACTCCCCAGGGGCCAGCAGTATTAATACTCTCTGTTATAACTGCCCAGGGGCCACTCTCGGGCTGCAGAACAATGCTCACCATTCTAACAGGCTTGGGATGCAGCCCAGGTTTCTCACAGATAGTGAATCTATATCATTTAAATCAAGACTAATTTATGCACTTAAATACTTGTTACCCTATTTGTGACTTGTTTTTATTAGCACAGGAGGCACTGATTGGAGGAAGGGCCAGAAGCAGGCCTGATCTTCACTTATTTTGGGGTCAGGGAGTTGGGATAGGGTGTGCACCAAATACATTCAAGTTTTAAGGGGTCTGAGAAGGTCTAGAAACACAGATTTGAAATAGCATGTGTGAGAGTGACTTCATCACTTCACATAACATCTCAGTCAACCTTGTAGGGACCTTGGAAAGATTTCAGAAAAATGGAGTTATCTGGGTTTGGACAAAACAAACAAACAAACAAACAAAAAACAGGCAAGGGTTTGAGTTTTTTTCCCCAGTTGGTAAGCTCCAATAAGCTCAGGGGTGCTGGTAGAGGTGGATAAAAGGAGAGAAAACAGAGGGGGAAAAAACCCACAGCAACAAAGGCTTTGCATGTCCTTAGAAGCACAGTAATCCCTGAAAAATCTTGGAGGGGGTAAAGCTTGCCATTGGAGCTCACAGTTCTTATTCTTGGGCTTTCTCCTTCCTCTAGGGAACCCCTTTCACTCTGTGGGCTCATTCCTCCCACCCCCAACAAAAAACCAAACCAAACCAAACCCTGGTGTCAGCCATTACCATTTCCTGTGACTTGAAAGCTTGCAGTAGTGTTTTCTCTCTTGCAGTAGTTTTCACACTTAAGCTTTTCTCTCTGAAAAGGGAATAGAGGGGCCATATAAATTATCATCTATCCAGAAACATTTTTAGTGCTCTTTAAAATTACACCAAAACAGTAGGAATGAATCGAGCTGTCCAAGAAGGGTCCAGGGCAAACTAGGCCTAAAGTCTTCCAAGATACGCAAGGCCTTAGGACATGTGAGGATCACTGAGCAGGTGGAGGGTGGTCTCTGATTCCTTCCAAAGCAGAAGGTAATGGAAGAAAGTAGAAGGGGCAGAGATAACTACCCATTACTTATAGTGAAGTATCCAACTGTTATAGGCTTAAATAAAAGAATTTATTATTCTCAGATAATAAGTGATCTAAAGGGATGTGACTTTAAGTAAGATTGGTGGCTCACCCATGTCAGGGCTTTCCTGAGATGCCCTTGGTATGCCCCCTCATTATTGCAAGATATCTTCGGAGGCTCCACACATTGTATCTCCACAAAATCATGATCAAAGGTAGAAAGATGTGGCTTTTCATCTTATTGTTTTCTTTTATCACATAGATGACATCTTGCCTGGACTCCCCTGCCCCCCAGCAGTGTTCCTATCTGGTTTAAGTGGCCAATATTGTATTGCATGACTACAGGCAAACCTTGTTTTATTGTGTCTTAGATATTGCATTCTTACAAATTGAAAATAAGACCCTCCTCCAGCAAAAAAGATTATGACTCACTGAAGGGTCAGATGATGGTTAGCATTTTTAAGTAATAAAGCAACTTTTATTTAAGGTATGTACATTGTTTTTTATACCTAGTGCCAATGCAAATTTAATAGACTAAAGTATTGTGTAAATATAACTTTTAAGTGCACTGGGAAACCTAAAATATTGTGCAACTCTCTTTATTGTGATGTTTGTTTTATTGCAGTGGTCTGGAGCCAGACCCAAATGTCTCGAGGTCTGACTATACTGCCAGAGTGCAAGGGAGGCTGTGAAAGTGAAAGTACGTTTTCTGCTTTTATGATGGGCTGTGCACTCTGCTGCTGATCTGGAGAAAAGGTGAGAACTGCCCACTTGGTGGGCAGCCAACAGCATCTACCAAAAATGACCTGCCCCTAGGCCTTGTGCTAAATCTCCCTGGTCCTGCCTAGAATATAATATTAAACTGGGATCCCAATGAGACAGAGAGAGTTCCAAAGCTGACAGTGAGCCAATATGCCTGATGAGATCTTGAGAAGTTATCTATGAATCCATTCATATATTCCCACAGACTGCCATGGTCCTAACAGAAATGCTTTCCCTTTATTTCTGATCAATTTTCTGATGCCCTTAGTTCCCAGGGCTTTAGCTGGAAGTAGATGCCATCCTGAGCCTGACAAGAAGTCAGAGATCTCTAAAACTGAGCCACCCTAACTTGTTGCCTTTTCTGAGTATCTCCACAAAATAGCTGCTCTAGTTAACACCATTTCACAGATGAGCAAAGTGAGTTTTAGCGAATTTCCATAATTTGCTCAAGGTCACTAAATATCCCAACTTCTTACTTAATACAAGTAAAGTAAGGTTTTACAAATTATTGGTAATTTTTTTAGTAAATTTAGTATTGTAATTATTATGAAAATTATCACTTACTCCTTATTCCCAAATCCTTAAGGTTCTATGTGATTTCTTTCTGTTTTCCTTTGTCCATTTTTCCCCTGGATCACTATGCATCAGCAATAAAGGGCTTATTTCCATTCTCGACTGTCTCAATTCTGTTCTGCCTCAGGACGTTTGCACTTGCTGTTTCCTCTGCCTGAAATGCTTCAGACCCAGCTCCTCCCTTTTCACACCTTACCTCAAAGCAGCTTTGTTAAGCCACCCTAATTAAAGTGCTGCCCCCCTTATTTTCTGTATCCGCATCCTAATTATTTCCATCACTGGGTTTATCACTGACATTATCTTCTTGTTTTCTTTTTTTATCTCTCTCCTCCAGCCCCTGCCAAGGCTTCCCTGAGATCAGAGAACTTGTTATTGATTTTCCTTGCTTTTGGCAAGAATGATGCCCAACACATAGTTGGTGCTCAATACATTTTCTGACTGCTTAAATGTTTTTAAAAGTTGAGACCCAGATCCAAGTCTGAATTGCTCAAAAGCCTGGCTGTAACCACCTTGGAGCACATTCAGAAAACATTGCTCTGATCTAACACCTTCATTTTAAAGATATGAAAATGGGGCCAAGAGTTCCCTCCCCCACCCCCAAGGTTGTAAAGTAAAATAGCACCTATGGCAGAGTTAAGGAAAGAACATTGGAATTGGGGACTAAAGATGCCAGGTACAAGCCAAATAGCCTTTGAGAAGCCATGTAAGCCACCTAGCCTCAGTTTTCTCATCTTTGAGCCTAGCTACTGAGAAATTTTGAGGTTTACATGAGATCAGAAAGGCAAAAGAGTCTGACATGGTACCTGGCTCACAGTAGGTGCTCAGGAAAAGAGAGCTTCACTTGAATCCCAGGTGAATTCCACCATGTTCTTGTGGCGATGAGTCCCTGCACACCATGAAAGATATGTCATCCCAACAGACAGGGACATCAGGTGCTCTTTTTTGCAAACTCGGTTCCTTATGGCAGGACTCCAGAAGACCCCAGCAATAGATGAGTGGGACCCTAATGGCTCATTTGTGAGTCCCTGGTTCAAAGCTCAGAGTACAATCCACTGCAACTGGGGTCCCTGGCCAGCCAGCAAAATCTAAATTGGACCTATCCAGCTGAAGCGCTGATGGAAAGCATGAGGGAACAGACTTGCTCCCAGTAACTAACCAGGGAATCCGGTGCACTGGGAATTGGGTGAGGTGACAAAGGGTTGTGAAGGGAAAGAGGCCGTGGGAGCAGGTCCACATCAGCTTACTTCAGGCAAATGGATTGGTTCCCCCAGGTTCCCCCAGACTGGGTACGCTCTTTGATTTCCACAGTAGGGGTTGCCATTAGGTGCCAGGCCATGATGGAGAGAAACAGCTGGAGACTGCAAACTCTCCTCTGCCATATTAGCAAGCAATAGGGAATTGCGGTCACCCGTGCTGGCTCTGGGGTCACAAAGGCCTGGGTTCAAATTCTGACCCTGCCCCTTACCAGCTGTGCCACATTAAATACACAATGTTAACTTCTCTGGGCCTCAGTTTCCTCATCTATGAAATGGGGATAGTAATAGCACCTACAGCAACAAATTGTTGTGACTCTCAAAAGGAAAAATGCGTTGAAAGCCCCCTTTGGAGTTCTCGACATAAGCCTGAGTTCAATGAGTTAAGCAATTGATACCAATTTATACAGTCCAGGAGAGAGAAAATTTATAAAGAAAAAGAATGAGCAAGAGCAGTTCAGATCTCAAAGGCAGGTAATTTTGCTTTCTGTGCTTGTCATTATCCATTTTGCAACCAAGGAAGCAGGCAAGATTCAGCCTGTCCTCAGCCTTAGGGCCACCTCATTTCAGAACAGAGTTGGAAACTTTATCTTCCACGGAAACCAAACTTCCCCAATTCAGCTTGCGTAAATGAAGCAGGGAAAGGCCCTCCAGCCTGTATTTGCTCTGTGTTTCGTCGGAGGCCAGCAAAGTAGGACTTCTAGTAATGGGAACAGTAATCTGAGTAAGAGAACTGAGAAAGCAAGTCTGGATTTACCCCCGCCTGTCATGTTCCAGTGAACAATAAAAGCACAGTAACGGGAAATGCTGCTTTCTTACATGTTTGAGCAAATCCAGCCCTGCTAGGCACTATTATTAGTAGCAATATTAATAAATGCCTCTGGCTTGCAGTAAAGGTTCAGAGTGCTGGAGAGTTACAGAGCATGCCAAGCACATAAACTGCCTGCCACTGGCAGTTCACAGACATGAAGAATATAAGACAAGGCACAAATGGCAGAAAACACCATGACTTGGGGGGGGTTCTTGTGGGCGAGGCAGGGAGATTTTTTCAGGGTTGTGCTGGAAATGAGAGAGACAGGGTTGGCACCCACTGTCTGGCCACCAATCTCATTAGAAGAGCTATTCTTGGGAAATCACTGGTGAGATGGTAGACGACAAGTGACAGTCCACTCCAAATGTTAGCTCTCCCATCCTGGAGGCTTGCAGGAAGAGCTAACGTGCGTCCAGCCCTAGAGCTAACAAAGGTTAGGCCAGAACAGAGACTGCTAATTGTTCCTCAGAGGCTAGTTCCTCTTTCTTACTTTTATTTTTTTAAATATATTTTATTAATTATGTTATTGCAGTTGTCCCATTTCCCCCTCTTCATTCCCTCCACCATGCACACCCCCTCCCACCCACATTTCCCCCCTTTAGTTCAGGTCCATGTGTCATAAGTTCTTTAGTTTCTACTTTTCCCACACTATTCTTGCCCTCCCCCTGTCTATTTTCTCTCTATCGTCTATGCTACTTATTCTCTGTACCTTTTCCCACTCTCTCCTCCTCCCACTCCCTTGTTGCTAACCCTCCATGTGATCTCCATTTCTGTGTCTCTGCTCCTGCTGGAAAGAAGTATTCCAAGTCATGAAAGTCAAGGACCTACAATCCAAGATTGCTCTATCCAGCAAAGCTGTCATTTAGAATGGAAGGGAAGATAAAGTGCTTCTCAGATAAGGTCAAGTTAAAGGACTTCATCATCACCAAGCCCTTATTATATGAAATGTTAAAGGGACTTATCTAAGAAAAAGAAGATAAAAATATGAACAGTAAAAAGACAGCAAACTCTTTCTTACTTTTAGAAACACAACTCTCTAAGTTAGCAGGGAACTCTCACAATGGGACTCCTCAAGGGATAGCTCAAGACAACGGGTCTTCAACTCCATGGCCATAGTTGCAGTCACCTCCTGAGCCCCGGCCTGAGGGTCAAAAGCAGGGCCATGTGCACAACCTCCATGCCTCCACTCTCTCCCCCTCCTGTCACTGGCTGGGAAATGGCACCAGCTGGAGCGGCTGTCTCGGGCCCAGAGGAGGAGCTGTGGGCGATGGCAGATCTGTCCTGTCCCACCAGCACCCAGTTCCACCAGCTCTGGACCTCTCACCTTCCTCTGCTCTACTGGATGGAAGAAAAGTAAACTTCTATCCTATCTAAATCACTACATTTTGAGGTCCCTTTCTTATAGTAGCTTATTCACAGGCTTGGCTTTGGACTCAAGTAAGGGCCATGTCTTAACATTTGTAGAAGGTTAAAAGTGTACATACATCACCTTTATCTTTCCTCTCTCTCCCTCACCCACTGGGGTCCAGCTGAACTGGCTGCTTTTCTGTTCCTAGAACTGGTTAACTTCTTTCCCACCTCAGAGCCCTTTCCCCCTGTCCTCACTTGCTAGGGCTGCTGTAACAAATGCCGTAGACTGGGTGGCTTAACCAACAGAAATGTACTGTCTCACCGTTCTGAAGACCAAAATGAAGTGTTAGCAGGGTCGGTTCCTTCTGAGAGCTGTCAGGAGAGGAGCTGTGCCAGGCCTTTCTCCTCACCCTGCAGATGGCCACTTCTCCCTGCATCCCTTCACACCACCTTCCTTCCATGGGTGCCTCTGTGTCCAGATTTCCCCATTTATGAGGATCCCAGGCACATCGGTGCCCACCCTAGTGACCTCATTTTTACTTAATTACCTCTTTAAAGACTCTCCAAATAAACTTACATCCTGAGGTACAGGGGTTAAGACTTTGACACATGAATTTGGGGAGGACACAATTCAGACCATAACCACCCCTCCTATAGAATGTGGCATTTATTCACCTGGTATAGAGAAGGTAACTCATTAATCTTTATTAAATGAAACAATATACAAATAGTCATCGTTTTAATTATATCAATAGCATTATCATTATCAATTACAAATCTTTAACTGGTGTTTATTTACTTCTATAGTTGATATTTACTTGAGAATTAATAATTAATATTAATAATAACATCCTAGAATTATGGAAAGATCCCCAAAGGCAGTTCAAATAATGGAGCAAAGGTTACACTAACCTCACTATAATTTTAATGTTAATTACATTTTGTTAATATAAAATTTGGTTATTCATAGATGGGATTTATCATAATCATCAAATATCAAGAATGTTTGTTTTTACTGTAGTCTAAAATAACTTGAGGTTTTAAGTAACATACCAAAAACAGGTTTTCAACAAAAAGAGAATAAAAACAGACAAAGCTGGATTGAGGTGGAAAAAATAGCAAATGTTCTGACCACCAGAGAGAGTCATAATAATTGTTCCACTAGAGCATAAAATTATATTAAAAATTTTGCACAACATAGCAGCAGATATGAATAATTGTGAGAAGTAGATTTATAGCAGTTTTTCAAAAGACAGAAGGTTTTTACCTTGTGTAAAACTCAACAAAATATCCACAGGGGCCAATGTATTGGGCACAATTGACCATGGCATCATTCAGGGTCTCCCATGACAGTTTCAAGAGTTCAGAGGAAGGCAATAGCCTGTTTCTTGTACCCAGCATTACCAAAGTCAGGAAGCAACAGTTAAACATAATTTAGTGAAGGTAGTCTTTGAGGTGCATAGTGCAAAGTGAAACCTTCCACCCAAGGGTAGCACTTGGAATATGTAGAGGAGTAAATAAACACCATGTCCCTTAAACTCTCTCCCCTGAGTTGCATTTCCATTCAACAGGGCTCTTTGCAGAAATGCTCAACATGCAGTAGTCAAGGGAGTCAGACACTTGGATTTGAATCTGGGCTCCATCACCTCTGAGCTGTGTGACCTTAGGTAGTTTAATTAGGCATAAAATGAAGACGATTGTAACGCTTATTTTGTATGTTTGGGGTGAGTATTAAATGATGTATTGTGCACAGAGTTCTTAATACAATACCTGAAACATGGTAAGTACTACCGATGTTAGTTGTTGGTTATCAGTGGTAGCATATTCTTGTATCACAAATACATACACACACACTTTGGAAACCACAGGGGTGAGTGGTAGAGGTCGTGTTCCCTTATGAAAATCAAAGTGCTCAGATGGTGTTCCTGCTTAGATGGAAGCCCGCTGCACATCCATGGAAAGGACGGGTCCAGGAGAGTCTGTTCTAGTTTCCCCAGAGACCCCATTCTCTGGTAGGAACTGTGTTAACTCCATTGACAACTCCCCACAGAAATGCCCTCTTTGTGGCCGCTACTTTCATTATTTGACACTAATTTACTTGATTAAATATAAAACAAGGAGATTCTAATGTACCCAACTCTAATTAACAAAACAAAACAAAAAATATTTGCATAAATAATCTGTGTATTGTACAATAAAGAATTCAATTGGCCTTTATCCCTGGTTCCTGGAAGGAATATTAGGTGTTTGGAATTCCCTACCTAATAGGAATTTGTTATTCATGAGCCTCTCGGATCACACTTTAGTTTAAACTAAAAGATGACATGACTGAGGATGGAAACTGGGCACCAGGGAGACCAACCATGTGATTAGGTTGGGGCTAGGAGCTAATAATCCAACCTCAGAGGAGAAGAGGAGGGCTGAAGATTGACTTAATCACATGGCCAATGATTCTGTCAGTCATGCCTACATGATGAGACCCCACTAAAAACTCTAGACACCAAGACCTGAAGGACCTTCCTGGTTGGTGAACACATTGATATGCAGATTATAGGTTCACATATTTAAGAAAATAGAACATTATGAGCATTTGATTAATGGTAACAAACCACAAGATAATCCATTACCAATTGTTATAGAGGATACTAGTTATTTTCTTGTTCATTTATTTCATTTCCCTACATGTTTTTCTCTTCCCTTTTTTCTGGTAACAGACTCAGCTTATCCTCCATTCCGAGACTAGGCCAGTCCAATCATAGTACTTCTTTTACTTAGGGCAGGTCAATTACTATGATAAATCAGTCCTGGAATGTATAAAGGCTCCAACACAATAGAAGTTTATTGCTTGCTCACATAAAAAGATTGAATTGAGGAGGGAGACTGTTCTGCTCCATGAAGTCATTAAAGGATCAGCTGTAGGTGGTTTCCATTGATAAATGGAGACCAAGGGAGTGAGAAAACCCCTTCTGCTTCATATCCTCCAAGGCCCAGGAGTAACACCTGTCCTTCCCATTGACATTCCTCTGATAAAAACTATTTACATGGTCTCCTGTGCATGCAGGTGGGGCTGGGAAATGTAGTCCAAGTCCAGGGTGCTGCTTCACAGAGAGCTCTACAATTCAGTGGACTCTTAGTCATCAGAGACCGGTTAAAGGGTAGATCCATGACTTGACCCAAAATGGATCAAAGGATATCTAAGGAACTGATATTTGAAAGCTGGGAGAAAAAGAGACCTTTCCTTCCTAACTGAAGGAAGGATGTAAAGTTGGACTTTTGTAGCAGATCCCCTGCTATGAGGTGAAGGCATCTGAAAAAATGAGGCCAGGCAGAGAGGGAGGAGGGGAGAGATGCAGAGACAGAAGGAGACAAAGAAAGAGAAAGAGAATTTACAGATAAAAGTAATAGTCAGAAAAGTGAAGAAGTAGAGGAGCAAGGACTAAAATTTACATGTAATGGTATAAGACAAGGGTTGATAAACTTTTTCTGTAAAGTGCCAGAGAGTCAGTATTTTAGGCTTTGTGGGACATATGATCTCTCTCACAAGGACTCAACTGTGTCCTTGTAGCACAAAAGCAGCTAAGGACAATCTTGAACTAATGGGTGGGCCTGGGTTCCAATAAACTTTTCAAATCAGATGGTAGGCTGGATTTAGCCTGCAGGTGAGAGCCTGCTGATCCCTGCATTGGAAATAAACAATGCTAATCTGAAAGTCAAGAGAACTGGTTTCTTCTGTAAACTAAATTGGTGACTTTGATTAAATTACTTGATATCTGAGATTTGTTGACATCTATTGATGCCTATTTCCTTATTTGTTTCAATACCCTCATCAGGCTTTTTTATTTTATTGTTATATTATTATTTATTCTATTGTCCCTTTCAATATCTACATGCATAATAATGCATAAAAATTAGTTCATAATGGTTCCATTTTTAAGTTGGAGCTTAATTGAGAACTACAAATGTATTTTCCATACAAAATATGATTGAACCTTTATCTTTATGCCTTCATTTCATGGAGGGCACCAGTCACTCTGTGATTCACTCCCTCAGGTGCTCCTAGGATGTATGGGGACCCCAGGGACCCCCACACTGCATGGCCTCAGACTGTGTTATGAAGTCAGTCAGTCTGTTTCTCTGGCAACGCTGCCCCTATCCTCAGCTGTCTGCTGTCATTTCTTGCAGCTGCTAATCCGCTCCCTAATGAATACTCAATTGCTTAGATCAAGGTCCAAGAATGTGTCCTTGTCTGTCCCAGCTTCGAGTAAAGTACAACTATGTCCCTAGAGACCCTTTCCTTTGCCTTCAATGTTAAGTTCTAGGAGCTGGATGGTTGGCATTCATAGAAATTTGATCCAAGAGAAGAAGGACATTACTGAAGTGCCTGCCCTTTTACCTATTTAGCAAAACTATGACACTCAAGTCATAAGACTAATTTTACAAACCACTTTCTTCTTAAGCCATTAGACTTCCAGAAATCTTCAGCACCTGAAAATTTTCCATGAACCCTGAAAGCCAATTAGAAGACAGGCAAACAAAGCTGGAGCCTCATACCCTTCCTCCTCAGTAAGGGAATGGAGATCCCTCAGGGTTCCGGAGAAAGCCCATCATCGCCTCACACTTACATATTGTCAGCAAGATCAAAATGAGCATCGACTCTCCTGGGGGATGTTTAGAAATAGAGATCTGAGGGTTTGAATGAGTCAGGGAAGGTGAAACAGTAAATGTTTATTGGTGGCTCTTCCCTCCCTGATAAAGGGTGGGAAGCTGACAGGCAAATTGTGTTTAGTAAAGGGTCAGATAAGTATTCTAGGCATTGCAGTTGACATATGGTTTTGTTTCACATTCTTGTTCTTTTTTGTTTTGTTTTTGGGCTTTTTAAAACAAACCTTTAAACACTGTAAAATGTAAACATTGTGAAAACTATTATTAGCTCATGGGCCGTACAAAACCCGGCCAGATTTGGTCCATGGGCTACGGTTGGCTGACCCACCTGAGAACACAGAGACGTGGACCCTGGCTTTGCCATCATTAGCTATATGATCAGGGATGAGTAAACTAAGCTTTCTAAGCCT
The DNA here is from genome assembly GCA_004027475.1 of Anoura caudifer. Classification (NCBI taxonomy): domain Eukaryota; kingdom Metazoa; phylum Chordata; class Mammalia; order Chiroptera; family Phyllostomidae; genus Anoura; species Anoura caudifer. The sequence continues at coordinate 322,253 of PVKU01000726.1, read as the reverse complement.
TAATTTAATCACCTATAAAGTGCAAACACCACAGGGTGGTTGACCTGAATGGCTTAGCCCAGCACGTGGCACATAAGTGGCATTTGGGCCATGAATGGTGGTTGGCATTGCTATTTCCTGAATCATCATAGAATCTGTCTTACTGTGGTATATACATACAACGTAATAATTATTCAGCCCTAAAAAGGAAAGAAATTCTGACACCTGCTACAACAGGGACAAATTTTAAGGACATTATGCTCAGTGAAATAAGCCACATACAGAAAGACAAATCCTGCATGATTCTACTTGTATAAGGTGCCTAGAGTAGTTAGTTCATAGATATCAAAAAATAAAATGGTGGTTTCCAGGGGCCGGGGAAGGGCAATGGGGAGTTAGTGTTTAATGGGGACAGAGTTTCGGTTCTGCAAGACGAAAGGGCTCTGGGTGGAGATGGACGGTGCTGACGGCTGCACAACCATGTGAATGAACGTGCTTATGCCACCGAGCTGCACACTTAAAAATGGCTAAGACAATATGTTTATTTTAATATTTAAAAAATCACATAGGAGATATAGATAGATAGAGATAGAGATAGAGATAGAGATAGAGATATATTCAGATATGGAAAAGTAAAATGGGGGGAGTAGGGGGCAGTTTTAAACAGGGTGAGTGAGGAAGAACACCCTGAGAAATAGATACAGTGGTCCTGCCTTATCCACGATTTCACTTTCTGAAGTTTAGTGACCCGTGGTCAGCCTCAGTCTGAAATACTAAATAGGAAATTCCAGAAATAAATAACTCACAAGTTTTAAGTTGTGCATCATTCTCAGCAACATCATGAAATCTCATGATGCCCAGCTCTGTCCCACCTGGGACCTGAATCATCCCTTTGTCCAGGGTATCCACACCTGCCTGTTAGTCACTTAGTAGCCATCTGTGTTGTCAGATCAACTGCCACAGTATCTCAGTGCCTGTGTTCAAGTCACCTTTATTTCACTTAATGGTGGCCCCAAAGCACAAAACAATAGTGATGCTGGCAACTCAAATATGCCAAAGGAAAGCCATATAGTGTATGTAAGTATAGGAAAAAAGATGGTATGCAGCAGGTTTGGTACTATCTGTGGTTTCAGACATCCACTGGGAGTCTTGGAGCGTATCTCTCATGGATGAAATCATGTGGTGGGGGGGGTTGTTCTAGGGAGTGAGTACAGTAAGTGCAAAGGCCCTGAGGTGGGAGTGTGCCTGAGGTGTCAGTGGGCTAGAGCACAGTAAGTGAAGGGAAGATGAGATCTAAGAAGGAAGGGGAGTATCATGGTGGAAAAGTGGGGACAGTTACACAGGATTTATGGGCCACTACAGATGCTTAACTTTTACTCTAAGAGAAATGGTGAGCTATTGTGGGGTTTTGAGCAGAAGAGTAACAAAAGCTTACCTATATTTTAACAGAATCACTCTGGCCACTAGGTAGAGAGAAGACTATGGGGGTTAAGGTAGAGGATGGGAGGCCCAACAGGAGGTTGTAGTAATTATCTAGGCCAGAGATGAGGGAGGAGTGGATAAGGGTGAAAGCAAAGGGGATAACTGGTTGTATTAGGGATATATTTTGAGGTAGAGCCAGCAGGATTAGCTGAAGATTCAGATGTGGGATGTGAGAGAAAGAGAGGAGTCAAGAATTGCTCCCAGGATTGGTACCTGAGCCAAGACTTCTTCCATGGCTATGTGACATGTTCATGTTAATTATCTCCTTTCGGTCTCACATTCAAGGTCTCATGGAGGTTGCAATCCCAGGGCTCAGGCTTGGGAGCTGCCAGAACTGGGTTAGAATCCTGTTTCTGGTACTCATTAGAAGGGTGGCCAAGGTCCTTAACAGCTTTGAGCCTCGGGATCCCCATCTGTAAAATGGAGAGGTAGATGCTCAAGAGATCAGTTTGTGAGAACTGCATGCCGTGTACACAGGAACTGGCCAGTGGTAGCTGCTGTTACTTCATCAGCACAACTGGAATTCGAATATGGCCCTCTGCCCCCAAGTTCTTCTCAATTTCTGCACAGTTTTCAGTCAATTGATCATTCTTGGCAATAGTATTTCATCTGCAAACATTTTAATTATACTAGATCTCATTGAAGAAAAGTTTTCATCAACCAGAAGACTCTTTTTAAAAGAGTCAGGGGCAGTTTCTGGAGTTAAGGCATGGTCATGAGTGCCTCTCCCTGACCTGGGAGAGGCAGGTCTTTCAGTGACTGTGATTCAGCATCGCCCCCTTCCAAACAGGAACAGCGTGCTGTTGAGCCTTCTCCTCTGGCTTAATGCCTTGAGCCAAGTGACCAGGCATTTTAACTGTTATCAAGCACTGCTTCACTGTGACCAAAGATTATCTAGAATCCTAGAACAGAGAACCATTTTCTCTCCCTCCTCCCATAACTTAGTACAGAGATAAGGAGACAGGAAAAAATGCTGACACCCTCACACAGTGAGCCACATGGGGCTTGCAAGAGGGGCAGCAGGCCTAACAGAAAGAGCACTGCATTGGGAGTCTCAACACTTGGGTTCAATGCTGGCCAGGAATCACAAACCACAGCCTCTCTGAGCTGTAGAGTCTTTGACCATAAAGTAAGAGCAACAGTGTTCCCCATGCACTTTACAGGGGATCAATTTAGAGAAAGTAGGTGAATGTAAGATGTCATAGGTCATGAATGACAATATTTATTAAATTCAAATGCATGGGCATATATCCCAAATCCTAGTCTGTGGACTTCTTTCATTAGGATTACCATAAGGATTGCTTCATTAAATGCAGAAATCTGAGTTCTGGAGCCCAGTGCAGCTCAAGCCTCTACCCCTCCTCCCTACCAAGCAACTCTTAAAAGCTAGATCCACTGGCCCAGGAGCCAACTTTGATAGTATAGAGAAAGGAATAAAGAATAATTAAGTGCCCATAGATTCTTGGCATTCAGAGATGTGCTACACTCTAAGTGATGGACCTTATTCATCGCATTGGAATCTTCCCCATGGGTGGTACATAGAGTTCCATTAAAAATAGCTGGGTAAGGTCACTGGTCAGAATTTTAAATAGGCAATGTGAATTGTTGCATGCTTCTCTTCTGAAGGGACATTTTAACATAGAGTCTTTTTCTAAAGATGCATTTCCACTGGTTTTTTCCATGTATTTCTATGCCCCCAGTACATTCAGCCTTGGCTTTTCCTTGTACTTTGTTAAGTGCCACAAAATCAAGGACTCACTGCTCTTATGCCAGCATTTCAGAGCTGGGCTCTACCCCCGTAGCCATTCCATCGCTGTGGCCAAATTAGTGATCACACCTGAATATTTATCCAGGCAAGTGCCCAGAGGACAGCCTGTCCTCGTTGAAAGTAGGCCCTTGTCCCACAATGACTCGGCAGGACCTAGATGTTTCCGAGAGCCAGACGGGCACTGGGAGTTTCTAAACCCTCTGCCTACAATCTTTTAACCAGGTAATAGACCCATCAACTTGGTGGCCAATCCAGGTTTTCAGCTGGGCATTTCTCCCTCTACTAGGGACAGGGACACATGGATGCTCCAGAATCCATGTGGAATAAATCGAGCATGTGACAGAAAAACAGGGCAGGGAGGGTTGTAAGAACAACCAGCAGCTCCTTTGCTTCTCAGAACCTGTAGTTGAATGTGAGATAACTGGAAACCTCTCTCCAAGGATACCATGCATGCACACACACACAGGTGCAAAGGGACAGCACTCAGCTGCCCTGATCACTGGGCATTTCATTGACCCTGGAAATGAGGAGGAACAGGCAGGCTGCATGTCAAAGCAAACCCCACAGCCTGGGGTGGCCTCAGGAAGCTGATATCCCTTCACTCAGGAGACACAGAAACCTCGAGGAAGGCATGGAATGCATGCCTATAGTGAAGTTTATCTAGATATCTGGAGGCTATAGTACCCCAAAGGACAGCTGGTTTACATCTTTGTTTTTGTTATTATTTTCAGAGTCCCCAGCCCATGTTGTCTCCTTAGCTGGAATGTCCTTCTTCTCTTTATCCAAGTCTTACTCATTCTCCTCAGGGCTCACCTCCTCCAGGCTGTCTTCCCAGGTCACCAGAAACCTCATTAACCTTGCACAGTTCCAAAAGCTTCCAACAGTCATCTTCCTGACAGTATTCTGTGCATGTGATTGCTACATTCCCAACCAGATTCCATGCAGGAGCCATGCCTGGGCATTGTTGGTTATCGCCCCTCACTACCTAGAAAAACATTCACCCACAGTGAGGGTGCTTGCTCAGTGCCTGCTGACTCATTAGCATAGGCTGGGACATGAAAATAACTTGTAAAAATTAAATTGGGTAATACAAGAGGCCTTTGAAAATAAGATACTACCTGAATGGATGATGAGAAACAAACTTTGGCAAAACAAACTCAGTAGATTATTCCATCATTCTGCACCTAAAAGAATGAGAGGGAGAGAGAACAAAATGAAAGTCGCCAGTGACATCAGCTTTGGCAGTTCCTAATGGAAAGTCACCCTGCCAGAGAGCCCTGCTCCCTCATTCAATCCGGGAATGCTTTCCATTAACGCATTATTGACCCGTCACAGCGGTTGGGGCAGAGCCGGCTAGGCCAGCTGTGCTCGGTGCCAATTGCTGAATCATCCTCAGTCCCTTTTGCCCTTCCTAATGCCTTCAAAAATTAGAAGATGCGAAGGAGGGGGAGAGAAGCATCAAGGACTATCAACTTTAGCAAATCCTTAATAGGAAGCAGTTTGGCCTATTTCTTCCATCCCTGGGAACACTTTCCATTAAAAACATTTCCCTGCCATAGGCCTGTTTTAGGCTTCTCATTGTATCCTCAGCCCAAAGAGAAATTCTCAGCTCTCCACCCCCAAATACATTCTGTGAGCGATTTCCTTCTAAGGGTGGAAAATCATTCTTTTCAGTACATTTTCAGCGTACAGCTTGATTAACATCAACCAAGAAACCAGTAACATTCTGGCCTTCTGAAAGCAGCAGAATGGAAGATCAGAGAAGACTTTCCTTGCCGTTCCCTGGACTCAGCAACATCCAAAGGTGCAAAAAGACCCCAGGACTAAAGGTGGAAGAAAACACTGAAAAGTAAGTGGAAGTCAGACATAACCAAGAAGTAGGCTTGTTCAATATTCTCTGAGCAGGAACCTTAGAGCCAAGGGAACTCTATTATTAGAAGCTCAGTAACCTCGGTTCTCAAGGCTAAGTGGGGTAGGTTGCAAAAAAGGCTACATTGCCCTCTATTGGGGGCCTACCAACGCACAGCTAAGGGCTTTTCATTCATGATCTGAATTAGTCATTGTGCCACCTTTGGGAGCTATTATTACCTGAAAAAAAAAATCAAAAACTAGAACAAAACCCTGAGATCAGAGACATCAGGTAACTTGCCCAAGGTCATACAACTAAGACCTGGAACAAGCAAGAATGCTAAACCAGACATAAATGACTTCAAAGTTCATTGTCTTGTCATTTATCTTTGTAGCTAATTTTTCCTTCTTGGACCCAGAGAGCTTCCTGCTCTGAGGGTGTTCTCCCAAGTATAGTGGTTCCCAAAGCTAGCTGTGTGATAGAGCCACATGCTCTCACCTGCCAAATACTCAAGCCCCACCTCCAGAAACTCTGGTTGTAATTGATCTGGGGTGGATCCTGGCTCAAGTTTTTAAAGTTCTCCAAGTGATTCTGATATAAACCCAGAGCAGAGAACTCCTGTTGTAGCTGCAGAAGGCAGAAACAGGTGGTCTCCTCATGCCTGAGGAGCAGTATTTAATAGTGAACAAGTTTGGAGGGCCTCACTGAAGGAAAGCCATTTTTGATGGGTGTAGGCCCAAGAGTGGAATGTTCCAATTATGCTTTGTGACACTGTGGTAGGATGAATAAAAATACTCCCCTCCCCCGCAAAGAGCTTCACACCCTAATCCCTGGAACTTAGAAATATGTTACCTTACATGGAAAAAGGGACTTTGCAGATATGATTAAGTTAAAGATCTAGAGATGAGAGATTATCCTGAATTATCTGGGTGGCCCTGATGAGGTCACAAGATTCCTGTAAGGAAGGCAGAAGAGTCAGAGTCAGAGCAGGAGATGGGGTGACAGCAGCAGAGGTTACAATGACATGAGGAAGGGATTCAAGATGTGGCAGCATCTAGATGCTGAAGAAGGCAGAGGAAGCATTCCTCCCTGCCATCCTCAGCCCCCAGAAGGAACAGCTCTGCCAACACCTTCACTTTAAACCAGTGAGACTGGTTTTGGACTTCTGACCTCCAGATCTATAAGAATAAATACATTTCTATTGTTTTAACCCACCATATTTATGGTCATTTATTACAGTAGCAATAGAAACTAATACAGATGTTGTGTAATTTCACTTGTCTCTACAATAGGGTCATCTTACCTCAATATGGAAGTTGTGAGGAGTAAATGCATTGCTTATAAGCAAATTGCTTGGTATAGTGGGTGGCATACATTCAGTAAACAAATAAACAGGGCTCACTTTATGATCATAGGTAGAGTTCTCATGAGTCAGAATGTGGAATAACAAAGGAAAATGTGAGGAAGAAAGCCTTTCAGCTGTTCCCAGACATATTTCTGTTGGACAAGGGACTGAGTGAATGGAAAGTAAATGAGCAAAGGCTAGTGCAAAAGAGCATCGGCAGCAGGATTTCTCAGCCGCTGGCTTTGGGGATGTTTGTACCGGCCTGTTCTGAACATCTCAGCATGTTCTGAGCACTGCTGAGCTTACTCCCACTGGAACTCAGCTCCTTCAGTGGGAGAATTCACACAGGGCAAGAGAAAAAATAACAGGAATCATTGAGACACTTAAAAGGTCCAGAAATACAGGTTCTCCATTATTTTATTCACAGTCTGAGTACAGCCAACCAGTCCGCTTCTGAGCTTATAGACAATTCCAGGTTCTTAAACCCTCCGAAAAATAAAACATTGTTTTCTACCTGTTTAGTGTCTGTTGAATTACAAAAAATGCTGTACACTCTGCCACTCACTGGACTTGTGGTTGTGGGAAAATGACTCTCTTCTCCAGCTCCTCATCTGCAATGTGGGGACAAGGAAACACCTACCTGTGGGGCTGTTGTGAGCATTAAATGCAAAGGGCAGACTAAATACCAGGTATACTTTCAAGTGCTCAGCAAATTAGCTAGTAATGTTCTTATCAGGATTATTTTTATGTGAGGAAAAGAATTGAAAATGGGTGAAGGAAACCACCCACTTAGGAGACCTGACATGAAAGACAGTAATTTTCAGTATTCTTTGATGGTTTTATTCAATATCTTTCGAGGAGCTGCAAAAGAAAGTAGTCCAAAATTGGAGCCAGATAAAGTCAATTATTCACTCAGACAATATTTATTGAGTGTTTACTATGTACCAGGCACTTTTCTGAGAACTGGGTACCTACAGAAAAATAAGACCTGTTTCCTGTTCCCAAGGAACGTCCAGTCGAATGGTGGAAAGAGACATGGTGGATTTTTATTGTAAGACAGCAAAAAAACATGCTACATTTGGAGTAGGTAGGGTATGATGAAGATATACATGAGAGAGACCTAACCCTAAATCTGGGGGAGTCAGGGAGGGCTTCCTTGAGACAGAGACATCTCAGCTGGCTGAGTGGTTGTTTTCCCAGAGGAAGGGATAAGGATGGGGCAGTTTCAGAGGGGACCAGCTCTTCTGAAGGGTTCAGTCAAGAGCAAGCAGTGTTTTCAGGGAACCACAAAGAGTCAATATGAGCACAATATGTGGGTCCAGGCCTGGAAGGGGGTGAGAGCAGGGGGTTTGGCTGAAGATCTGTTATTCAGATCATGGGGCGACTTAAGATACATGATCAGGAGTTTGGATTTTAGCTTGAGGACAGTGAGGAGCTGTTGAAAAACTCTAAGCAGGGCAATTTTATAATAAGATTTGAACTTTAGAAATGTCATTCTCAGGGGAACAGTTGAAGAGGGTCAAGATGAAAGTCAAAGGACAAACTGGAAGACTATTGCAATATTTGTGGAGGGTAGTGGATGATGGAGCCAGGGTACTGTCAGTAGGGGTTTCAGTGGGCGTATATTTAGGGATGTTATGGCAATGGAGCTGCTGATTGTGTGGTGGGATAAGGGGGAGGGAGAAAAACCTGACTTCTAAGTTTCTGACCTGGAGGAATGGTGGTACCATTTACTATGTCAGGAAATACAGGGACCAGCAGTTGGAATGGCAAGTGATGAGCTTAACTTTAGACACAGTGATCTAAACACTTTGAAGGCCTGTGGGACATTCAAGTGGTAATATGCAATGACAGTTAGACATGAGCCTGGAATTTAAGAAAGAGATCTGAAATGAAGTCGGAGTTGCAAATCATCAGCCCATAGGTAGTCTACTTGAAACCAGGGAGAGTGGAGAGCAGGAAGAGAAGATGGTCAATGATCTAAGGTCAGACAGAGGAAGAAAGGACAGTCAAAAAAGGGGATACTGAGGCTAAACACCCCAAGAGGAGAAGGACCACAGAAGGGTGGTATACTGGGAGTTCAAGAAGTGAGTGCTTCAGAGGCTGTAGAGGTCCACAGTACTGAGTGCTTCATTGAAGTCAAAGGACACAAGGATATGGACTTGACAAAATGAGGGCCATTACCAACTTTGGGAAGAGTGGTTTCAGTAGAGTGAGGGAGGTGAAAAAGCCTGATAGGTGTGGGCAAGAAGTAGAAGACAAGCAAGTAGAGAGAGAGCAAATGGGGACCTTGCTTTCAAGGTGAAGACATGACATTCTCTTGCAAGAACTTTGAGAAGGAGAGAAGAGAGATGAGGTAGTAACTGGAGAGAAGCAGGAGGTTGAATTTATATTCTTTTAACATGTAAAAAACTTGAGAATATTGAAATGTTGTTGACAAAGAAGAGGAGAAAGGAATAATTGAAGGTACCATGGATCTCCATTATCATAGAACACTAACCCTGTATTTCCCCTAGGAGCAGTAGTTCTGGATTCACTAATTCAATGTTCATGATGACTTAATAGAGGATAGCTATTGTGAATAATGAGAATCGACTCCACAAGAAAGAAGAGTCAGAAAAATGTCTCAGAAGTGGGCTGAGGGGCATGCTTTGGATCATGGGTTTTTCATCTAGAGTCCTTGATCTTGTCATCCAATAACTTTGCTAGCCCAAAATACTCCTTTCAAATAAAAACACAGGAAGTCATCTGTCAGCTGGGCTTTGCTCTGAACAAGGAGTCCTGGTGTATTTAGAGTGGGAGGATGGGTAGTAGGAGGGAAGGAACATCAACAAGGGGACATTGAAACTAAGATCTGGGGAAACATATAAAAGGTGTCTTTCTTGTTCTCTTTCTCTCCACACTGTGCAATCATCTAGTTAAAGGGGGCCCTTTGCTGATGATTTCCCAGGGAGTCTCAGATTTTACATTCCTGACTCTTCTGGTGATATCAAATTTGTTTTAACCTCCTACTCTGAAACGGTGGTTTAATCTTTTCTTTGCCCATACCTGGATTGAGGAGGAAGTTAATTTCAGACAACAGGAACTTGGCACTATACAGTAATCTCTTTTTTACTTTCTCAGCAGTTGAAAGTATTGGAAAAAAAACATAAAAACATAGCAACCAAAACACAAGCAAGAAACTTTGCAAGCAAGTATACGTACTGTGGGAAATGCTAAGAACTTTCCTTTCCCACTGTCTGTTCCAGATAGGCATGAATTGATGCCTCCTTCAGTGGAGGGGGCAGGGGAAGGAGACACTATTTAAGCTTCTACAAATCCCTCAAAATTTTCCTAAAATTGTAGGTTAGTCCACTGGGGCTGATGATCTGGCACCAACATTCTCTATTACCATTTCCATAGGCCAACTTTTAAGACCCAATACATGCAAACTCTCGTTACTTTTCAAGTTCTTTAGGTCCTTACCTGTCTTTCCCCCCACTACTTTTATTAGCATTTATTTTATGCTGGACTTACTCCAGGGCCATAAGTTTTTGTTTCTTTAGTTTCTTCTGGGATATCATTTTTCTTCTGAGCAACCTCCTCTTCTGGTTTAGGAACCGTCTGCTCCTTTTTAGTAGGATCATCTCAACGTGCCCACGAGCTCTGTAAGTTCTGTGCCGTATCTTTGGAGCTTTGTTCACTTGGATGTGCTCAATGGCTAGAGAATCTACACCCGAACCTTAAGTTCAGCATCATTACTCTCTTCATTTTAAACCATGTGTAGCAAAAATTCAGCAGTTGTTTTGGGCCACCGACCTGTGTCCAGCCCCCCAGTTTGGCCTGGGCACACCACCAACTCCACCATTCGAATGGCACACACTGCGTCTATGAGTGACAGGCTTCTGATACTTGGGGGATTTTCTGATATGCATACTCCTAATGTCTTGGGTGGTTTCACAAGTCTTCTTAAAGTGAGCAAGAAGATTTGACCATCTTGATTTGCATGATTTTGTGAGGTTTTCTGGGTCGACTGAATAGTGAACCCTTTTCAGAGGTCACCTCAAGTTGCTATAGGAAGAGCTTTACCTGTCATTCTTAAAGCGAATAGCAATAAAGTATAATGGTCAACACTTGGGCTCTGGTGTTGGGTGGGACCTAAGTTATGAGCTATTTGGCTTTAATGCTCCAGTTTGTCTCCTCATGTTTGCAAGATTACTGTCTCAACTGCAAGAAGCATATCTTCACATACCATGAATAGGAACTCTTTTTTAAAGGAGAAAAGCTTTTCTCAGACAACCATCCCCACCTATCCAGACTTTACTCAGGTTCCTTTGACCAAGACTAAGTCATATGACAACGTCCAAGCTTAGGATTCTCAAACTTTTTGGTTTCAGGTCCCCTTTATATTATTAAAAAATATTGAAGACCCTGAAGAACTTTTCGTTTTTGTGTTATTCCCATCAACATTGACCCTGCCAGAAAGTAGAACTGAAACACTTCTAAAACTATTATTCATCCATTTAAAATGGCAATACTAGCCCTAGCCAGTGTGCCTCAGTGGGTTGGCGCATCCTCCCGTAAACTGAAAAGTCACGGGTTTGGTTCCCAGTTAGGGCACATGCCTAGGATGTGGGTTCAGTACTCAGTCAGGGCATGTGCAAGAGGCAAACCATCCTTGCTTTTCTCTCACATTGATGTTTCTCTCCCTTTCTCTCTCTTTCCCTTCCCCTCACTCTAAAATCAACAAAGCATGTCCTTGGATGAAGATAAATAACATAACATAACATAACATAACATAACATAACATAACATAACAATAATAAGTTCATTACATGTGAAAATAAATATTTTTATGAAAAATAACTATGGTTTCCACAGATAAATTTAGTGAGAAGAGTGGCATTATTTCACAACACATTTTTGCAAATCTCTTCAGTATCTAGCTGAAGAAAAATAATAGAAGACAGCTGTGTTCTTATATCTGATTCTGCACTCACATAGATGTGTAGTTGGAAAGGAAAAAGTACATTAACAGTCTTTTCAGATAATGTGACTGTTCTTTGATATTGCACCAAACTTAACAAGTAGTAGTTTCTTAAAGGTTAGTCTCAATGTGAAATCTGAAAACATATCAATTAATTTTTCATATTTTATTACATAAAAATTCTATACTCCAAATTCTGTAACATATATATTAGTCATTTGGAAAATATTAGTTCACTGAGTTATACAGATCTTATAAATGTTAACTTATTTCACTGTATAATCTAAAAATATCACATTCATTAATACTATCATCAATTTCATACTAGTTTCTTTTTTGTAATTTTTTTATTGTTGTTCACATGCAGTTGTCTCCATTTTCCCACCACCACTTTCTCCCTCGCCCCCACCTCTCACCCTCAATCCTTCCCCCCTTTGGCCTTGTCCATGGGTCCTTTTTACATGTTCCTTGAAGACCCTTTCCCTTCTTTTCCCTGTTATCCCACTCCCCTATGGTTACTGTCAGTTTGTTCTTTAATTCATTGTCTCTGGTTATATTTTGCTTGCTTGTTTGTTTTGTTGATTAGGTTCCACTTATAGGTGAGATCATATGGTATTTGTCTTTCACCTCCTGGCTTACTTCACTTAGCATAATGCTCTCCAGCTCCTTACACGCTGTTGCAAAGGGTAGGAACTCCCTTCTTTCTGCTGCATAGTATTCCATTGTGTAAATATACCACAGTTTTTTGATTCATTCATTTACTGATGGGCACCTAGCTTGCTTCCAGCACTTGGCTATTATAAATTGTGCTGCTATGAGCATTGGGACGCATAAGAACAGACACATAGATCAACAGAACAGAATAGAGAGCCTAGAAATAAACCCAAGTCTCTATGGTCAACTAATATTTGACAAAGAGAGCAGAAGCATAAAATGGAGTAAAAATAGCCTCTTCAACAAATGGCATTGGGAGATGTGGACAGCTACATGCAAAAAAATGAAACTTGACCACCAACTTAAACCATACACAAAAATAAACTCAAGGTAGATAAAAGACTTAAATATAAGTTGTGATACCATAAACGTCCTAGAGGAGAACATAGGCAGGAAAATCTCAGATATTCATTCTAGTTTCTTTTGAAAGATTGGATTTTTATCATTGGCAGCAAATATTGTCAGTTGTTTTACTTGATATGACTGATTCACTTTATTTCTTGAAAACATTTCTAATGAATATACAAACCCAAATAAGTACGGGTTATTTCAAGTAAAAATGATGTTCCATGAAAAAACAGAGTGAAACAAAACAAAACAAAACAAAAAGACAGTTCAGCTTGCAGTTCAAACAATTGCACAAATGCTTTTCCTCAGGACAACCATGGTTTGCTACATGGTAGAAATATGCTTTATGGTTTCTTCCCAAGTCAAGATAAAATTAGTAACTTTTACTGCTTCATGGACGTTGTTAAGAAAAATACTTTTTAAAAAATTTTGTGATGGTGAAGAGTACAGTGACTGCCGTTTGGTGCCATGATTCTTGCTAAGCCACCAGCAGTTCTGACCCACTGTTGTGTTTGCCACATCAGTGCAAATGACAACACCAGGAAAAAGACAAATAATATCTGGAAGTGATTATATGTATATATTCTGTTGGACCTCTATATTCACTAGAAATTATATATATACATATAATTTTGAAAATACTTTTGACCTTTCAGACACCTAAAATGTCTCTGGGATCCCCAAGTATTTTTACACTTTGAAAACCACTACCCTAGCTGAAAGGAAAGATGTGAAAATAAATATCTGAGATTTTCATCACTCTCTCCAGGAAGCAATCTCTGCTTGCAGAAAAGGCAAAGAATAGCTGTTCCTTGGCCACCAAAGGTGCCCATCATGTCTTTAAAGCATGCTTGGCACAAAGAAAGCGCCTGTCAATGTTGGGTGTTCTGGTTTTAAGAGTTATTATTTTGTATATGAGCAGTTTGATTTCCCTGCCCACTTGCTCCTCTAGCTTGCTTTTTTAAGTGATTATTTTACTTGATTTTAATACCCTGTGAGATACAATATGCTTTTTCTTTTCAGAGAAATAGGTGAAATAACCTAAAATCCCATACAAATCAGGAGAAAATGACAACATCCCCCAGGATAGTGCTCAGTTCTGTGGCCAGCGTGTGCTTAATACGTGCCTTCCCTACAGCCTTCTGGACCCAAGAATCATAGCTGGTGAGATTGTGCCAACTCCAATCTCCAGAAAGCTACTTCAGACCGTCTGACCACAGAGCTAGTATGGGATTCTCAAGTTTTTCTTCTGTGATGCTCATATATATTTCCAGAAAGCTGAATGTCTCAAATGAACATTTTTTAAATTCTACCTCTGTGTTAACTTCATGAGAGAGCTTACATTCTATGTGACTTTCTCTCCCTGCAGAAATGCATTCATTGAATGAGTACCACCTATTACTGATATTAAGAGGTAATTTTTTCACATTTTAATATCTTATAAATTAGAATGCACCTTACAGTCTATGAGGAGTCATAACTTATTTGGCAGTGTTTTCCCTTTCTTGGCAATACATAAAACAGTGACACATCTATTAACAATAGGATCTTAGAAATAACAAAAATGATATTTAAAAAATTAACTCTAGACTTTCCCTGCCCTGTTATAAGAAATAACTATTTGAAGACCACCTCTACACTTTCTGCAAGGACATTATTATGCATCATGTAGTTTATGACTTAATGCCTCTAAAACAAATCTGCTGCAGTAAATCCCCCGAGTCCAACACTAAGGAAAGAACTTGTCTTTCTCATTGAGCTGCCATGCCTCCCTTTCCACATGGCCATAGTAACGGGTCCTGGTAGCCTTCCTTATTAACTAAGATGGCAAAGCTGCTCCAAGCTAAGCTGTGTGCTAAGTTGCAATAGCCTTCTTCAACCTAGGTTCTGCCTTCTGAACTTCCATGTACTACCTTTGCTCTTGGTTTAATCATTGTGAAGAAGGGGCTGTGTTTAATTATTTTTTCTTTTCAGAAGTAGGGCACAACTAAACAAATAAATAAACTAGGCATCGCCTTCCCAGATCAGTGATTCTTGATTTTTCTTTTTGTCAGCCTCCTGACAGCACTCCTCACTACCCCCGGTGAACCCAGGTGAGGGTGGAGGGAAGGTGTAACATGGCACAGCTGCCTAGGGGAGCACCTCAGACTCCCTCAGGGCTGCGCCCAGAGCCCCCTGTGACTCTAACCTATGTCCATCCCTGCTTTGGGTCATCTTTCTATGCCCAGGCTAGTGACTTTCACACAGTAACAGCTTAAGAAATCGTTTATGAAGGTGATTGGAAATAATATGAAATTAAGAATGCAAAATTAGGTATTAACATTCAGAAGAGACCTTAGAAATGGATGGTTCTGAGCTACATCAGCCTCAAAGTGTGGTCAGGTTCACTCCCATTCTGGCCAATGAGAAGTGAACAGCAATGCTGTGTGAGATTTCCCAGACTTCTCCTTGAAGGAAGGAGTGCACTTCTTTTCTTCCTCCATCCTGCAGTCTGGAATGTACCTGCAGTGGCTAGGGCTCCAGCAACATCTTGGACCAAGAAAATGAGGGTCATAGCTCAGATAGTGAGACAGAAAGTCCAAAGAATCCAAGTCCCTGGTGACTTTGTGAAGCTGCCTGCAACCCCAGGTTGCTTCCCTCCCAGACCTCTTCTTTTTTTTTTTTGAGAGAATAAAGCTTTGGGCTTTCCACAAAGAGTCCCAATTATGATGCGTGCAAAGAGGCCCAATCCAAGACACATCATTATTAAAAGGCCAAAGGTTCCTGGCTGGTGTAGCTCAGTGGATTGAGCACAGGCCTGGGAACCAAAAGATCGCAGTTCGATTCCCAGTCAGGGCACATGCCTAGGTTGCAGGACAGTTCCGAGCAGGTGACGCATGAGAGGCAACCAACCATACATGGATGTTTCTCTCCCTCTCTCCCTCTCTCCTTCCCTTCCCCTCTAAAGATAAATAAATAAAATCTTTAAAAAAAAGGCCAAAGGTTAAAGATAAAGAGAGACTCTCAAGAAGTTAGTTACTGGTAGGTTGCCAGATGGAAGGGGGAGAATGGGCAAAGAGGTGAAGGGATTAAGAAGTACAAATAGGTAGTTACAGAATAGCCATAGGGAATGTAAAGTACAGTATAGGCAATAGAGCAGCCAAAGAACTTATATGCATGACCCATGGACATGGACAATGGTGGGGGGATTGACAATGGTGGGGGGATTGCTTGAGGGAGTAGGGGGTGCTAGGTGGAAGGGGGAAAATTGGGACAACTGTAATAACATAATCAATAAAATATAATTTAAAAATAATAATAACAATAAATAAAGCTTTGAGCTTTCAAACCACTATCTTGGGATCTCTTTCAGCCACACACAGTTCCACACTGCTACATCGAAATAATTCATACAAGAGGGGAAGGAGTGAAGGTCATAAAAGGAGCCCAGGCCTGGGGGGTCATAAACCCTCTTTCTAGTCTTTGTCACACTACTTATACATTTAGCTTTCTTCATGAACTTCAGTAACCCACTTAACCTCTATTTACTCAAGTCTTCTCATTTAAAACAAAATAGGATGTCCTCCCAGAGTCATGATGGTTAACTGACATGAAAATGAGACAGTCTTTTGAGATGGTAAAACCATTCATCTTTGTTATGGTTATAGTTACAGTAATGATGCAATATGTAATAATCTTTCCATTTTCCATTTCTTGCTAAACGGGTTCAATTCTATACTTCATGTCCTGAGCGGTAGTATCAACATTAAAACTGAAATCATGGGCAGTGGTTCACTGAGCTAGAATTGTTTAACTGGAGAATAGAAGTTGGGAGGGAAGCTGGCATTGTTAAAGTCTTCAAATTATAAGATATTTGTAAAGAGTGATCAGCTGTTTTCTATAACCTCCAAGGGTGGAAGGTTGTGATTAGAAGAATAAGAATTTCCTGGTTAGGTACTGTCTTAGAGCCATAGGTCCCTAGGGGCAAGCTTGTTACGAGATCTCAGGAGAAGGAGCTAAGGGAGTAAAAGAAACAGGTTAGACCAGGAGGGAGAAGATAGACAAAGATGTGAGTTCAGCTCAACTCAGCCTCAGCCTGATCCCAGAAGGCGCTCTGGAGCATTAATGGCACTGAGGAACTGTCCACCTCAAGGAATGGCGACCCGGCTTTTATGCTCCAGTATCAGTCAGTCACTGGTACAGACCATCCCCGATAGGGGGAGGGGAACGTAATCTCCCCAGCATGTCTGAGTGAGGAGGCCTCCTGTGGCTGAGGACAATCCTCAAGGAAGGGTGCAGCTGAGACTTGATAGCAGCCAGCTCTCACAGCAGCTGCGGCATGGATACACTGGTCCAGTGAAGGGGAGCTGAGTGGTGCACCCCAATCCACTGTGAGAAAAATACACTGCAACACTAGAGCAACTCAGAGAGAAAGCTTCTGACTACTTCTTTAGAAACACTTAAAAATAAAGCCAACTCACCTGTGAGGCAGAGTCTAAATAAATAGCTCACCGTGAAGAGGTGGATGAATGGCACACTTGTGCAATAGCTAGGGAACTCTGTTTTTCAACATCCTGGAAATTCAACTGCAATCCTGGCAGAAACAAGAATGTGTGGGACCCAAGAGCTCCGTCCTGAAAGTGCCCACAAATAGTTAGAGACATGAGCCAGGGAAACCTTTGCTCCTTGTACTTCTTTTCCTCATAATCAGTGGCCTCTGTCAGAGGCAGTGTGGAATAATCATTATAAAGACAAAGTCTTTAGTCAACCTCCTGTTGGTTCTGCCTTTGGGCTACTTAGTTAAGATCTCTAAGCCTCACTTTCTCCAGCTGTAAAATAAGTACAATTCTTATAGCAAAGGCTGCAGGCTGGCTCCCCATCCACAGTGTGGGCACTGGGCTGCTCAGTCAGTTCCAGGCCCGCTGTGCAGCCACGTGTGACTTATTCTCACCAATAGAATGTGAGTGGAATTGATCATCTCCGGTCAAAGTAGTTAAGAAGTGGGGTGACTCCCCCACCAACTCCTTCCCCAACCTGCAGTCAGAAGGAGAGAACTCTGCAGACCTAAGTAGGTAAGAGCATAAGATGCAAGCAGCCTAGGTCCCTACGTTACATGGAAGACTGGACTCCCAGCATTGCTCAGAATAGACTAAAGTAAGAAGCCAACTTTTCCTTTTGTGAAAGCACAGAGATTTGGGGATTTGTTAAAACATCTAGTGTTAACCCCAACTGACACAATGATAAATTCCTACTTTAAGGCTGCCATAAGATTGAGATTATATCTGTAAAGAATTTTAGGCCCCTTAATAATCTCCATCATTCCTCTTCACCAAGTACCCCAAAATGGACATAGAATCTAGGTAAGGACACTGTGCTGATGTTTCCCAAAATTTTGTTAAAGAATATGCGATGCAGCTGTTAGACAAATTCTCTAGCCCCTCTTAAAGAGCTGATATATAGAAATTCTGCGGTTGCTGTTGCTTAGCACCCTAGCAGTAATCAGTACTTATAATTGTTAGTCATGGGTATTAACAGAGACAGGGGATAGAATTTTTATGGAAACAATAATAAAAATCAATAGTTACTGGGTAAGGACTTGGGTATGTTATTTAATTCTAACCATAAACTGATGATTATATGTAGATATTATTATCCCCACTTTAAAGATAAGAAAACTGAGATTTAAAAAAGGTTAAGTAACTTGCTGAGTCACTAAGTGGAAGAACTGGATTTAATTTAGGTCTGTTCAGCCCCAAAGCCTGTGTCCTTTCCTTTGTATATATAACAGGTTCCCTCAGAGCCTAAGGGCCCCAATTACTGAAGTAATTTAATCACCACAAAACGGTAGCCAAGCTCCCTGTTCCTGGGTAGATTTTTTTTTATCCCCTTAAAGTCAACAAGCAATCCCAAATAGAGCGGTTTCTTTTTATTACACCATGATTTCTTTTTTTAGTTACCTCACTGCAATATTTTCCAACCTCTTAATTTCAACCCCTCACCATGAAATGGCACATCACGGAAGGAAAGGACCAGAAACCTTACAAGGGCAGAGCAAAAAATGTTGTGATTTTGCCCCCAGATTAAAGACGCTGTCCTCAGAGGAGCCTCTGGCTTCCCGTGTGAGCTCCGGCTTCTGCCATCGCCCGTGTCATCTATGAGTGCTGAGCATTCTGACTCTGCCAGACGTCACTGCTCAGGAGGGTGACTTTGTCCCTTGGGCCAGCTCAGTAAAGCCGATAAAAACAAATGGCACAGATACTCCATGTCACTCTGCAAAGGTGCACTCAGACCATGAGCTCTGGTCATGGGCTGGCCCAGTGTGACAGACGAGGAAAGAAGGGGCAAAGCCTGCTCCTAAGGAACAGAGAGGCCAGTGTTCTCTCCAGTGCAGGCCGGACCTGACTTGAGCCTGCCAGGTCTTTCTTATTCCGATCATTCATTCCCTTCAAGCATCCGCAGCCTGTTCTGCAGCACAACTGCGTTTTTGTGAAGAATAGTTGTGCTCTCAGTGCTAAATTCTCATCTCGTTTCATAGTGACTCAAGGCAAGGGACATAAGGCAAATGTTACCGACACTTAATACACTGGGCATTTTTCTTCCTGGATTTCTCCACAGGCTTGGGAATTCGATAGTGTTAATGAAGCACATTTCTCCTACCTTCTGGTTTCTGGAGCAATGGAGAAATCATTTATGAGAATGAAAGACCACATGAGTCCTCTACTTAACGAGTAGGCTGGTTTAAAGACTTGACTGGGATCCCAGGTCAAAAGAAGCGTTTTTTCTCTTCCCGCTGGATAGAAATCACACGTTGGTCACTCGCCTGCCCGCTGTGGTGAGCAGGATGGGCGTCATTTCACCTGGGAAAGAAGGGCTAGAGGGTCCTCAGGTAAACTTCCCAAGGGAGGAGAGCTGGGAGGGGTCCCTGTTCAATAGGGATCACAGGAGAGGAGCAAGTAAACTTCCTTCCCAACAAACCACAGCAAACAAAGAGAAAGGAACCTCTCACCCTGAGGTACCTTAGACACCTGAGAAAGAAAGCCCAGTGGATGTGTGAAGTACCCATACTCCCTCCATCTGTCAGCTGACCCAGGGCTCCTTTTTTTGCACCAAGAAGCTTTGCAACTCTTGGCTGAATAGCCGGGACACATCAGCATCTACTGATCCAAATCACCCCATCAGTCTCCTCCAGCCAGCGCCTGGTGGCTGTTCTCCTGTGTCCTCCCTCCCAAAAGCATTATGCAGCCTTAAGTAAAGGCTGACATTTTGAAGTATGGCTTTTCCTGAATTTGCTGCATTTTCTGTTCCTGGAGATAATAGGTGGGCTGTTCTGCTTTCCAATCAGCAGGAGACGCCACTCTGTGGTCACCTTAGCTCCGGAACACATTAGCACCTCGGACGGGTGAAAATTACAGCGTCATGGGCTCCACATGCTTTCCTGGCCAGCCTAGTGTTTTCCAATCTGGGAGCATTTCAAAAATGAATCATTTTAATAACTTTTGCTATACCGATGGGTCATATCTTTCTCTGCTTTTTCTCCTTGGCCCCCAAACCCCTGTGCATTGCCACTGCACCATCTCCCATAATGGCATACACCTAATGATAAGGAATGCCATAGGAGGCCGAGGAAAGGGGCCTTCCAGTGCCATCTCCCAGGACCTCGGGACCCTAAGAAAGCAGTCTGGCCTTGTGTTACCCTAGTAGGCTTGTTTGGGTGCCGGCAGCATCAAAGATTTCTAAAGCAGGCTTGCCTCTCAGGTTTAGTTGATCTGATATTCTACCCACTTAAATAATCTCTTATATAAAATACTTGCACATTTTAAACTGTCTGGTTGCCCAAGCAAAGTGGAATGTTCCAGAAGAAACCACATAAGTGCCAAGTGCATGGTGGGTTCAGCCTGTTTGTGCAATAGCTGTTTTCCTGACAGGCCAGGCTGCTCACATGGAGCCAGACGCCACCAAAGCCAACAAGAATTGGTGGCAAATATCCTTAGACTGTATAATAGCAATGCTATCTGGAATTTATCTCACTTCCAGAAACTCCATAGACCAAAGGGATATTTACATATATGTGACCTCTCCTTTACTGATATTTTAAATGAGAAAATATTTTTTTAAGTCTCTAAAATACCCCCTCAGCCCACCCCAATGCAGGCCGTCACTGTCTCTCACCTGGTTTGGCCCCAGTCCTTCTTCCTCCACTCTTGACCCCTAGCCTCTCTCCTACAGTCACCAGCTTCAATCTCCAACTGGCCAGTTGTTTGTTTCCTGGTTACAACTTGTCAGAGGCTCACCTAATTGAAAGGAGTGCAGGGCTCCCAGGTTGGTCCAAGGCCCTCTAGGAGGTGGTCCTGACTTATCTCAGGTTCACCTGCTCCCCGGCACTTAGCTCAGTCCAGGTAGATGGTACCTGTGTTCCAGACATGCGCCATGCCACCTCAGCTTCTGCTGGACAGCCAGGCCCTCCTCCTGTCAGAATCCTGTCATCGTTCTAGACCAACACTCAACACCACCTTTTGCCGAAAGCCTACCCTGTTCTTCCAGGCAGGCACACTTTCTTTGGGTGTCAATGTGGGCACCGCTTTTCTGTTCCATTCTCCGTCCATCTCTGCGCGTGTCCTGGCCTCCTCTGTGAGGGCAGTTGCTCTGTCTGTTCATCTCGTGCTCCCCTCAGCATCCAGTGCAGTGTCCTACACTCCAGGATCGCTCCCTCAATAGTGACTCAGTCGGTTAGCAGTTAGAGTAGATACCTCTGTCATCGTGCGCCCCGAAACACTACCCTCCGAACATTTTCCATTCTGTGTTCAGAAGTCCTAATACCCACTTCTAAATGGCATCAAGGTAGAAACGTGTGCTCTTCAATTTTTAGAACAGTTTCTGTTCTTTTCACGTGATTTTAGGAAGCACAGAGGCATGTGGTAGGGGCAGGGCAGGGCTGGGACAGGGCTTGGCAACGTAGAGGGCACTTCAGTGACTTTGAAGTTAGGTTTGAATTCCTGTCCCATCATTGACCACGTGTGTGACCTTGAGCAAATTCCTTAATTTCTCTGAAACTTAGTTTCTCATCTATAAAACGGTGGTTAAAAACTACCATTTTATTAGTTTATTTATGAGAATTAAAGTAGAAAGTGCCTACTAAGCACTTAATGCCTAATATATGGCAGGTATAAATCAGTTTGCACAATCATCCTTATCCTAGCAGTAAATCAGTTTCCATAATCGTCACATCCTACCCATATTTTACTCCAGAATCAGATGTTGAACCTTTTAATGAGTATATATGTGGAGTACCTGCTATTTACCCGGCATGCTGCTGATGGTTGTGGGGGCAGGGGGTTGGACAGGGGGTTGTGGGGGCAGGGAGATGGAGACCCCCAAATTAAATGTGATGAGGTTAGACTCTGATTGAATGGAGGGTTAGCTCAAGAACATTGATTGAACTGTGCTCAAATGTGTGTTAAAAGGTAATGATACTTACTTACATCAAAGGAGACGATGCCCATGAGGCAATGAGGAGCCCTGCTGCTCAGCTCACCACTCTCCACTCTCCCGCCAACATCCACAGTCACCACCCATCTGACCCCAGAGGCAGCCAGGCTTCCTGGGCCAAGCCCTCTGCCCTTCTGCGGTGGTACCGCCCCTCACAGTCCCCACCCCCGCCCCCCATGCTCTGTGCAATGCTCTGGTGTCATCACCTGGAAATTCCTCACAAATTTTAATAGGCTTCGCATTTTCACTTTGCACGGGGCTCCACAAATCATATAGCCAGCTCTCATTATAGGAATTTGAGAGGTTATGCTTATTCATTTTTTGCCAGACACAACAAGGGCTCATAAATATCTCTGGAATGAATGACTTTCACTTCCACAGTCACATGGGTGACAAATGCTTGCACAACTGCCTTTACCTAACGTTTTCTACTTCAAACTTATGAAGTTAAATACATCTGGTCTTAGACACTCATTTTGTGAAATAAGACATTTGCAATTTTCTATAAAATCTCTGTGTGGAAGAAAAAAAGAGAGCAGCCAGCAGCTGGGTGACTTCACCTCACTTTTAACACCTCAATTTCACCTGATTATAGCCTAGATCCCTCACACTCCAGCCCATGCATATGCACATATACACATGTGTGCATGCACATGTGCAGACCACATGTATACATGCACATGAACACACACACTCCTTTCCCTGAGATTGTTTCGGGACCAACTGGAACTCTTAAATAACCAAATGTATAGCACATATTTAAAAACCAATTCAAGTACAGTTTCTGAAGTCTGTTGGAGTAGACAGGTGAAAGAAACATTTGAAAAGAGATTCAGATATACATTTTTTCTGGGATAAAATACACACAACAAAAAACTCATCCTGTTAACCATTGCAAAGTGCCTGCTCAGAGGCACAAGTGCATGCCCGCTGTCTCACCCCCAGCACCGCAGCCCTCTCCGGAACTCTGCCGTCGCCCCCGACTGCGCTTGTGCCTGTTCAGCAAGACCTTCCCACTCCTCGCTCCCCGAAGCCCTTGGTAGCCACTACCCTGGTTTCTGTCACTACTTCCTATGACTGTTCTGAGTGCCTCGCAAAAACGAAACTGTAAACTATTTGGTCTTTTGTGTCTGTCTTGTTTAACTTAGCATAATGTCTTCAAAATTTACCTAGGTAGCAGCATGGATCAAAGTGGTGTTCCTTTAAAGGCTGAATAGCATCCCACCGTACACACATATCGCCTTTTTTTAATCCATTCATCAAGTGGGCAGATGGGTTGTTTCAGATACATTTTTAAAGGAAAAATCACAATATTCCCTGAAAGTTTTTGAATTTTACAACATGCAACACAAAGTCTCTTTGATGACGGGGCCAATTTTTCTTGGCACCCGCGAGCAGGTAGCCCTCGTTCCCCACACAGCCTCCGAGGTCTTCTGTGATCACAGAGAACACTGCCAGGCAGGCAGAAGGAGAGGCAGCCTCCCCAGAGGTAAATCTGTGGTCAAGCCCAGGCTTATTAGGAGTGTCTCAGGAATGTCCATTTAACACCCCCAGGACTTATGATCTTATTTTCTTTCAAGGCAATAGGGAACCACCAAGACATATTAAGCAGAGTGCTGATATGATCAAATTTACATTTTGGACTATCACCCTGGCAACAGAGAGAGGATGCAGCAGTAATGCAAAGTGAGAAGTTAACGAAGGGCTGTCACAGTGAGGATGGCTTTGTGATACATCAAGGAAGAAGGATTGGTAGGGCCTGTTATACTTACTGCAAAATTAAAAGTTGACACCCTAAGTCAGGCTCAATGGCAAAGACATCAGTAATAGAATCTCTAATTTTTAGCTGGGTACATGGCTCCCCAGAATAAAACTGCTTATAACAACCTTCCTTGGAAGCCTAAGGGCCATGTGACTAAGTTTTGTCCAATAACTTGTAAGCAGATGACTCTTACTCTGGGAACCTTCTTTGCCAGTTACCTACTACTCACCCTTTGCCCTCTTTTTTATCCTTTCCTCCTTCCTGCTGGATGTGATGGTTGGACCTGGAGCATCCATCTTGACCTTGCGATGACCATGGCCTGAGGGATGGAGGTCAGGCATAGCAGGGAAAGCAGACAAAAGGAGTCCCTTGGTCCCTGAGGGTTTCTTGGAGCATTGCCTCCCTATTGACCCAGGAGTACCTACCTCCAGACTTTTATGATAAAGAGAAACTTCTTTTTTCTATCTTGCTTAAACCACTGTTCTATTGGACCTCTGTTAGCTTTTACCTGATCCTAACTAATAAAGCTCTCATTTTTAGCTGTCCATAAAACTCAAACTCTAGGAGCCATTAGTCTGTACAACCCCCAGCCATTAGTATTCCTACTTTTCCTTTTATGCTTTTTTGCATCCCTGGCGCTGAATGCTCAGCCCCACACCTAGCAGGTCCTCAGAAACACTGAAGAGAAAGAGGAGGATGCAGTACCCAGAGCTGTCTTGCTGTTTTCACACCTTGTTAGTCATCATGCCCCAAAATAAATTTGTAATGTGAATTTCATCATCCAAATAGTGACATTCAGCCCTGGAGTGTGAAGGAGGAGGAAAAAGATTCCAGCAAGACTCTGACCTAAGAACATACAGCCTTGAAAACAGTGACTCGTCTGTTCCTCAGAAGCCAGGACTTGTATCAGTTTGTAGCAGCAAAAGGAGGGAAGACAGCATCAGGGTGAATGTGGACGAAATTCGTGGCCAAGATTCAGCTGAAGACTTCATCCGGTTCCATTCCAGCACCCTTCTGGTTCCCGGGCAGCCTCTGCTTCTCTTTTGTAGCATCCATAACAAATGGATGTTTCCTGTAATTATTTTTTCAATATGTCTCCTCTACTAAAGCTCCACCAAAGTCAGAAACCAAGACTGCCTTCTTCATCCTGGTACTGGATCAGAGAAGGCGCTCAAGAAAATACTGTTTTAAAAAAAAATGAGTGAATCAACATTTTCATGCAAACAGGAAAGATATTCACAAATAGAATTGGTCAAGCTTTACATGGGAAAACCCCTTTGCAACTTTTAAAGGAAATGACTGTATTGGTAGATAAGATTCACTTTGTGGATGAGCCTGGGGCAAGAGTCAGGAACCTGAGCCAGCTTCCTATCCAGCCAGGTAACCTCTCTAGTACCCAGCGTTCCAGGAAATGCAAATGAATTTGAACATTCACTTAAAACGAACAGTAAGTAAATCTGCTGAGAGTAAAGGGAACAGAAGGCTGTGTTCAAGATCATACAGAAGTGACTTTGAATTTATCCAGGATTAGCCTGCAGGCACCTAAGGTTAGGGACCCAAACAGGACTAGGCAGAGCCCAGGGCTGGGGCGAGGAGGGAGCTGTTTAGCCTGGCGGGGAGCGGGAGCAGGGGAGCGCGCCCTCTGTCGGGGGTGAAGGAAAGTGCGTCCCCTCGCGCCCCGCGGCCTCCATCAGTCCTTAACCACTGGGTAAACCTCAATTTCTTCCAAGGGGAAAGGTAAAAGGGAAGAAAAACAGACTGGAACTGCCGCCCAGGAGATGTTCTTCACAAGTATCTTCTGGTTGAACATCCCCAGGCTGAAGGAGAAGAACTGCGGTTAATTACAGATACTGATTCGCCGTGGTCCCGGGAAGCCAGGGTGCTCCCACCACTTTCTATCCCTAAAGTTCAAAGAGAGAGGACATTGACATGGCAGGTCCTAACGAACCCGCAGAACCCTCTTCGACCACTTCGTCTTCCCCTTTCGGGGTTCTGGAGGCGGGAGCCGGATGTCCTTCGACTGGATCTCTGCGTAGGAGAAAAGGCTGGGTGCGGCCTGAGCACCTGGAACTGGTCCTGCGGGGCACACCGCGCTGCAGCCCCGGCACCATCCACGACTCATGTTAGG
Organism: Anoura caudifer; assembly: GCA_004027475.1. Lineage (NCBI taxonomy): Eukaryota > Metazoa > Chordata > Mammalia > Chiroptera > Phyllostomidae > Anoura > Anoura caudifer. The sequence goes on along the minus strand of PVKU01000726.1, from coordinate 296,447 downwards.
CCGAGAGTCGGGATCCGATCCACCCGGCGGGCGCCGAAGGTAGGGAGGGCCGCGTGGACCCACGTGGGGGGATGTAGTGGGCCTCTGTTCCCTACTCACAAGCCCCACCCCCACCCCTTCTGAGTTGTCATCTACAAAATCAGGAGATCGTCAAGTGGCCCCAACCCTTGTAGCTCCTGACTCTGTTGTCCTTTTTAAAACCAGACTGTGCCAGTGGAGAGGGAGTTGAAGAACAGGATGGTCTGGCCTGTGAACCACAAGAAAACAATGGATGGGGACCGTCTAACCAGCTCCCTTCAGGAAAAAGGCAAAAACCGCGTTCCGTACCCGGGTCTCTCTTTATTGATTCGGGAGTGACACCTAGTGGCGGGTCTGCCTCACGGTCACGCGGTGCTGGTTCTCTCTGGGGCTTCAGAAGCCCCACCCTTCTGCCCTTGGTACTCTGCTAAAAGCCTTGTAAGCCCAGGGTATTGCTGGTATTTCCTGGGACTTCCGAGGAAGCACTTTCTATCCTGCGTCAACAGCCCTATTCATGCCATGCATGCAGCTCTAACTAAAATGCTCCTTTTGTCTGGAGAGCTAGCGTGGGCACACCTCTCACTCTCAGGCAGCGTGTACAGATCCAGCCGGCTGCTGTTCTGTGTGCTGGGGATGCAAATATAGCCAAGGTTTGGTTTCTGCCCAGCTTGGGGGAAATGGAGTGGTAAAAAATGATTTGATCACATTATACAAGTGCTAAGAGTGTGTGGGATGATATGGGGTTAACAGGAATGGACCTAGCTCTGCCTGGAGGCACTGAGGAAGGCGATGTACTTGAGCCAAGGGTTTGAAGATGAGATGGCTTGACAGGCAGAATTCTAGGAGGACTCCCAAGATGCCTAGTGCCCCTCCCCCAACCGGTACACACACCTTCTCCCAGTTATTCTATCGTACACTAATTTAGCTGCAGCTAAATTACAGATGCAATTAAAGTCCCAAAGCAGTTGACTTTAAAATTTGGAAATAATCCTTGGTGAAATGGGTCTAATCAGATGAGCTTTTAAGAGATATGAGGTTTTTCCTGGCAAAAGAGATCTGAAGCATGAAAAGATTTATCATGGGCTAGATAGTCTTTTTGCCAGCGTTAGAGATAAAGGGGGCCACAGGACAAGAAATGTGGGAAGCCTTCAGGAGCTGAGAGCAACCCCTGGCTGACAGCCAGCAATGACAGAGGAGAAACCGAATTCTGCCAACAACCAGTGAACTTGGAAGAGAATCCTGAGCTCTACAGGCGAACACAGCCCCAGTTAAGACCTTGATTTTAGCTTGTGGGAACCTGAGCAGAGAACCAGCCATGCTGTGCCCAGCTGCTTACTTTGTGGTAATTTGTTATACAGCCATAGAAAACTAATGCAGATGGTAATTTGAAAGAGAGGAGCAGCATGGACAAAGGCTCAGAGGCATAAAGCAGCAAGGTGCATTTGGAGAACGGAAGTAATTCAGTACAGTGGGCCATGGGATGCAAAGGAGATGGTAAAATGTACTGTTGAGAACTTGGCTTTGGGTCAGACAGACTGTGCTCTTGGGCTAGTTGACTTAGTTCTCTGCCTCTGTTCTCTCAAAGGTAAAGTGGGGCTAATAATAGTACTGTTGACCCTTGAACAAAACAAGTTTGAACAGCATGAATCCGTTTATACAGAGGGTTTTTTTCAATAAATATACAGTTAGCCCTCTGTTACCCCCAGGTTTTATAGCCACAGATTCAACCAATTGCTGATAGAAAACATTGTTTTCAATCCACAGTCAGGAATCCACAGAGGCAGAGGGCTGACTATATGCATTGTTCTATACCATTTTATATGAGATGGAAGCATCTGCAGGTTTTGGTATCTGTGGTGGGAGGGGGTGTCCTGGAACCAAACCGCTGTGGATACCAAGGGACAAAGGTAGTTCAATTTTCAGGGAGCCAAAATACACCTGGATTTTCAACTGCATAACAGTTACCACGCCCAACCCTTGTACTTTTCAAGAGTCAACTGTAGTTAAAGCAAAGAACTGTTATTTAGCAGAAAATATGCATAGGAAGGGCTCTACAGTCTTGAGATATGAAAAGTGTTCCAAAAATGTTGGGTGGTAACAACTGTAGTAACTGATCATCTGGAGAACGGACTGGAATAAGGAGAGACTGAGTGATGTGGAGTTCCTTTGCAGCGTGGCCAGAGACCCCCTTACTGGGATCACCCGGGGAGCTAATTAAAAATGTAGATGCCTGAATCCTGCCTTGAGTCCAGACTGAATCAGAGTCTTAGAGGGGGCAGCATGAGAATTTGCACTTTCGAGAAGCTTCCCAGGTGACCTTTATGAGAACCACTGAGTAAGAGATAAGAAGACTGGTAGCTGGGCCATTGTGATAGTCCAGGTAACAGTAGTCACTGACAGAAGCAACAAGGGCATTGGCAGTGAGGACGGGAAGGGGAGGTGAACTTTGAAGTAGGAACAACCCACAGGACTGGCTGGATAAGTGACCAGAAGAGACTGCGAAAAGGAGGGAGACAGAGGATGCACTGGGAACATTTTGAGGAGGTAGGCACAGTTCGTTCTGTTGACTCAGCTGGGTCAGTTGGAAGAATAAAATTTAGGAGGTAAATTGCAGCTAAAAATGCAATTTTGAGTATTTGTGAGTACCAGAAGCCATGGGATGATGCCTGCAAAATGAGAAGATGCTCAAGAAAAAGTAAAATGTATGTGAGGGGCTTGGGTCTAGAACACCAAGAAAGAGATATGAGAATGGTTGAATGGGTTCTGTGTAGGGAGGGGGCCAAGAAAGTGGCCGTCACCCATGTCCCCAGCCTTGGAGCAATTCAATGGGGAATGTGTGAGGGCATCCCGGAGATCTAGCTACTGGCAACTCAGTGGCAGGACCAGTGAGGCCCATTTCAGTGGGGTGAGGAAGGAGGAGGCCAGATTGCAGTCTTGGAATGAATGGAGGTGAGGGAGGGGGGTTGTTCTTCAGAAATGTGGCTGTGAAGAAAAGCAGAGAAATAGGGCAGGACCTAGACCTGCACCCAGCCCTTCCCCTCGCATTCCATTGGCAAGAACCCAGCCACAGCCCAACGAACATGGCTGGAGTTGGGTGGCCTCCTGCCTGCTAAACCTGGGCTATGTGGAGAAGGGGGCCAGGTGAGGTTCTCAAAGAAATAAGGGGTGCCCGGATGTCAAAGGTTAAGGGTGCAGATATGTTTATAAGCATGGGCTGGCCCCGTGAGGCAGGAAAGAGGAGTGGGGTAGAGATAGGCTGAGTCTGTGAAGAAAGAAGTGTGGAAAAATGAGGAGCAACAGGCTAAAAGATGGCAGAGCTGTGTTGAGGGCCCAGCTGGGATTAGAGAACAAGAATCCTGTGGGGAGCAAAGGTGCAACTTTGAGGAAAGCACCTTGATTACTCCTTAGTACAGGTGAGTTAGCTCACCTGTACTATGGAAATAGTAATACCTAGAAACGGTGTTGCAAGGACTTTCTGAAATGACACCCACAGTGACCAGCATGGTCAGCTCTCATAAAGGGGCAGCTGTCCTGAGGATTATAATTATTGTAATTTTGTAAACCAGAGAATGGTGTGTCTCTGTTCAGAATGCTCTGGTTGCCTCCCATCTCGTACATACTGAGCAAAAGCCGTCGACATTAACCACCACCTGATCCGCACTCCCTCCCTCAGTTCTCTCTGCTCCAGCCACGCAGGGGCTCAGGGCTGTTCATTGAGAATATCAGGCTTGTTCCCACCTCCCAGCCTTTGTCCTGCTGTCCCCTCTTTCTGCAGCACTCTTGTCTCAGTCATCCTCACGGTTCATCCCCTCCCATCCTCAGGAATTTGCTCCGATGTCACCTTCTCAGTGAGACCTTCCTTGATCATCCCAATTTCAGCTTAAAACACCTGGTCCACACCCCAGAGCTCCCTACCCCCTTTCCTGCTTTATTCTGCTCCACCATAGACACGTTCCAGGTTTTATTTATCTCTTTGTCTATTGCTCACCTCTGCTCAACAGAACACTTCTCTGTCATTCACCACAGGATCCCCCACAATTACCTGTTGTGCAGGAATTAATGCTACCTTCACTAAGGCCCTGGCTCAAATGTCACCTCTTCAGAGAGCACCCCCACCCCTACTATCTAAAATAGCCCTCCTGCCATCTCTATCTTCTCACTCTCATTTGCTTTTCTTCATCACACTTATTCATACCCGGTGTTACATCTCTGTCTATTTGCTTATTGTTTCTCTCCCCAGCTAGAGGTCAGCTCCCAAGGAGAGGTTTAGTTAGTTCACTGTATTCCCAAATGTCTATAATTGCACCAGGTACAAAGTAAGCATATGATACATAGTTGTGGAATGGCTGTGATATCATTGTTTTTTAGTATTTTTATTAATGGTGGTATTGGAAAGCAGAGCCAAGGAGCAGTTGCCCTGGGGAGAGTAAAGCAGGGTAAGGCGAGGGAGGCAGTCTTTGGGCAGGACTTCCTAAATGCATTGTCCAGTGGAAACTACAAGAAGGAACAAGGGTCCCCACCCCCACCCTCAAGACCCTGGGCACCAAACACATGGGCTACACCACAGGCAGTGCCTGGAGTGGTTTTTCTTCTCTCCTGGAGTGCCTGGTGTAGCACACACTGGTGCTCTGTACACATTTGTGTGGTGAATGCACGAGAAATTTTAGGAAATTTAGAAGGAGCAGCATTACACCAACATGTGGTCAGCCTGTTCTTACCCAAGCAGCACTTCATTTTCAAAGCAAAATTCCATAGCTAGGGTCAGATCTGGGGTCATCCACTCAAGAGAGGAGAGCAAGGAAGCAGAGGACAGATAATGAAACCATACTGCCTGGTTCAAACCCAAGACCCGCTCTCCACTTAGAAAATGTCTCTGTGCCTCAGTTTTCTCATCTGCAAAATGAGGATAATAGTAATGCTCACCTTATTTAAAGTTCCTGGTATATGCCCAGAACTATAAAAGGTGTGAGAATTTACCCTACTTGTAAGCCAACAAATTAGCCTGCCACCCTTTTATAAATATCAGCAGATGACACAAGACTCCTGGTCAGAAGCAAAGCACGAAGGACTTCATCACTCACATCACTAGCAACAGCCAGAGTGTCAGCACTTGCCCCAGCTCCCTGAGTTGGTTCCTACCAAGTGATGCAAAGACAACACCTGCATGCACACTGGGCTGTGTTACAGGAATGGAGCCCTGAGCCTAGGGAGCCAAATATTTTATTTTCTTGAAGGTTTCAAATATACTTTATTTCTCCCATCATGCCATATTTTAATGGGTACACAGTGCTTTCACTTGGCATCAGTTACAAGTTGGTTTTAGACAATTAATTATTACACTAGCTGTGATGATTACTAACCTCTTTATTCCTGTGGGGTGACTCTGGCAACAGGGCACAGATTCCATTCTATTCCAATTTGTGTTGCTGTATATACTCACGCAGCAACACAGAAAGTGGCTCTACCAGCTCATACAGCTTTACCGTGTTTGTCATGGAAGTCAGGTGTCTGTTTCTGGTGGACCTGCCTTGCTGTTATTTGCTGAGTGCTTCAAACTGGGAGACGACTTGGCGCATTTTTGGCCAATGGAAATATCGTGAAGCTGAAGACAGAACTGCAGCAATGGCAGCTGTGGGTTTGCTGGAACTTCGCATCAAGTACCCTCGCAGAGAACCTGAGCCAAGTATTTTATAATGGGCAGTAAGCATGCCTGATTTTTGCTTGGGGTGGGATGGGGGGTGCAGAATCTCTATCTTCCAAGGCTCTTTGCTAACAAACACCTGCCAGCAAAGGTGTCAGTGCCTTGCATGAGATGCAGAGATGTAAGGGATCCATGGAGAGTTGTCTCCCAGGAGCATGTGGTAAGAACTATTATTGTTGTTCATAGTAATGATACTATGGAAAAATGTACCCATACTGTATAACTTCAACTATTTAGCTGACTCTGAAATTGACAGAAATTCTAACAGAGCAAACGAAGACATGGGCCAAAGAAAAGTTACAAAGACTGATGGCAAGTCAAGGCATTTGAGTTACTGTTCGGTGATTAGACTACCAAATGCATTTCACAAATGGGTTTCCAGGGTGGGGGAGAAACTGCTGCCAGTAATTGATTATGATACTGAGCAAATGAGTTTGCAATTTCATGCTGAATAATCTATCACTCCCTATCTTGGAAACTCAGGCACTCAATCTTTTTTGACAGCCACCATTGGATATTCTATTGCCAAGAAAAAAGGCCATCGTCAAATTCCTAATTTTTCTCTATAAAAAATTAACATTTAACTCAAATATAAGGTCTGGGGGAATGCATAAAACCTTAATTACAAAGTGCAATCCAAGATTTGTGCTAATTAATAAGCTCATGAAAAATTCATTGAAATTCAGAGAAGAATCAAGGAACAAAATTGCCCAGTGCTGACACTGGGTTCTGTGAAATGGTTAAGTCCTTCCAAATATGCAGCCACACCTCTGTCGGAATTGTAATTTAATTATTCACATGATTACTTCATTTTGTAAGACTTCAGTTGTTCATCAAAAACTATGCAGTAAGAATATCCCTTTAAACTTTGTGATTTCTAACAGTTATACTAGCATGGTAGAGATTTTTGAAGAAGACTAGCTTAGCCACCTGAAATACGAATTTTTTTTAAAGATGTGAGAGCAGACAGCCGTTTGAATCCTGGCCTTGCCGTTCACTAGCTGTGACCTCCAGTGAGTTCTGTGAACTCTTTGAGGCTGTTTCCCTGTTCGAATGAGGATGATAATGATGCATGGGTTGTGAAGGTGAATGGTTATTGTTGTGAATTAATAACATGCTTCTTCCCTTCCAGATTCTTAACCAAACCAGGCCAGGAGCTACAAGAGATTGAAATGTAGCAACTGGCTTGTTGTTAACACATCTGGATTGGAGATTAAGATAGTACCCAGGCTGAGACTAGGCTTCCTGCATCCACCCTCCCCACCCTACCCCAGCTACCCTCCCACTCAGTCTTGGGACCTGGCTGTGGGAAGAGTGGGTCTGCAGAGCAACACCCAGACAGCCCCTGGGAGGGTGCCAGGCCACCTCACACTCTCTGGAGAGCAGGAAAAAAAAAAACAGCCAGTGAGAAGGTGAGCCTGTTATTTTCTGTGCTTCCCGCAGGATGCTGTGGCTTCTTGAACATCAACTGGGACATTCAATTACATTCATTCATTCATTCATCCATCCATCCATTCATCCCATAAACAATTATTTTTGGTATATGACTTGTCAAGAGTACTTACAAACTATTTGCAAACTAAAAAATGAACCAGTCTTTGGTGCCTGCCCTCATGCAGCTGAAAATCTCTGCAGGCAGATGGACACATGTTCAAACCACTGTGGTGTTTCTGCAGGAATCAGGAGTGGAGATTATACCCCCCAAAATCTGTAAAACACTTACCAAAAGTACCTAGCCTATACAAAGCACTCTAAGTATTAGCTGTTATTACTATTATTTTGTTATTATTATTATTATTAACTAATTTTGTGATTTTTGCCATATCCTAATACCACTTGGTCTATTATCAATATATTTTTTTAAAAATCAACTTCACCAATCTCCTGAGCAAGTGTCCGTGGAATTACAGGTTGGAAGGACTAGTTATATTTATATATTACACATGGATACAAAATATGTAATTGTTCAAATAAAGCCTGATTGCCTAAAGACCACCCTCACAATCATTGCCTCTCCTAGCACACCTGGAAAAACACTTGTTCTGTGCAGGGGGATGATCACATCTCCCTTTGCCAGCAGAGGTTTTTTTAAATCCTCATCCAAGGATATTTCATTGCTTTTGAGGGGGTGAGGGAGAGAGGGAGAGAAACATAGATGTGAGAAACATTGACTGGTTGCCTGGCATACACATACCAAGTGGGGATCAAACCTGCAACCTAGGTATGTGCCTTGACCAGGAATCAAACCTGTGACCTTTCAGTGTATGGGACAATGCTCCAACCAACTGAGCCACACTGGCCAGGGTTCCCACCAGAGATTTTAAGCTGCCTGAAGGCAGGCACCAAAGCCTGGTTCATTTTTTAGTTTGCAAATAGTTTGCAAGTACCTTTGACAAGTCATATACCGTAAATAATTGTTTATGGGATGAATGTATGAATGTAAATGAATGCATCAATGAATGTTCAAGAAGCCGGAACATTCTACATGAGGGACAGAAAATAACAGACAAATGAAAAATCATAGGGAGCTAGCTGCCTTCTCCCTCTCCTCACCTCTACCCTGAGACAGCTGAAATGATCTGCCCTCCCAATTTTCCCTCTCTCCTTCCAACAAACTAATCTCCTGGCTCATTTGATATTATTTGATAGCAAGTTGGAGGGGGTTTTAGGAAGGAATGAATCTTGCAGTTGTAATGAACCAGAAACAGGGAGGGGATCAAATGTCATCAACAGCAGACTATTCTCACTGTTTTAAAAGCACTTGTCCCTTAGGCTTGAAAAGATTAGAAGCTAATAATTTATGTCAAAATCCGGCAAAGCCTTCCACAAAGTCCTATTGCTTGCCCCTGCCTCTTGACTGACAGACATGAAAATAGAGACTGATTTGAAAACCTAGGGCTGTTTAACTAGAGCAGCATTAATTTATCCATTAGAAACTCGGGAATGAGAGGGTTGGGAGGCTGCAGACACTACAAAGAAACAGACGTTGCTGATGGAAGGCCACGCCTTTTTCAAAATACAAAACTGCCACCAGCTCCACAAGTTTGAGTTAGCTTTCTAAGCTCCCCAGACCTCAAATTAGCAAAAATATTTTTTCCATGCTAGTTAAAATGCCCTCGAGCTATAGTCATTAGATTTACTGGACAGCGATGTGATTCTGATGTTATCAGCTCTGCCTTCCTGTTTTCATGAATAATGTATAAGAAGGAGCTATTAGAAATGGATTCTTCCATGGCTGATGGTATTGCCACCAGACAGGTCCCTGAATACTCAGTCATTTCATGTGTGGCTCTAACAGAGCTCCCTCCTCTCCTTCTGGCTACTTTCTGGTCACCTGCCATACACAGAGAACCTTCCAAAGACTCTCTGTCCTCTCTTCTCCCTCAATAGTAAGGAAACTGGTGGGAAACAAGAAAGGGAGTTTGTCACTTTCCTTCCTTTTCACTGTTGCTCCGCATCAGAGGAGCAGTGTGGGAGCTCCTGATGCCAAGTTCATGTGTTTCGTTCCTGGCCCTGCCCTGTGTGGACCAGCCAGCCGTGCTCTATACCCAGATGCCTGCCAAGAAAATGCTTCTGCTTCAGGCAGGAGCTGGAAGAGAACCTCTCCCTGCTCAGTGTTCTTCTACATCCCTATGTGCTCGCATCTGCCATAGCTTCGCAAAGAGCAGAAACATCTTTCAGCCCCACCTCTTCATTCATCCATTCATTCAACACAGTTTTATTATCAACGAGGTTTCCGCTGGAGGAGGCCTTCGGTAATCATGGATTATAAAAATGCATAGAAAATGTATACAAAACAGTGCATTGATTGTGAGAGTGTATAATAGAGGGAAGTCGCAGCATCAGGGAAGGCAATAAAGGGATGTGAGGTTGAGCTAAGAGCTTAAAGACAGGAACTTCAAGTCCGTGGATGGGGTCCAGGCAGCGGGGACAGTATGCAAAGTCCCTGCAGCAGGAGGCAGGTGGCGAGTCCGTGAAAGAACCAGAAGACAGCCCTGGGGCCAGAGCCCTATTTGCCAATGGCAGCCAGGGCTTCTCTGTCCCCTTCAACAATGTCCACTTTCTCCTTCCAGACACTCTCTCCTTCTTTGGAGTCAGAGAACTGCTCAGCTCTGCGTCTCCTCCCACTTCCTGGCTGTGCCTGCCTACCTCGCTTCTTCCACTATCCCCCACCAACTGGGGCGTTAACTTAGAGCTTCCCTCCCTCTCTGGGCACTGCTGTCGGCGTCAGTGCCAGGCACAATGACTGCAGTGACCATGTATTTTTGAGGCCCAACTTCGAATTTGAAAGCATCCTGAATATTCAGCGTTGGAGTGGTTAAATCTGCTGTAGGACCCACATACTGGAGGGTGGTGCTGTCATTAAAAGTGATGTATTTGAAGACTAATGATCTTGGAGATTTCTGGTGATGAAACATGAACTTGAAAGCAGAATATAAGGTTCAACATAAAGCAAGAACTCAATTTTACGTGGAAAAATGTACAAACAGAAAAGAACTAGAAGCAAATTCATCAAAATATCAATGGGACTACCTACCTCTGTTGTGAAATTATGGGTGGTTTTTATTTCCATTTTCATACTATTTCATCTCACACCCCCAAAGTCTTAACTAATTTAATTAATAAATAATTTAAATTATTTAATTTAGTTGAACTAATATTAGTCACATGCTTGATGGATTTAGTGATGGACAGAACACAAATATGGCCTCTGTTTGAAAAACTATTCTTACACATTAAAAAGAATTTTTAAAAACAAGTTGGAAAAAAGAAACAGTTATCATCACTCCTAGAAAACAACAACAACAACAAAAAATGCTTTCTGAGCCATGACCAGACCAAAAAAAAAAAACAAAACAAAACAAAAAAATGGCTCAAATGGGAGAACAAATCAAAGCCCCAGAGCCAATTCCTCTAAGCGACCAAGAGATAGCCAACCTATCAGATGCACAGTTCAAAGCCCTGGTGATCAGGATGCTCACAGAATTGGTTGATTTTGCTCACAAATTAGATGAAAAAATGAAGGCTACAATAAGTGAAATGAAGGAAAATGCACAGGGAACCAATAGAGATGGGAGGAAAACTGGGACTCAAATCAATGGAGTGGACCAGAAGGAAGAAAGAAAAACCAAACAGAAAAGAAGGAAGAAACAAGAATTCAAAAAAAGGAGGAGAGGCTTAGGAACGTCCAGGATATCTTCAAACATCCCAGTATCCGAATTATAGGGGTACCAGAAGGGGAAGAGGAACAGCAACAAGTGGAAAACTTATTTGAACAAATAGTAAAGGAGAACTTCTCCAATCTGGCAAAGGAAATAGACTTCCAGGAAGTCCAGGAAGCTCAGAGAGTCCCAAAGAAGTTGGACCCGAGGAGGAACACACCAAGGCACATCATAATTACATTAGCCAAGATTAAAATGAAGGAGAGAATTCTAGAAGCAGTAAGGGATAAGGGAACAGTCACCTACAAAGGAGATCCCATCAGTCTGTCAGCTGATTTCTCAAAAGAGACCTTACAAGCAAGAAGGGACTGGAAAGAAGTATTCCAAATCATGGAAGTCAAGGACCTACATCCAAGATTGCTCTATCCAGCAAAGCTGTCATTTAGAATGAAAGGGAAGATAAAGTGCTTCTCAGATAAGGTCAAGTTAAAGGAGTTCATCGTCACTAAGCCCTTATTATATGAAATGTTAAAGGGACTTATCTAAGAAAAAGAAGATAAAAAATATGAACAGTAAAAAGACAGCAAACTCACAGATATTAACAACCACATCTAAAACAAAAGCAAACTAAGCAAACAATAGAACAGGAACAGAACCACAGAAATGGAGATCACATGGAGGATTAGCAACAGGGGAGTGGGAGGAGGAAAGAGGGGAAAAAAGTACAGAGAACAAGTAGCATAGATGGTAGGTAGAAAATAGACAGGGGGAGGGCAAGAATAGTGTGGGAAAAGTAGAAGCTAAAGAACTTATGACATATGGACATGAACTTTTTTTAAAGGGGAGGAATGTGGGTGGGAGGGGTGTGCAGGGTGGGACTACTATAATAGCATAATCAATAAAATATATTTAAAAAAGAAAAAAGAATAAGCTCAACAACAACAACAACAAAATGCTTTCTCCTGCTGTTGTCGGTAGGAGAGCTCTGTCCAGCAACACATGGATATCCCCAGCTACAGGTGCCAAGGGCTGAGCCTTGCTGGATGTCTGCTTGTCACGGGTGCCCAAGGTGAGCACCTGGGCACAGGGCTCCTTCCTGTCAACATCTATGACTCTGGAGGGGAAAACTCCTGTCTGGATGCTTACAGTTACTTCATTCCATTCCCCTAGGGGAAAATTCCAAGGATTCCTTCCCTGGGAATCAGCCACCAAGGATTGGAGATGAAGATGCTACCTGACATCTTCATGTGTCTGCTGCCTGGGTCCACTAACTGCTGCTTCCTAACTGTTCCCAAAGCAAGGGCTTGTAATTAAGCCACAGAAAACACGCTGGCCCCAGTGAGCAGAAAAACAGCAGGAACCCAAGTATTCCTGTGAACTAAGAGCCTGATTGTTTTCATGCAAATTGCTTTTCATAGTAGGGAGATAACAAGCAAATGAAATATGGGAGATCAGTAGAGGATTTTCCTAAACCAATGGGAGGGGCAGGGGTTCTTTAATAAAACCACAGCGTCCTTTAACAGCTAAGTTATCAGGTTCGGATATTTCCTATCAAATGGGATAGAGTTTCTGTGTGCCAGTTCCACTTCCTACTCTTTCAGCACAGCACAGTCTTATCTCTTTCTGCTTCTTTGATGTTCCACCTTAGCCTTGTCTAAGAGTCCGTTTCAGAATGCATTGCTCCCTAATGACAAAAGCATTTTACCAGAGAATGGTCTTAAGTGGAATACAGAATAAGCAATATTAATTCTGCTAATTGTCTATTTATTTTAATGCGCTTGGGATAAATTATGTCCAGCGTGTCAAACCTATGATTTTATTATAGGCTATGGCAGACTAGGGTTTTTTTACATATATATTTTATATAACATAATGTATTTATACAGTATTATATATAACATTTTAATATATTAATTTTTAATTATTTTTCAATTATAGTTGACATTCATTATTATTATTTTGCACTAGTTTTAGGTGAACAGCATAGTGGTTAGACACTCACCTTCTTTACAAAGTGTTTTCCCTGAGATTTCAAGTACCCACCTGGCACCGTACATAGTTGTTACAATGTTATTGATGAGATTCCCTATGCTGTACTTTATTATTTTTTTCCTTATTTTTATTGTTGACACTGTTGCAGATGTCTCCATTTTCTCCCCTTTGCCCACCTCCAGCCAGCCCCTCCCCCTTCCCTCTGGCCATCCCCACACTGCTCTCTGTGTCTGTGTGCCATGCACGTGTGTTCTTTGGCTGACCCCTTCCCCTTCCTTCCTCCAGTACCTCCAGCCCCTCCCCAGTGATAGCAGTCAGTCTGTTCCATGGATCTACGTATGGCAGCCTAAGCTTTGAAAAGTGAGTTAATATAGAGCCAATAAAGACAACAATATTAAATAAATGATGATACATGTGGTATGCAAATATAAAACTATAAAATGGTGCATACATGTTTGATGATTAGGAAATACGAGTGGGGAATTCTGCAAAGACGCCAAGGTGACTGCTGGGGCAGGGCCAGAATAACCTGCGGGCTCACTGACATTTGCATCCTCAGCTCTGTGTCCTCAGGAAAGCTTTACAATCCTGAATCCCAGGACCTCCTGAAGTCTAAGATCTGAGTCCTCACGCTGGTGGTCTTTGTCTCAGCAAGAGAGGCATTTTGTTTTCAAATTCAGGGCACCTCCCCTGAAATGCAAGTGTCTTGTTCTCTTTAAGAATTGGAAGGTCAGGCACACTCATCTCCATCCCTGAAAGGCAATAATCTGGTGACAACAGGACCCAGATGTCACTCTTCTATATTCTCGGACATAAGGCCCTACCTAGTCACTTCTGTGCTGGGACAGCTGGGGACACAGGGTGAAAGAGGGTTCCTCTTCTGTGAGGTTCCCCTGCCCCTGCTTTGCAACCTTCTCTTTCCTCCCTCTCTTTTCTTCCTTAACAATCCCTCCCCACCTGTATGCACACACACTCATGAACACATCTCCAGGGCATAAACACGGGGGTAAAACTCCTGTCTTCTCCCACTGCTTCCCATGTCTTACTTGCCTGGATGGTGGCCCAAACTCACTGGTAATTCCCAGTCTGACTTTGTATTGCTTCTTGGCCATTTGACTGGCAGAAGATCATTTGAAACCACCTAACATGTTATTTTTGTGTAGGATGTGAAGTGGACGTAAAAAATCAATTTTCTTCCTACCAACTACATCATTAGGAAAGGGATACCATGAGGATTTGGAGCCAGAGTGTCTGGGTTCAAATCCCAGTCCTCTCACTTCCTGGCTCATTGGTCTTGGGCATGTCCCTTGACTTCCCTGAGCCTGTTTCTTCGCCTGTAAAAAAATGGGGATAATAGTATCTCCTGCATACGATTTTTATAAAGATTAAATGAGTAAATATAAAATGCTTAGAATAAAGCCTGGCATGCAGTGAGGCTTGAAAAAGTGTGACCTATTACAAGAGTAATGGTCTTTCACTACCACCGGGATCAGCTGCATCTCTGCACCCGAGGTGTGAGAATGTTAGCCTCACCCCTTTTAGCCAGCCACTTCTCATTGCAGTCATACAGGTAAGTGCCATACACTACATTGAGCACTGGAAAGAAAGAGGAAGGAAGGAAGGAGAAAGGAAGTCCTTGCCCTTCAAGAAGCTACCTATTGATACCTAGTTGATTTGGAATGTAAGGTTAAATTAAACAAGCATTGTATGACAATTGTTTCAATAAGGAGAAAGCTTTTGGAGAACAAACAATTGAATTACTCTAGATTCAGTCTACAAGAATCAGTCTCCCAAAGAGTTAGGGACAAACTGGCATTTTGAAAGGTACCCCTAGTTCCTGAACTTACAGCTGGAAGAGTGGGAGCCAGAAAAAGCTGGTCACACACATGCACTCTCTCTCTCTCACATCGTGTTTGGAAGAACACAGGCTAGGGCTAGGGGTTGGGGGTGGGCTGAATCCAGGGTCAGAACAGCTGGAATCTGTTCAGTTGTTTCTGTGAGTTCAAGCCAAATTCACCGTACCTACATTTTCCCTTTAACAATGGAAGCGTGTTACACCGCTTCTCATTTATTTTTAAGTACTTTAGAATAATCAGGGTGACGTGCCGCATGTGCCAGGTGGTCAGCAGCAGGAACGCAGTCTGAGGAAGGCCAGCGAGCATTGCAGCAGAGACAGCCAGCTTGCCAGGAGGCTACCAGTCCTTCTGCGATGGATATCTCGGTCAACGACCAATGATTTGTTATCAGCACACTGAATGTCATGGCTTGTTTTTTTATTGCTGAAACTAGTGGCTTGTTACTTTGCATGGTGCATATTGGAAAGAACTCTCATCAAAGATAGTCAAGACATGTGATTAGGATAAAATGGTTCAGAGACACAACCCTCCCCCACCAGCCTCCACACCCTAGGAATGAATAGAGGGTGAGAATCCAGCCAAGCCCTGAAACCTATACCCCTAGGACAGCACCTGGAACCTGATCCCAGATCGATTTCTGGTGGTCAGCTAAGGGATTTCTGATGGCACACAGCCTTGCCTCAGAAACCAAAAAGAACAAGATTACTTCATCAGTTATGCCGGTGTGCCTACAGAATTTCTGTCTAAAAGTGGCATATCCCAGCCTGCACAGGCCTCCAGTACACTGACATTGGAACACTATTCTTGGGCTGAAATTGGGCCACATGAGGGGGAAGCTCAGCCTCTATCCTCCCATCAGAAGGCCCAGAGAGCGTCAGCACCGTCCGAATGGTAGCCTCTCACCACACGTGGCTGCCACACATTAGAAATGCGACTAGTGTGACTGAGAAACTGAATATCACATTTTATTTCATTGTAGTTACTTTCAATTGAATAACCGCATGTGGCTAATGGCTACTGTTTTAGACCACACAGGCCTGGGACCAGGACGCTCTCCCCACCCCTGCCCCAGACCTTCTAATCTTGAACCAGTCTGATCTATTGCCAGCCTCTTTCTCCCAGTCTCTTGTCTTTACCTGAGTCACCTGGCTCTCTCTTCTTTGTTAACTCTTAGAGTTTTCTGGCTTGAGTGATTAAAGGGAAGGAACCTAATGCATCTCAAAACAGGGATGGGAAAGAGGTTAGCCTCCAGGAAATGGGATATTTTATGGGACCAATAGAATGTGCATGCCTCATTTAGCACTAATAAATCCAGTGGCTCTATTTATAATAGTAATACTGCATCTACTCGTGTATATGTATGAACACATCATTGCCATGCATCTTGCATGTATGGCAAGCAGAGCAAGAATTAGACTTCCCATTTCAAGGATAAGAAAGCGGAAGGTCAGTTCAGCTGATAGATCACAGAGCAGGTAATGATAGATCTGAGACCAAAACCAGGTGTTCTGACTCCTAACTCCTCCTCACTGGAGTATGTGAATCAGCCTTAATGAAAGAGGGAGCATGGTTAGGAGAAAAGAGAAGACCATATCACCCCAAACAGATTGACAGTGTATTAAATGAGATGCTTTCCTTTCAAACCCACAGAGAACCATTTTGGATATGCCATATATCAGTTCATTCTCTAGCGCTGCAGAAGCCTGAATGAGTTAGGTAAATTTAGGTGGTTACCTGCCTTCCAGGGCCTCAAGTGAGTTCTTAATCCCCTTTGCATTCTTACTGTATTCTTAGAGATCTTATTAACAAGCTTCCGACAGGTCCTTTGCCCGCACGCAGCTCCAGAGAGCACCTTCATGCACAATGCAATGCGCAGCGCAGTGGTGTTGCTCCAGTGGGCTTTGGTCCTGAATTGAAGGAGCCAGGCTTCTTCCTTGTGCTTCAGTCAGCTTTGTTTTCTTGTCATTTTTCTTGGGTGTTCCAGTTCAGCTCATGTCATGCTAAAGATTCACAGCCTGGGCTGTTTATCTAAAATTTTGGTGCTTTTTAAGAAATACACATTCCAACACTGTGGCTGGGCAGCTCAGTTGGTTAGAGCATCCTCCCAGCACATCAAAGTTGCAGGTTCAAGTCCTGGTCAGAGCACAGGCAGGAATCAGTTAATGAATGCATCAATAAGTGGAACAGCAAATTGATGCTTCTCTCTCTCCTCCCCTTCTTCTTCTCTCTCTAAAAATCAATCAGTAAAGAAAAATTAAAGAAAAAAATGAAATACACATTCCAGGTTCCATCCCTTGAGAAGCTGGGTTTGGGCCTGGGCTTCTGCGTGTTCTCCAAGTGGCTCTGATAACATTCACATGAGAGCTGACAGACACTCAGACAAAGCTGGCACAGGAACCAGGATGCTCACACTCTGGTTCCTCACTTTCCCACATGCTGGCCTCCCTGAGCTGCTTCCCATTTTGTAAAACAGAGAGATCTGAGGTCTGCCCTACTTTTATTAGTTTTAAGCATGAGCACTCATAGGAAAGAGCTGTGAAAAGTTCTCTGTGTATTTACATTAGAAGCAAGCTAGTGGCCAGCGGTCAGGCCCACCTGCAAGCAGGCCTGGGGTCAGTCCCTTGGTGACATTTCCGCCTGGGCTGTCAGGGCCTGCTTGCCTCCACTGCATCTTGCTAGAAAGGAGCAGAGAGTGGGTGGAGCTCAAAATGCTTGGACAGAATGTAACCGTGTGGGTGGTTTCCACTCCAGCTAGGTGATTCCGGGCAAATGGGAGCTGCGTGCCTGCAGTTCTGTTTATTTTCAACGTAGTTGGTGAGAGCCCCAGACATTTCGTATTTCAGTTTTATCTGTTTTGAGACCATTAGGCCATGGGATTAGAAAGCTCCAGTCATGAATCAGGAGGCAGAAGTGTACAAGTTATTTATTTATTCCTATACTCAGTGCCAGTGTAGGAATAAACATATATTTTCCTATATATATTTTCCTGTGGGTTTACCCTGAATATAGGAATACTCAGGGTAAACCTACAGCCGTTTGACATGAGAACATGTTAATTTGAGAAATCAGATGCCAAAAATTATAATGCCCTTACTTTTCATTTCAAGCAAGCAACACACACACACACACACACACACACACACACACACACACACACACTGCTCAGACCCTAGCTATATACAAATTACAGATTTACCCAAATACTCAGAGATGCTGACAATACTTTCTTTAGAGACATCATGGTTTTACCCCCCTGACAAACAGGGATGTTTCATTTCTGTTAATTACATTTGTGTGCATTCAGTGCATCACAAATTGGCCATAGCAGGAAAGGAAATGCATCAAGGACCATGATTTTGCAAAAGATTAAGAAAGATCCTGGAAAGAGGAAGTTAGGCTTTCTATGACCCTGATGCAACTACTTCAAACTTCTTATGCAGCAAATTCACAGTTCTTCCCCTAGGATAAGCATTCCTAAACCTTACCTCGTGCCAAAATCACTTTCAAAAATAGCTATTAGGATCCTATCCCAGACCTAGGGAAGCAGAACATATCCATTGGAGCAAGGGCATCTGCATTTTAAATGTGTCAACACCCAGCCACCTAGGGTGCGTGCAGGAAGCTGCTCAGAAGTATCAGAGTTCAACAGTGTGAACAAACCAAAGAGCAATCACAATCCCCATCGCGAGCTCCACTGGGGGTCCTAATGCTAAAGACTGCTGGCATGAGAGGGACCCCAGACACCATCCCTTTGCCTGCCTTGTAGGTAGGCAATCAATCCAGAGATTCGATGCCCCTGAAGCACATTAGAAACTTTGGGTTTCTCACAGGATTGCCCAAAGTAGTTGTACAAGTTGAACACGGTACAAAGGCACCAAAACAGTCAATTTATATATTTATTGCCACAGTTTTCAGGAGGATGGCAGTCATGTGTTCTGTCCCCACAAGTCAGCCCATGACAATTTTACAGCAGATGGAAGAGGAGAGTTTTGAAGAAGGGGCAAGGGTGCCCTTTTCTAATTCACACACAGGCGTGGTGTGGGTGAGTTGCAGCCAGTTCTAATTCCCGTCCTCTGGTCTCTTTCCTGGGGGAAAGGCTTCCGGCTATTGGGGGCTTGGTGGGCAGCAGCCTGGCTTTCATGGCCCCACACCTCTCCACCTCCTCCAGGGTGGGGGTGCACTGCTGGACCAGCATTAAGTGGAGCTGGCAATCTGGTGGCCTATTAGATTCCAGGTGGGCCCTTTTTCCTTCTTTAGCCCACAAGCACTGAAAACTGCACCCTCCTATTTCTCTTCACTCTCCTTCCCTACATTCTGTTTGAGTTGTCTGCACCAATCTAAGGGGACGTGCTTTAGGATTCCTTCTTCATTTTTTCCTTTCCTCCACTTCTGCCCTTTAACTTAAAAAAAAAAAGCTGGGCCATTCCTATACCTTATGCTGGGTGTCTGAATCCCATTTGGTGATGTTAGGCACTATTGACTCACCTAAAACTTTGAAGTTTGGATATGTACTTCCACCTTCCTAGAAAGTCTCAAAAAGTGTGGTGGATACTCAAATTTTATCTTACCCCCCTCCCTCTACTTTTACCCTCGCTGCTGTCAGGGTAACCTCCCCTTCCATCTGCACCCCTCTCTTTGTAAGCCCGATCAAAATGAGGAAGTATGTGGTGATGCAGGTGTTAGGCAAGATGGTTGCTGGTGCTTGATGTGACCAACACCATCTTAAAAAAGCAAGTTGCCCTCAGTGACCATCCATGGCATGAAAGGAATGTTCTTACATAGATAAGTAGGCCCATTAAGTTGTTCAGTGCTTTGGTACAATGACGAATGTGCCACTTGACTGCAAACAAACTGGGTTCCTAGAGGCTACGTATACCGGGGTGGAGGGGCAAAAGTAGGTTTACAGTTGTGAGTACGTGAAACAGAATTTATTCTTATATTATTATTTACTAATCATTGTATTTTTTACACATGAACAACTGTAAACCTACTTGAGCCCCACCCTCAAGCCCCAACCCCTTTCAGTGCAGAGATCTACTGTCTTGCTGACATCCAAGACTCTGCTTCCATCTGTAAGTTCCCTTAATAAACTCTTCGATTCTGGAGTTGTCAGTCTCCTGCTTTGGCTTTCCTTTGCAGGTTGGGTCTAGTAAATCTCAGGAAATTTCCCAATAGCAGGTGTGGGTTTAAAATTTTCTGGAGGTGGGATACATATATCCTAGGATCCTGGAAGAAGCTGTAAGAGTATACAGTGTTAAATCACAATCTCCCGTGTTTTGCGGGTGGGTCACATTTCTAAGTGCTAATGTGCTTTAATAGGCAAATGTCTTCTAGATCAAGTGGATGCTCTGCTGGCTGCAGGTGACCTTGCCAACAGCAGGAACCCTGGTGCATTTGTTTATTATAGTTGTGAACAACAGGTACACTGACATGTTGGTTCATTGAGCAGCTAGTATGTGCTGAACATTTTGCTAGGAGTTGAGGATAATCTCTATCACAACCAGTTCCTGCCTTCATGGAGTGAATAGTCTAATGGTAAAGATACTCCATAGATGAGTTAAAAATGACATATACAATTATACACCATATTAAATGAGTTACACAGAAAGAGCACTATGCTCGATAAATAATATGACAAAACCCACTTGAGACTTGGAGTGAGGGAAGGCGTGTCTGAGTGGGACTTTTAAGCTGAGACCAGCAGGATGAGAGGGAGCCAGCCACCAGAAGAGTGGGGAAGCTTGTTCTAAGCAAGGCAGTAATACAAAGACTGAACTGAAAGCTCTAGGATATGAGTTTCTACCCTTCTTCTATTCCCCAACTCTTCAGGTTTCCCTTCATCCTGGTGCCTTTGTTATTTCCGCTAGTGAAGTGTGAGAAGCTCTGAGTGCCATTCCCGGCATATGGAACAATGAACACACACTCTGTGCTAGTGTGTTCTATGCGCTAAACTCGCTTAATCCTCATGCCAACCCCATGACGGAGGTTCCTTTCATGTCTCCATTTTACAGGTGAAAAAAACTATACAAGTCAGAATGTAATCATTGTCACTGTTAATATTGAAACGAGTAATTTATTCAACAATGGCACAGAGAGCATTGTCAGGTTCCTGGCAGATTTCCTGTTCATTTCCAATATTTTCACGAGTGCTCATTTAGATCCTCTTTACTGGGCCCTCTTCTTCTGGGTGATTTGCAAATTTAAAGCTAGTTTTTTAAATCCATTGTTCAAGTTATTGGTGGAAAATCTTTTAACACTACTGATGAGATTTTATAGAAAAAAAAAAATCATTTGCTGTATCCACCCTAGCCAGCAATACTTCTTTGCATTCAACTCAATGTAATGAAATCATTCAACATTAGTAAATGTTCATTGAGAACGTACTCATTGTCCAGCACAACCCTGGAGATGCCAGGACCAGATCCTGGAATTCAAAATTAAAGAAACAGACACATACAAACAGCTGTGATAGGATAGGATCCAAGCTCTGCTTGTCTTGTAATTGAAATACAAATACAAATGAAGAAGTGATTAATTCTGTGGTCACTAACTGGGAAGAATATGACCTACAGTCAGGTGACTACAACACCTATGAGATGTGTTTAACCTTAGTTTACTTTTTTGTTTTTTAGATAGTAAGTCTGTAACTTGTCAAAAGCCTTTTCAATGAGGTGTAACACCTCCACGTTTGGGAATTTTTGCCCTCAAAAATCTGATCTGTCCGAAAAGAATTTGGATTTTCCCCCCAAATCACCTGGGTTTTTCCCCCCTAATTACTGTTTAGATGTAGATTCACCATCAAATAGATTTTTGCCTTTAAAAAAAATTACAGGTACGGAAGCTAATCTTTGAAGATGCATCTCCTAAATGAAATATTAAATAGTAATTGGTGGAGGAGAACGGGAGCCTGGTGTGCTTATTTCTAAGTGAAGAAGGAACTTAATTTTTGCAACAAAAAACAAGTGAGCTGCCTTTCCCACCAGTGTTCGGACACTTCCTCCATGCACCCTCCTCCCCTCTCCTCTGGGGCAATAAGCACGAAAATAAACAGGGAAGGGGAAGTGCAGCTGGCCCCTCGGCAGCAGGCCTGGGCAGTGATGATTACAACTTCAGCTTTGCAAACAAGAAGATGAAAAACTACAGTTCCTCATTTGTACTGTAGTTTAATGGGCACAAAATTTCCCTTCCAGAAGGACTGGCCTCATCCCTCATCCATTTCAAAGACTGATTTTATGCAATGAATAGTGAAACTGCTTCTCTTGGTGGAAAGTGTGAATTTCTGCTTTCTGAACCACTCCCTCTGTCTGAAATGCCCACAACTGATGGCAGGAATTCCACAAGAGCATGTAAAGGATGCAACAACTGCTAAATCAGCAGAAAACACAATGACACCTGTATTAGAGAACCACATTCCAAGGAGAGTCAATGGGAATGAATTTAATGAAGGTCTTTTCCAACTAGCATCCTGATAGGACCCTTCCCCTCTTGCTATTGTTGAATCTATCTAAGAACCTAATTCTTTAAGGAGCAGAATGTCAATGATAATGTAATTACTCAAATAGGTGAGAAATGGAACCCTAGACCCGGGTCCATCAAAGATCAGGAAAACACACGCTGACGCCGGTTCTCGACCTAGGCACCATGTGGTAAAAGAACCTCAGGATGGCAGTCTTTGTCTGTGTTTTTGGGTCTGTGACCATGGGTCTGTGAACATGGCTGGTAAAACAAAGGGACATCTTCATGTTCTCCAACTGAAATCCAGCATTTCTTTCAATTACGAATGTAGGCAACGTACTTGAATGGTAATGGTAGCCCTTGTGACTTGGTCACCAAGAGAAATCACAGATCTCTTCAAATCACAGGACAATTGGTCCAGATGCTTTGATTTGTACTTACCCCCATTTCAGATCATGATTAAACACTGGAGGGGCTGCTACCTCCTGGCATTTACAGGGTTGCTAAAGAAGAAGATAGGTGACCATGACATCATTTTATTATTTTGCAATGGATCTCAACATAGTTATCTTCCTTTGTAATCCTACATATTTTATTATTTTTTCAATTTAAAAAATGTTTTAAAATTTAAAAACATTCTGAGAAGAGTCCATAGATATCACCTAAGCTATCAAATAAGTCCATGCCCAACCCCCCAACAAAAAAATTTAAGAACTCTGTAGGAGACTCTCCGTACTGTCTTGTTGTTTTACAAGGTTTCAGCATTGCCCCATGGCACAACCACAGTCTCTATACACCCAGGAGCCTATAAAATCATTCATTTTGTGCATGTCATATGGCTTCAGTTACTTCTTTTCCAATCACACACCCTAACAAAAACCTCAGATGCACTACAATTGTGAACTACAGAATCATCTGCTCTTCAACCCACTGGTTAAGACTGCATCAGCTTTCAGCTGTTCAAGGACTGACTATCTGAACCATGAATTACCAACGTCCCCTTTCCTCCCTGGTTTCCTCCTCAGTTGTTTACCCTGTGGTTCTTTTACCATGGGTCACAGGTGCACTGACAGACAGGCAGGGCACTCAGGGGAAATGACATTCAAATCTGACAATTTTCCTACATCACCAAGAAGCTGTGGATGGGTAGAGGTTGAAAACATTGATTAAATTCAGATTTTGGATTACCTGTCGATTCAAATTACCGTGCCATCCCGCCCCGATGTCGTTTGTCTCCCCCTGCCACTGCACTGCTGTGGTTCTCATAAGACAATTATCAGATGCTGTTCTGCATTGTTGGTTATCTTTGCCATGCATATGCCCTTTGAGCGCATTTTTCGCCTGGGTTATTTTTCACTTGGGTTGCCTCTGGTGCTTGGCAGACATTATAACCACCATCGATAGGTGTTGCTGAACTGAATAGCTATCTGCTGTGTATATTTTGCAGGCCTTCATGCTTGAAGAGGCCAGGACTAACATAATCATTTTCCATCTCAGTTTGTTTACGCAACATCTATTCCACAAATACTGAACACTTAGTGTGTGCCAGGAATCATGCTAGACATTAGAGAAAAGGTGGATATGGTATAACCACTTCCTCCGAAGAGTCTAGGGCCATGAGGATGCCGGATGATAAATGTTGTGATGGAGAATGATGACAGCAAAGATAGAGGCCTGGACCAGGTATGTTGATGGCACCGAGGAGGGAGTAGTCAATTCTGAAGAACCGGTGTCAAAAAGGATGATGGAATGGGAACCAGAGGGATGAATAGGACCTGGCCCATAGGAAGGGGGAGGTAGAGACTTTCCAGCAATGAAGAACTGCTCTTTTTTCAGTAGTGGAGCAACAGACAGCATTCTTTTACCTACCCAGCGCCCAGTTGCTCCCCTTCCTTCCTCCTTCCGCATTAACAGAACCTTACTTTTGTAACTGCGAAGATTTCAAGGGGGGTACACTCCTCCCCCAGACCCAGGCTCATGAGCCAATCAGGAGCCAGTCATACTCATTCCTTTTATCTTTGCCAGTGACGTGTCCCAGCAGGCACGTGACCACGTTCTGGCCAATGAGATACGAGGGGCCATCTGCTGGGGCTTCCCTTTGGATATAAAAACAACAACAACAGCAACAACAACAGCAACAGAGTTTTGCTAGGAGAAAGCTAGCTTTCCCCTTCTTGTGTTGAAAACTGTTACAACATTTGCAGCTGTGGTAGCTATTTTGTGACAGCAGAAAGATAAGAAGAGCCTGAGGGCTCTTTGATAGTAATACTGAATAGCAACTAATACTGATAACAACTGGACTGCTTGTGTAGGAAAGAAATTAACCCTTCCTTGTCTATGCTACAGTGTATTCTTTCCCCTTATAACTAAACACATTCTAACCGATTTGAACAGCTTCTGTAAACTAGTTTTCACAGGTCTCCCCAGTCGTACCAATGAAATCACATGACTAATAAAAAGGTTGGGGATAATCAGCCCTGAGTTGCACTGGCTGATTATCCCCAACCTTTGTAACTCTAGGTCTCAACTCTTCCCTGCTCCAATCTCTGCAGTCATTTAGGAAGACCCCAGGGGAACACCTTTGAGTGTGATTTTCTCCCTGCTACTCTAACCTCCACCCCACCCCGGCTATGCTGAAACAGTATTCTATACAAAGCTCTCTGACTCTATTTTACCCTTTCACTAGCCCTTAAGACAGTGTGAATGCCTTGAATGTGATAAACCTTTGGTCAAAGTACACCTTCTACCTCGTTCCTACCCCTGCTCTCCATAGAGGAATGTCTGAGAAGTAGGAATCATACTGGTTTCATCAGCTTTTCTTTGTGTCTTTCCACAGAAGTCTAGCATCGACCTTCTCCTTCAGACAGAACAGAACAATGACAAAAGCCTCAGGCATATCAACCAACGCCAAAAGCTGCCTCATAGTTTTGGTTTACTGGCCCTGCAAAGCTACTCTCCAATTAGCTCAGCCCAGAGCATAGTTACACATACACGTGAAGAAATGAGAACATAATATTGCAAAGATAGGCAGGCAGGCACCTCCTATAGCAAGTTAAGAAGTATAAGCTGTAATTTCTGAGCAAGCGCTTGCCAACAAGTATGCCACAGGAGGTGCTGAGATACTACCTGCCCTCCGAGCCCCTGGGCAGAGCTTGGCAGACTGAGCCCTTAGGCTGCGACCTCCAGCAGTGAGTGGCTTCATGTGCGTCTAGGAGGGTGGAGGCAAACCCAGCAGGGCAATGGAAAGGCTGGTTTGGAGGAGTGGACACTGGGCCTGAGACCAAGAACACCAGTCTCACTGAAAATAGCCCAGGTATGAAGTGATGAGGGACCAAAGTAAGAAGTAGGTGTGAGAAAACTGAAGGGATCTGGAATTTGAAAAATCTTAAGGAGATAAAATAAATGGGCTTGCTGGTCGATTAATACAGGGAGAGAGGGAAGTATCCAGGATTACTTCCCGATTTCAAATTGAGAACCTGGGTGAACAGCAGTTTCATCCAGTGGTAAGAGCGAGAACACATGGGGAAAGGTATGGAGAAAATCTGTGTGAGATGCTGTCAAGTGTCCAAGGGAGATGACCAGTGAGCATTTAGACCTATAGATCTCAAGTGTAGACGGCTCTGGTGTAGATTTTAGAGTTTTTGGCAGGTAAGGGATGGTGGGAGCCCATAAGCATTGGTGATATTGATCAGGGAGAATAGAACAATGATCAAGAGTGCTAAAGACAGAGCAAGCAAGTCAGAGGACTGGACCAAGCACTCAGTTCTTCTGGGCCTCAATCAACCCCTCTCTCTCTCTCTCTCTCTCTCTCTCTCTCATTGTCTGTTTCTTCTATTGGAATGTTGGCCGCATTGTCTTCTATTTCAGACAGAACTTTTCTACTAGGCAAGGAACAAAGTCACTGGTAGAGGCAGATCATTTACTCTAGTGAGGGAATTTTTTTTCTACCACTGTTCATATAACAACCCTGGAAAGAACTCTGATGGGCTTTGCTTGGGTCATGTGACCCATCTTTAGCCCAAACACAGCTGCCAGATATGGGGCACTTGGACTGGCCAGATGTGGACCAACCCTGGGCCACATGCCCACATCTGGCTGGGGGTAGTGTGCAGTGATATGTTCTATTACCTATCAGGGTTGATAAAGCTTTCTGGGCAGATAAATATAGTTACCATGATCCCCTACATATCAAAATGTAGAGAGGTAGATAGAAGAAGTGGAACCAGTGAAGGAGAAAGAAAGTTGGCATGTCAGAGTAGATTATTAGCTTTCCAGAGGCCAAGAACTGTCTTACTCATATGTTTTCCCCTTCTCCACACTTTGGTACCTAGTGCTGTGCCTATAATAAAAAAAAAGTGTGCATGTAATGGGCTCATAAACACTCTATATGATAAGTAGTGAGGATCTGCCAAAAGATACAAATAACAAAGGCTGACACCCAGAAATCCGCTTTGCGCAATGTACAAAAGCACAATTTTAAATAGCTGGGCACCACTGACATAATTATGAATAGATTCCCTGAAAAGAGCTAATCTTTTCCATGATTTGAATGGGGGTACCATCTCAGTTTGGACCAGGGCACTTACAGTTGAGAATATGACTTCGTAAATGTCTAACGGAAATCAGGTGGTGTTGTTTTAAAGAATGTTTTATTGCTCTGTTCTAGGGCTGACTGTAATTTCATGCTGCATTTGCAAGCCTGGAGACAAATACCTTAATTACTATGGATGCCAGATAGAAAGAGGAGGCCTAATCAAACCCTTATTAATCGGTGACAGATGCCAGCCAGGGAGGAATGAAACCCCTGTAAACTACCAACTCCAGGCAGGGAGTGAATATGTGTATTTCTTTTTCCTTGTCAAGTACCTGTTCTATCCACTAGGGGGAATCATGCCGTGCCTGAAAACTTGGCTGTTTCTCCGCACAATGGAATTACATACCCATGAAAACCTGTTTGTCTGTTGATGGGGTGTGTCCTCCGCTCTAAAGGGCCCAGAGATCTGGCATGTTGTCATATTTTTCAAACAGTTGGGAGAATATTATTCAAAGTATGTTAAAGAAAATTAACTGTTTAAATTCTCACTGGATTTAGAAGGAAACCACTAATCATTTTAAATACAAATTTTTAGAAAACTGAAGTTCCTATTATGAAAAGTAGAGTTTTCATTTGCTAGAAACTTTGCTTATTAAAAACTTAAAGTGCTGAATCTGTGTCATTTCAATTCTAAAGAGCTTAATTTGAAATACCTGTTAGATACCAGTGTGATCTTACTGCTCACTGAAGTTCTTAAAAAATTAGTGCTACTTAGTTGATAATTATAATTATTGTAAGCTTGTTTAACATAATTACAATATAAAGCTCTTCCATTGCCAACACAAAGCCATTTTAAACAAAGTCTGAAAGGTGCTATAAATTAACAAATAATTCACAAGCAATGCTCAGGCTTGCATTCAGTGGTAACTCCTCCATATTGTCAATAATATTTTTTGTGGCTGAATATTTCTTTTCTCTTGTGTTCTCTGTCTCTGCAGAGATAATCAGTTTACAAACTGGTACATATATATTGTGCATATACCTGGTGAAGTTACTCTATTTTAAGCCCTGATCCTGAAGATTTCACAGTCTCCAGTGTTCGATTCAGCCAATGTGTGTTGACCACTGATTGAGTCTCTGTAAGGCCCAACAAGCTGCACAGGGATGGAACCACCAGTCCAGCTCACTGCCACACGCCAGCCCCCAGCACATGCTTCACACGTGGTAGGTTCTCAGGAAGTATTTGTTAAAGGAGTGAGCAGGTAAATGAACAAATAGTTTGTAGCATAAAGGGAATTATGGAGACTAACTGAGTAAGACACCATCCCTGACCTCAAAGAAACTAAAGTCTGGAAGAAGAGCTACTTTGTATACCACTAATGCATAGTACATCATGTAAACTGCAGCATGTAACTATTATTGGAGACTGGCAAATAACGTATTATTCAAGTTCAGAGGAGAGAATTCATAACCAAGCAGAGGAATCAGTTCAGCTAAACAAATTCAACAGGCAAATTTGAGTGCACCATTAGAACAGAGCCTGGCAAGGAAAAGATGTTCATTACCACTCTGGAATAAATGGGTAACACTTGCTGTATATTAAGTCCTGTGCCAGTTCCTGGGCACAAAGATGAGTTAGAATTTGATTTCTCTTTTAATTTAATAGTTTTTTAGGAGCTCATAATCTGGTAGAAGTTTAGCTTGCAAGAAAGACTCCCAGGAGAAAGTGGTTTTTAAACTGGGTCTTGAAGGATGAGTAGGAGTTTGAAAGGTGGAGAAGAAGGGATGGATGTTTCAGATGAAAGGACCTGGCTGGTTTAAAGGAGATCCCACTGCTAAAAGTGGAAGGCAATACCAATCACATCCCTAGCTCTTGGCATACAGCCCTATGTATGAAAGCCCCTTAATAAATACTCATTTTTTCTACAGTAATTATGGAAAGAGCCAAAAGCTTATATAAGTCTTAAGAGCTGGTCAAACCCAAGCAAATGTGCTCAATAGTTGCCACGTACCCAAGAAACGCCAGTTAAAATTCCTTCCTAAAGCTGGGATTTGAAGGGGCTGTTATTGTGTCCCTCTGCAATTCATACACTGAAACCCTAACTCCCAGTATTTCACAACGTGACTGTACTTGGAGATGAGGTCTTCAAGGAAGAAAATAAGGTCACCAGGGTGGGTCCTACTCCAGTGTGACTGGTCTTCTCATAAGAAGAGGAAACTTGGACACAGGTATATGCGGAGGATGGACCATGTGAAGACACAGGGAGAAGGTGGCCACCTACAAGCCCAGGAGAGAGGCCTCAGAACCAACCCTGGACACCTTGATCTCAGACTTTAGCCTCCAGAACTGTCAAGAAACAGAATCTGTTGTTTAGGACCCCAGTCTGTGATATTTGTTATGACTAAAACAATGGATTAACATAGCAGTAGAGCCCTCGTATCTAATAATGGTAATAATAACAATGTTATTATTACAGATTGAGAATTTCCTGTGTGCCAGGCCTTGTACTGAATGTTTTACACATATTATTTAATATGCTTTAAAATTTCATGAGATAGATGCTTTTTTTTTTTCCAGTCTACAATGAGAATGCTGAGCGTCAAAGAGCCCAAGGCTACAGAGTTACTGAGAAGTGGCCCTAGTTGTGTAGCCTCAGTCTGACTAGGGCCGCTGCTAGCCTACAGAGTCTTTGTACACAGAAAAAGCATCTCTTTCTTTGAGCATGCTCGACCCCATGCCACGATGCAGGGCTTGATGAGCAGCAGGCAGGCTGGATTTCAGGGCCTCTTGCCCCGATGCCCTTGTGCAGGGCTAACCCTTGTGATGGCCCACTCTGTACCCAAGCACTTATCCATAATACTGGATTCCCAGGGGGCTGAGGTGGTTAGGGGCAACACCAGTGAGGAAGGAGCAAGTAGGTGCATAAAGAGATTCTGAAAGCTGGGAAGGCAGACCTCACCTATTCCTCAGCTGTCAATAAAGGCGTGTGGGAGCCCAGGCCCATGAGTTCTAGGTCCTGGTGGGGAGGGGACTTCCAGAGGTCCCATACCCTCAAAGGGGCCTTGATTCAGCCCAGTTCTGCTAATTCACCTCAGAACAACTCTGCCTGCCTTCCATTTCTTAGTTAGCAAGAAATCCAATTTGCTGGGATCACATACCTGTCACCATCACCCCTGCACTGCCCCCCCCAAAAATCAATGAGAAATGCATCTTTGACTATTTGACTATGAATGTAAGTATGCTTTCTTCACAATTAAAGCTCTTGAATGTCCCAAATTTGCAGCTTTCATGGTGGGGAAGAAAAGCATCTGACAGTGTAAATAATTAATCACCATTAAGAATGTCCAATAAATGAGGGAAGTCAGGTTTCAAATTGGCTGGTTCAGATGATTAAAGTGTAGAAGTCATAGCAGGGTAAAAATAAAGTGCCCTCTGAAAAAGCACCATCCTTAGAACTCAAGACGGTTTCTATTTCTCCTCTGTAGATCACTGTGAGTCACCTGTCCTTGAGCCAGGAAGGCACCGAGAATACCTGACTTATCTGTAAATATTCATGGGGGGTGGGGTGGAGTGAGGTCTGGAGAGGAGGAACTACGGCAGTCTCTCCGTAACCCTGTTTTCATAATGATGAATACAATGGAATTTCTAGACTGCATGGAAGGAGGCCAAAGCTTAGACTTCAGGAGAAATGTCCAAAAAGGAAAAGCAAGTTCCGTTTCATGTCTTACTTGAAAAGACACTTCAAGTGGTCTGCAGTGTTTTGGGGATCATGACTGTCCCCACCCCTGCCACCTTCTGAACCCTTAGCCCCCAGGAATCCTGGTGACTTTTAAAGTAAAGCTTTTACTTTTATGATTTGCTGGCAAATATATATATATATATATATATATATATATATATATATATATATATTTATATATAATATGTCGTATATATAAATATAAATATATATTCCTGCCCAGTCAGGTTTCCATTTGTCTGTATCACCAGGTGGAACTTAGTGTAGAAAAGCCTTTGTAAAAGAGGAAAAAATGTAGCCTTTTCCACTGCCAGATTTGGGGGAAACAAACATTTGGAGAAAAAGACCAGGAGTTTCTTGTGCCTCAGAGTCTCTCATGCTTTCCATCGATGACCATCAGAACGTACATTCTAGGTCACTTCTCTGCTCATATTTGGAGGGAGATGGGTTCATGAGTTATGGTTCATTAACACTCCAAACGGGCATGTTAATGATGGGACCAGGGCAGAGATGAGGGCAGGAGGAAGAAAGACCAGTCATGGCTAGCAACAAAGGGAGGCATTGGCTCTCGCTGCCCGAGGAATAGGGTGGGAGAGTGGTTGTAACCAAGAGAAGGCTGTGACTGTAGCTGCAGCTATGAGAGAGGGCTGTCTACAGGGTCTGTAGCCTCCAGCATTTCCCTCCAGCCAGGAGACAGCTAGGAGAATAAATATCTGGACATCGCCCTACCTACTACCCCTGGATCTGGTTGCTGGTACCTCTCAGTGGATGAATCCTGCCAGAACCCAAAGGCAAGGGAAATGTCCGTAAACATCAGACTTATGGGTGGAGAGCAGGATGGAAAAGAGTGGGGAAATAGGTAGAGAGAGAAGTGGAGCCTATCCAGCACACACTGGGAAGACACAATAAACAGGGATGAGCAGAGAAGGGGCAGAAAGGTGAGGTGAATGCTCAGTCTTTCACGGGATTTGCGCCTGGGATTCTGTGCATGAGGCTGCGAGAGATGCAGACCTCCGCATTCCCAGTGCCTTCCCCCACTGTGACAAATGGAGTGGCCCTCACCCTAGGGACCACGTATTGAGCTTCCCAACAGCAGCCACCCATACTCAGAACTGATGCCAGCTGCTTTTTGCCCACCATGGCAGAAATATTTTCTAGGCAGTGGGAAGGACCTAAGAATGATAAGGGATGCCAGCTCGGTGGTGAGCACCAGACCACTCACTGCCAAGTCCAGCAACTTTATTAGTTGGCTCAGAGCATCCCCCTGTCAGAATCTGAAGGAAACAGAACGATGAATGACTGCTAAGGTATCTGCGTGTTTATCTTATCTTTTGCTATTCATTTCAAGAGTGTGAGTTATTATTAATATGAAGGTTTCGTTTCTGGCTGCTCTTCTCTTTGAATGGGTTGAAGCCAAGCTGCCAACTATCAAAGAATCTGGGGCCCAGCATTAAGCTGCCAGGGAGCCTCAGAACCGGGATGGCAGAACAGAGACATGGGAGGAGACACTAAATTTAAGAGGGATCAGCATTTTTTGTCTAGTCCTTCATGCCCTTTTGGCTTCATATTTCAAAAGAACAGCAAGTAACATATGAACAGGGACAGGCTTGAATCTCGTAAAAATCAGAGAAAAGCTGGTGACCAGGAGATTGCTCAGCAAGTTACAGAGATTCGCCAAATCTGAAGGAATAATGAACGGATGATTTTGTGTGCTTCATGAAGGGTGAATTCCAGCTGGTCTGAAAAAACACCGTGCTGGCTGGTGATTTACCGTATTTTGCTTTCAACCGGTAGTGGTCTCAGACTCTTGACCACTGAGAGTTTTGGTGAATGTTTTGAAGAAAAGGCTCCATAGAGGCAACATGGAATATACTACTCAAGGAGTGAGGTGCTAGGGTGTCCGGGTGAGATATCTAGATACTGCAGTCACTCGAAAACATCGACATTTATACCCTTTCCATAGGCAATAACTCATTTGTCCTAAAGCTGAGTGAAGGCCCTTATTTGCCTACCAGGAAGCCATTTTGACCTTGAGTAAAGAATTGTTCCTTTGTACATCCAACCCATTCTCCCATCTACAACTGTAACTCTGCTGGTGAATGGCCACGCACTCTTAAGCCGTGACGTGGGAACAGAGAACAAGAGGAACATTTGAGGTGACTCCAGACTCCCCTACTGAGAAGGAACACCACTGAGTCTTCATCACTTTAACCAAAGGCACGGGCACCGTCGCAAGGCAGGACAATGTTCAGCGATTGTCTGGGTCTGTGTTGGGTGGGTAGGGCAGACAAGGCACTGTGTTCCTTCAGCCGTATCTTAACTGCGCTGCATTTGACTGACTTCTCATGTTGATTGAACTGCATTCAACTCGTCTCTCAGCATCAATTCAAACTTATTAAATGGCTCTTCATCTTATCTGTTTTCCACCATCTACTCATCAGCACGCTAGAAAGGAGGTTGGCTTATTTCTTTTTCCTGTCAGTCACCACAAGGAGCTGGGAGCTTTGATAAGGGCCTCAATGCGGAAGACCACATGGATCTGAGCTAAGCTGTGGAGAAAGGAGTGGCCTGTCTTAAGTCTCAGAAGGACAACACCGGTACTATTTGAGCCACTGCAGAGTATTTCCCAAATGCTGCCTGGGGGTGGTAGCTATGTGGGCAAGGCATAAAGAGAATTCATTGACCACCAGAACTAATTTTCTTAGCTGCTCTCAATCCCTGCTGACCCACTCATCCCTACAGACCATTGTTAGATTATTTTTTGGCAGAAAGAAAACTGAAGCACCAGTGATAGCCATCTTGTGACTGTGACCAATTGCCTACTGAACAGTTCTTAACGTCCCAAGCCTCCGCAGGAAACCTCTGAATCTATAAAGCCCTGTGCAGCAGAAATGAGTTTGAGCGTGGTGGTCTGGTTCACCCGGATCGCCCCCAGTGCCCAAGGAGGTTGGTATTTTCTCATCATGGAGACTTTCCGATCTAGTGAACGCCACAAATAACACTGCTGGGAATCAGTCCGAACTGCCTGTTTCTGTGGTACCAAGCCTTGCGCTGGTGGGTAAACGTGCACCATCTTTTTTTTTTTTGTGGGGGAGGGGACAAGGGTAGTGTTAGCCAGTTAGTTATGTTCAAGGAGTTCTGAGTATGCAGCAAGTGGCACCCGCCAGGATGGGCCCTGTCGGCTGGAGAGGGAAGCTTCGTCACCAATGGGACTTGTACCCTTGGCCAGACAGCATATCAAAGAACAAGATATCAAAGACATACAGAATCCACATGCCTAAATATTTGTTTTGATTATTTGTATTTCCCATACTTTTCAAATATGAAGTTCTGTCCTGAAGGTGGAGCTTTAGTACACAGGAAGATTAAAAGGGGCAAATATGCTTGTTCAAAATGGGGCAGAATCAGGAAAGAATACACTTACATGCTTCCCAATCTCCTACATTTTTCATGCCAAAAAGCAGGCACAGATTTGGATTTCTTTCATGGTAGGAGCCCACATTCAATTAAACAGGAGGGAAAAGAAGCCTGCTCTCCAGAGTGGAGCTTATGGACCCAGTAGAATGGTGAGAAACTAGCCATCAAAGCCATTTAGACTTCTTGCTGGTAGTATTTTTAAGATGTTTCTTTTTCAAAATGAGGCAGTGATGAATTGAATGGTGATCAAAATGCTGCATGATAGGGTAAGTTAATCCAAATAGCTTCCAAGATGGTCTGCTACTGATTGTACCAACTCTACAGGAGTTAGAGAAATTACTTGGTTACCAGTGAAGTAAAACTATCTCTGCAATGGGATTGAACTGTTCCTTCTCAGCACATAACAACACTGCCACAGCCGGTTTATGATGGCAGCGAGGATCAGTGTGTTCTTCATCACTCAGGGGGAAAATTTCAAAATGCTAGCACATAAATCCCCTACTATGCCATGAGGGGTTCTATGAGCTTCTGCTGATGTTTTTTAGATACTACTTTTTCCATTTCCAGCAGTGCAAAACTTCTTAAAACATTTCAGGTGGGCAGGGAATAGGGTGTAAGGCCTGATTATTTTGGAGCAGAGAGAGCATCTGATTTGCCTTGCCTAGGATCTGAGTAATGCCAAGCCTATATCTCAGGCCTTTCCCCTTCCTCTTTCATTCTCTTCACTGGCACCCCAACCACCATCACCACAGCAGAAAGAGCAACCTTGTGTCTTGTGGGCAAGCATCTGTTGCCTACTGGAGGCAAAGATAATGTTATCCAATTTCAAAGAAGGAAATTATGAATGGAAAGATGACCCCTCTCCATTCTGAATGTGAGAGTCACTGATGGAGTGATAGGATCCTATAATGACAAAGCTAGGACAGAAACTCATTTCTCTTCTTCTTGCTTCAGCTCACTGTCCTGTCCTTAAGCCTTCCTGAGTTCCTCGTCCTGCCTTATCCCTCAGCACTGGGGAGAATGTGAAGCACTGTTGTAGAAATTTAAATCTGGAATAGGTGCTCCTTCAGGAGGGCTCAGCATCTACAGGAAGTCCACTCACCCCATCCCTTCCCACCCACCACTGCCCGGGCCCCAAATAGATTCTATCTAGAGTCAAGGAACTGGGAGGGGAGGGAAGATAGGGGGTGCAATCAGTTACCCTGCTTAAGGCCTAGAAATAGCCTGAGAAGGGACAGAGATAATTTTCCAAGGATGCATAGGGATCCTCAGAATCCCCCAGTACACCCCTGGATCACCTGCCAGCCCCTAAGGGTGCTGGCAGCTGCTATCAGCTGCAGCTCAGGAGCTGGGTGGCATCTGTGCATCTTGTAGGACTCCCCCTTTGGAGAAATCAAGTACCTTCACCCAGAAGAAGTAGTAGTTCAGGTGTGCAGTGATTCAGAAATACAGGGTAGAGCAAAAGTAGGTTTACAGTTGTGAGTACAAGAAACACAGTTTAGTCTTGCATTTATTAAAATTATTGTGTTATTTTCCATGCAAACACCTACTTTTGCCCCACCCTATATACTGGGCTTCAAAAATTCTCTGTGGCTTTGGGGATAACCAGCTGCTGTTTGCTCCTTATGGGAGTTGGTGAGACCTCAGAAGGTCCAAAGGAAAGAAGTGGAAAAGGATGAGAGAGCGGGCAGGTGTCTAGGGAAATAAGGATACCTGTTCTAGGATTAGAAGGCTAGATTTAACTTGGGGAACTTTTCAGTCACACCTGCTGAAAACGATCTCTGGGTATTATTGTAACGGCCACAGGTGGCACTTAGCTAGAACATAAATATAAGTGGTTCCGGAGCTAGATACGGATTTGGAATCTGCACTCTGCTGTTCACCAAGCAGTAGGACCCCCGGCAAGTTCCACAAGCTCTTCATGATCATGCTCCTCATTACTAAGTGAGGATAATAGTCACTAATTAATAGGGTTGTTATGGGTATTAAATGAATCTTACTTAATCCATGTAGTGAATTTGGAACAGCACCCAATACACAGTAAGTGTTCAATAAATGTTAGGCATGATCATTAAGATCAGATGGTGAGTACAACTTTCATAGGAGAGCCTGGGACTCTGTTGCTAAGGGAGATTAGAGAACCCTTTCAAATATGGGAGCTCCAGCCCAGGGGATTGTCCACAACCAGTGTCTTGGCGCCTGCCTTTCTCCCTCCTCACGCCCCCGACCAGGGAAATCCACCCCCTACCCCCTCCGCCCCCTCAGTGACAGGGGCGCCTTGATCCACTGAACCTCCCGCTCATCCACATCTCCTGCGCGCCTCCCAGGGCTTCCCTCCCGCTGCTCTACACTTGTCAGTCGCCTCGCAGACTTCCTGTGGCCCCAGCCCGGGACCCCTCGCAGCCTTCCCGTGGCCCCAGCCCGGGACCTCAGCGGCAACCCCCTGGAGCCTGGTGTCCTCGCTCCCAGTGCCTTGTGTATCCCTCCCTGCCCGCTGCTCTGGTAAACAAAACCCAAACGTTGGAGCAGCCCGGCTGGCGGATGCGCGCCGGAGCCGGCTCCGCGCACTGTTAGCGCGCACTGGGAGCCCCGAGCGAGCCAAGGGGCGATGGTGGCGGCCGTGGCGGCAGCAGCAGGCAGCTCAGCTTTGTTTTGAATAGATGAAAGAGGCCACCTACATAGTAACCCAAATTATGAGCCCTCCCTCCTCCCTATCTCACCGAATCAAGAGGGGAGGGGAGATGGGCGTGGAGGGAGGGCGGGCGGGCAGGAGGCGGAGGAGGAAGATGAGGAAGGGGGCCGGTTGCATCCCACTTTCACAATGGGAAAGTGAAACGCACAAACGCACCCAACCTCTCCAGCCCTCCCGCCTGCCTCGCTCTCCCCCCTCCCACTCCGCGCCTGCCCGCGAGCGCCAGCGCTGCATAGAGGAACTCTCCGGAGAAGGAAGGCAAGGAGGAAGCGGAGGAAGCGGAGCGCGCAGGGCTTGCCACTGCCGCCGCCGCTGCACGGGCTGCCGGAGCGAGCCGCTGCGCGCCAGCCCTCCCTGCTCTCCTTCTCAGGCGAGCAGCGGGGATGGGGCGGCCGCGGGAGCCCGAGCGCGCGCAGGAGCCGCCGCCGCCCGCGTCTCCGTCGCCCCGCGCTTGAGCCGCCGTCGTCACCTCGCGCCCTGCCCAGGGGCACCCCCCCATCCCCATGGAGGTCTCCCAAAGGAAGGCACCACCGCGTCCCCCGCGTCCTGCCGCGCCGCTGCCCCTGCTAGCCTATCTGTTGGCACTAGCGGCGCCAGGCCAGGGCGCGGACGAGCCCGTGTGGCGGTCCAAGCAAGCCATCGGAGCCATTGCGGTGAGCCGGGAGGACGGAGTGTTCGTGGCGAGCGGCAGCTGCCTGGACCAGTTGGACTACAGCCTGGAGCATAGCCTCTCACGTCTGTACCGGGACCAAGCTGGCAACTGCTCGGAGCCCATCTCCCTGGCGACCCCCGCACGGCCCCGGCCCGGGAGCAGCTTCAGCAAGCTGCTGCTACCCTACCGCGAGGGGGCGACCGGCCTCGGGGGGCTGCTGCTCACCGGCTGGACCTTCGACCGAGGTGCCTGCGAGGTGCGGCCGCTGGGCAACCTGAGCCTCAGCTTCCTGAGCAACGCCACAGAGGTGGTGTCCTGTCACCCGCAGGGCTCGACGGCCGGCGTGGTGTACCGCGCGGGCGAGGGGAAACGTTGGTACCTAGCTGTGGCCGCCACCTACGTGCTGCCAGAGACTGAGACGGCGAGCCGCTGCAATCCAGCAGCGTCCGACCACGATACTGCCATCGCAATCAAGCACACCGAGGGGCGCCGCAGCCTGGCCACGGAGGAGCTGGGCCGCCTCAGGCTGAGCGAAGGGGGCGTGCGTAGCCTGCACTTCGTGGATGCCTTTCTCTGGAACGCCAGCGTCTACTTCCCCTACTATCCCTACAACTACACGAGCGGCGATGCCACGGGCTGGCCCAGCATGGCGCGCATCGCGCAGAGCGCCGAGGTGCAGTTCCAGGGCCAGGTGGCCCTCGACTGCGGCCACGGGCACCCCCACGGCCGCCGCCTGCTCCTCTCCTCCAGCCTGGTGGAGGCCCTGGACATCTGGGCAGGCGTGTTCAGCGCGGCCACCGGGGACGGCCAGCAGAAGCGCTCTCCCGCCACCACGGCACTCTGCCTCTTCAGGATGAGTGAGATCCAGGAGCGCGCCAAGAGCTGCAAGTGGGACTTCGAGCCCAACCAGCAAATCTGCGTAAGTCCTGCCCCCAGACGCTGCCGGGAGCGCTCCCACTGGGGAGCCGCAGCCGAGGCACAGCTGAAGGAAGTCCGGGATTCACAGCCCGGTTGCTGCGCAATGGTCGTTCTAACACGGTCTACGAGGCCTCGGAGAGTCTAAAGCAGGGCCAGAGGTCCCCAAAGGCAGTCTAAAAAGGGAGGTGGAGAGGGTAGAAGTTAGGGTCAAAACTCTAGTGACTGCATCCCCGTGCCATCATTCCCTGCCCAAATGTAGACGCTTTTTTGGGGCTGAACCTCCCCGTGCTACCCCACCCCTCCCTTTTCTAATCGCTAATTCAAGCGTGGTTTTGGCAGACCTGTGGCTTTTACCCCTTTCCTCAACACGGTTACCAAACGTAGAGCCCTCAGCAGAGAAGCCACTGAACCTAAAGGACTTGCTGCCACACCCCAGGCTTTGTGTCCCCCACCACGGTAACACGTGTGATATGGTCTGAAGAGTTGGTAGCCTGATGAACATGGGGAAGAGCTAGCCTGGAAAAGGGGCTCCTATTTGGCAGAACAGAACCCTGGGCGCGACACAGTGCAAGGGGGCGGGGCTGTGATTCTGCGGAGGGTGAACTGTGGTCTCCAGGTGGAGGGAGAGGCTGGGAAGGCAGAGGCGGCTTTGTGGGTAGAAGCCTTACCCTGGAAAGGAAGAGCAAGAGAAAGTATGGGGTGCTAAAGGCAGTTTCTGGGCTCCAGGTTGCCTGACTAGATCGTGGGGCTCAGAGGCACCACCCTTCTGTTGTACCCAACCCAGCAAACAGCACAGCCTTCCCTTGGGTTTCCAGGGCAGCCACAGGGAGACTCTTGAAACTGGCATTTCTTTGACTGGAAAATAAAGCAGTGGTTCAAGAGGGTCCAGTTGATGGGGATTATGGAGCCATTGTGCACTTCTCAGAGGCTGTTTTCCTTCCAAGGCTGCTGGCACATCAACTCCACATATGGCTCCTGAGAGGAGAGCCTGCTGAGTGCCTCCTTTATAACTGGACAGAAATCAAAGAGCAGGAATTAATGGCTACAGGTGTTGCCATTGTTTTGGTATAGAATGTGTCAGAGAGGCAGGGGAGAAGTCTCCGCTTGGAAAATGTGTTGGTGCAATTGTTGTGTAAGCATACAGGGGAGCTTTGGCTCTAAGGTATATTAATATGCATATCAAAGACACTCCCACCCCACCCCACCCACCCCTTTTTCTGCAAAGCCCATCTCGCCAAATATTAGCCCCATTATTCAGGAAGAAAAAAACCTGAGGTCCTTTGCAACGCTCCTTAGAATGGTCATTTACTTCTTCCTCCTTCCCTATCAGTTGTGTGATAAGACCCACACATAATGCTTTCATTTAGTTACTAGTATAATTTTTTAAAGCATAAATGACATATAATGTACCATAAAGGACTTATCTTGCTACACACATATAACTTAATATTTAATATCGGTCTTTATTAGATCTTTATAATCTTATAGTTCAAGTTGGGCAAAAATTATTGCCTTCTACTCCTCTGTTAAAAGACTTGAAACTACCCCCAAATATTACTTTCTGTTAAGCTTTAGGCATACTTGGTCTCTGGGGTTAGCACGAGACAGCTCGGAGGCCCCCAGCAGGTAAGAACAGGAAGTCCCAGCTTTGCCATCTGACAGCTGTGTAGATGTGTGGAGCCAAAACATTTCTCTTGACTGCCTCTCTCCACCCATTGGGTCCTGGAGGACTTAGTTTCCTTCCAAACCCAGCAGGCATCTTGAATGCACTCAGAATCCAGGTTTTGGCTGCATCAGGTGTTCGGACTTGTACTGGGATGAGGAGGGGAAGGGGCAGCTGCCCCTGTGAAATCAGGCAAGGGATGAACACATGCTGCCAAAAATCAGGAGTTGGAAAAAATAATTAAAAGAGGTCCCTGCACAGCATCTTTTGCTGCTGTTATTTGTTGAGAACTCCCGCTGTGCTCAGAGCTCTGTGTTCTGAAAGACAGGGTCTCTACCCCCTGAGCCTGTCATCCAAGTTAAATAATACACTGTGGTTCAAACAATGGCATGCCATGGCTGTACAGGTGGGAGTGCGGAGTTTTGCTTTTTTTTCTTCTTCCCTCATTTAAGTAAATTTCTTGCTGCTACTATGCACTAAAAAGCCTTAGTAGAATTGAATTTCCAGAGGGGTTTGAGTGAAAAAAAAAAAAGGTGGTAGTTTTGATGAAAAAGCTGACAATTTTCTAACCTAGTAAATAAGCAGATAAGATACTTCATTCAACAAACATTTGTTTGATGCCTGCTAGCGTGAGCAATGCTCTGTGTTGGATGCTGCTGATTTTGCCAATGGAAAGGACAATGGCAAGTTGCAACCCCATTTAATGGGGTCATGGGATCTGTGTGCCTCCGCTTGTCACTCAGAACAATGTTACCATTTGAATGGCATTTGTTCTGTGTTTTCAGGTTTGAATGTGTTTTGGAAGAGGCGTGCTGAATTATAGGTGCCTAAAACAGGAGGTGGACTTGAAACACTCTGGGAGGGAGACTCCATAGGTTCCAACAGCGGTTCCTTCAGAACAGTCATTTGAACAGTCAGCCACAGGCGGCGAGGCACAAGCTGGATTTGCGTGCCTGCTCCCTCTCCTACTACATGGCTCTCTCTGATTTTCCATCCTTAATCAACCATGGGTAGCAAGGTGACAGGAGTGACTGGACTGTGTTTTCTCTTTTCTTGGTTCTCTTCTAATCACATGTGGCTGGTTGTCTTCCTCTTTGGCTTCTCCCGCTAGGATTCATTTGGAAAATGCTTGTGTAATAGCTGCGCACTGCTCAGCCATCTACATACTGGGCCGTTGCTGTTTCTGCCTTGCTATCAACTCTGAACCCCTTCACAACTCTGGCAGGTTAGCTTAAGTCTGTGAACACACCCAGGCTGCTGATTTCTGTAGACCTTAATGAATAATAACAGTCCTATAATAATAATAATAATAATAATAATCTAATAATCCTAAGAAATATATGCACAGCACTTAGCCATATATTATTTTTGAGCTCCTCTTCAAGTTTAAGGCTGAGTCTGTGAGGAGCAGTCCCATTTACCTGATGAGGAAGCTCAAAAGAAGACAAACAGCAGGTGAAGGCCCTCCAGCTTAAACCCAGGTCTGTCAGTGGCTACTTTGCATATTTTCTTTCCACTACTCTGGTGCTTCTCAAACCTTAGTCCCTCATTGAAAAAGCAACAGCCCACCTCCCCTAAAATATGGGGTTGATGTTGGAGAGTGCTCCTGGAAATGTATTTTAAAAGTTCATGTGATTTTTTTCATTCTATTTGATAACATACCTGTTTGTTTAGGTTAATATTTTTAAATGAATGATTTAAATTATGTACGAGTTAATTAATTTAACTTCCTCCCTCTCTGAACTTCAGCTACTCCTGGCACGCCAATGCATTTGTAGCAAGTGTTTGTACCCGAGTTTTGAAGTCTGATTGTTCCAGATTTGTTTGGCTGCCATGGTTGGGTCCTGAGGTTGCTTGTGGTTTAAACATGGTGGCTACTCCCTCTGTAGACACTGTGAGTGATATGTTTTCTTACCCTGTTGGCCAATAGGACTGGTTCTTCTAGTTCATTTTACCACTTGTGGGGAGACATAATCCCTTCTTCCACACTCACATAATTCCACATGAGCTGACATAATTTAACTGTCATGCAGGCAACCACAGGACCCTCACATGGTCTCTGACAGACAGGAACCCAAGACACTCTGGGCCACTGCGTGCTGAAGTGATGTTCCAGGGTCACTTGGCAGTGCAGCCTTCTTGACCTCAAAATCCACGGTCTTCCTCTCATGTTTATTCCTCCCTTAGTTTCTGTTACGATCCTGTGTAGCCACTTTACAATCTGTAGACTAGATGGTGACTTTTACCCTCGTGTGTGTGTGTACATATATCTTATATGCACAGGTGGATTTAAAAAGCCCAAAACCCACTTAGAGGGGAAAAAGCAATCATAGCTACCCTCCACTGGGTACCTGTCATAGCCAGACTTTGTGTTAAGCACTTAGCATGCCTACTTTTTGCATGATTCTCACAGACATCCAATGAGGCAAGGA
The DNA here is from genome assembly GCA_004027475.1 of Anoura caudifer. Lineage (NCBI taxonomy): Eukaryota > Metazoa > Chordata > Mammalia > Chiroptera > Phyllostomidae > Anoura > Anoura caudifer. The sequence goes on along the minus strand of PVKU01000726.1, from coordinate 254,215 downwards.
CTGTAGTTATGATTTTGTAGATGAGAAACTTGAGTACTGGAGAGATTTAATAGGTTCCACAGCTGGTGAATGGCAGAGGTTTTTGAATCTGGGTGGTCTGGCTGGAGGACCTGAGCTCTTCATCACTGTCATGGACAGTCCAGCACCACAGATATTGGGTTCTGGTGTCAGTTCTCTCTGAAGTGAGTAAGATCAGCTGTTTGCAGACATAAGCTAGAACAGAGAATCCTTGACTGGGAACTGAGTTTCTGCTTCTGCATATTTGCCCACCTGAAGCTCACACTCTGGGAGTGTTGCAGTTCCTAAGCTGCCAACTTGCAGAGAGCTTTGACATCCTCTCTATTCAGGTTTATATTGGGTTGGCCAAAAAGTCCGTTACATTTTTTCCCATAAAATAAAAGACACATTTTTTAATTTTCACCAATAACTTTATTGATTTGGGTATTTTGAGTATGTTGTGTATCTCCTGCTACTGGCTTCAAGGAGGTAGAGGCCAGGGGTGCTGCTAAACGTCTTCCAATGCCTAAGACAACCCCACAGCAAAGAATTATTTGGCCAAAACATCAATAGTACCAAGAAACTTCACAAACCATTTTTGACATGTTCGATCAGTTACAGCACCTTCTGCATACACTGCACAAATCTTTTTTTGCGTTTCAGTTGTGTTTTTGCCTTTCTTGAAATCATAAAACACAATGCACCAAAAATGTGCATCTTCTTCCATCTTCAGTGTTAAAATGGCTACCCCAAAATTCACCAATTTTGATGTTTTTTTAAAAATGCATGCTGACATGACAGCTGTCACAATACAAGCAAACAAATTTTTTTCAAATGAAGTTGAAGACAACTAAGCACTACTAGAGCCATTTTTTGAAAAAAATATAATGGACATTTTGGCCAACCCATAAATGACCTGAGAGAGACCTACCAAGCCTCAAGGGACTGCTCCCAGTCTTTGTTCCTGGACACAAGGTAGTTCATAAACTAAATCCAGAGATCTCAGCCTGAGTCTGGATTGTAGGTGCTCTTTTCTTTATTAGTAGCCACAATTAAAATGTAGTCCCCAGTGTATCTCGCACAGAGTACCTGGTATGTAGTTGGAGCTTGGGAAGTATTTGTCGAATTCATAAACGAAAGGTCTTGGAGGATCATGTTGGAAGTGATTTCTGTACTTAGTGGCAGCACTTGCCTGAGTCTGGCCCCCCATTCTCCTTCACCTTTGCGTTTTCCTAATGTTGGATGTGTCAGGCCTCTTTTTCCCAGTCCCAGGCTGCGCGGCGGCCTCCACTCCTCTGGTTCTTCCCGGAAATCTGCATTCCCTGGACTAGCCAGGCTCTGGTCTCCAATCTGGGGGTTAACTTTGACCACAGAAACCCGCATGGCTGGGACTTCTATGGTAACATTTAACACTGCGCATGATCCTGCCTGTCTGGGACGAGGGGAAAGGGCTTTATGCTGCAGGGCAGTGGCCTCAGAGTGCAGTCTCTGCGCCAGCAGCATCTGCACCACCTGGGAACTTGCTAGAAATCAAATTCCTGGGCCTGACATCAGGCTTACGAAATCAGAAACTCTGAGTGTGGGCTGTTAGTCTGTGCTCCAGGCGGTTCTAGCGCACCCTCAGGTTTTGGAACAACTGCTGGAGGGTGACACAGTTTTTCTTGTGTCCCAGCTGAGGCACCTGGGATAAAAACATGTCCTTTTTTTCTATGGCAGTTTTACGTAGGACAAAGTGACCAACTCATTTCACTATATCAGCTGATGGTTTTGGTGTCAATTCATCACCAACAGGAATTACCAATTGGGGAGTAGTGAGGAAGGAAACTTGACTCAGCGCAAACAGCTCAGTTGTGCTTCAGCACAGCTGTAAAACAGCACAGCTCTTGGGGCCTGGAGTGAGGCCCCTCTCTGACTAGACAACTCTGCTCCGATGAGACATCTTCAGTGGTTCAGCTCTGGCCATGGAAACACAGTCTTCAGTCTTCAGTGGCAAGGGAAAGTGCACTTCTGGAGCCATGGGGAAGCCGACTTACTGTATTTTGCCATGTATAATGCATACTCACATTTTGTGCACATTATACACAGGATACCCATTATTATACCCATGGTATGTATTCATTATACCCATGAATAATGCACATTCTTTTTTTTCCCTCTCAAAAATGTGGGCAAAAAGTGCGCATTATACATGGCAAAATACAGTATATAGAAGTTCCCACCTCTTGTACTGCTGGTCTGTCCTTATACAAATGAGGACTCCAAATCCTCCCAGTTCGATTGATCTAAAAGACACTGTCCTGATTGGTGAGAATGGAGCCACTGCGCTGGGTCGGTGAAGAAGCTGATAGGGATACAGCTGTCCTGCTCTGACTGGATGGGAAAAGCCTCAGCCCTATTATTGGTAGATACAGGACTCCAGGAACTCCATTGTAAGGGCTGGCTCAGATGGCAGAAATACAGTGCAGGCGGGCAGTTCAGTGCAGGCTTCTCTCTGAAGTGCAGTTTGCGTGAGAGGCCCCTGTGCAGAAATGGCTGTTAGACTGTTTCTAAAATTTGAGACCAGTTAAGCCATTGAGAGCCTTTCTTAGTATGGATCTTCTTTTCAGGGTCCACAACTACCTTATAGTCCTTATTCTCTTCTAATTGCTCAAAGGGAATACCTTGAAAACCTGCTAAAGCCTTTCCGTTTTTGAGCTTGTAGTCTGAGTCTCAAGAACCTACAGGTCATAGTTTAATTAGCTCCTTCATTCTTGCCTGCAACAGTCTCTTTGCATTTCATTCCAGGACTGGGGGACACTTCTAGAGTCTTCCACTCTGCGGTACACCAGAACCAGTTCCTCACACTAAAATTCTCTTGGAGGGTCTACTCTTTGCAGCATCAATTCTAATACCAATTTCTATGTTAGTTAGGCACAGTTGGTTGCATGAACAAAGATCCACTTAAGCAAGCTCAGATAAAGGGGTGGGAGACTTAGTGGGCAGAAACCCATGGAATTACATGGAAATCTAGGAATGCAACAGTCCTGTGTAGTGGTTACAGGCACGACTCTGGAGCCAGGTCAGCTAGGACCAGAGCTGCCACTTAACCAGTTGTGTGACTTTGGGCAAATTGTTTAACCTCTTTGTGCTTTGGTTTCTTCACTATATATAGGCATCCTATTTGTTTCATAGGCTTATTATCTGGATTAATGAATTAATATGTCTAGAATGAACACTGCTCGGTCCATAGTAAATGCTGTGTATGTATTTACTATCATCACCATTTTGATTATTAATAGTAATAGGATGGGCTCCTTGAGATGGAATTGGGAGGAGGTTCTGGACTCAAGGCAGCCTGAAGGAGCTTAGCAGCAGCAAGTGATGGACACTCACTCTAAGGTTTCACTGTCAACCTGATCAGCATGGCTGCTTCCCTCAATCCTGCTACCAAATGGCCTGTGCTTCTTCAGACGTCTGCGCCTCAGCCCTCTCACCTGAATAAACGTGCCTCAGCCTGCCTTGGTCCCCGCTCTACTTCTCCATAGGATTTACCTTCCTGCTTTGGCTACCCACTGGCAACAACTTTCTATATTAGTTCAACTTACCAGGAAAGAGAATTGTGTCCAACTCACCTCTTGACACCAGCTTAGAGCCATAGTTCAGAGCAGCAATTTGTTGTTCTTGGTGCAGATACTGACCCCTGGTCCAATCAGAAGAAAGGGGGTCAATCATGTGATGCCCCCGGAGACACAGAGGGAAGATTCTTCTAGGATGAGTGCTGGAAGAGCTACACTGTGACCACCGTGTTGACTACAGAGCACGGTTCCATCTCTGCCTCCCTGAGGGCTTCTTGATGACCTCCGCCTTCCCCGCACACTCTGCGGAGCACTCTGCGGCACACAGCCAATGCAGACTGAGGCGCGCTGTGAGAGACCGTGCGTCCGCTGGGGAAGAGTTTGTGGTTGTCATTGGTCTCACCTGTCTGTGGGGTCAGGGGCATGGGAGTGGTAGGATTCTTTTTAAAAATTGTGCTCATAGTATTTCTTAGTTTAATTTTCTATCTTGATGAAAATGCTAAGTTTTATACTGTCTCAAAACCAAATAGTTTTATACTAATAGTTTATTTTTATACTGTCAGAAATTGTGACTTATGTTTCACAGTTTCAATAGTTGATTTTTATATCAGTTTGTCTACTCAATAGTTATACACAGGAGAAGCTATGACAGGGATTTGACCCCTACAGTCCTCACCCCACTGCGGGCCAATGCTTTTGGGCAGAGGTCAGCAGCTTCTTCTGCACAGCTCAGGTCCTCAATATTTTAGGCTTTGCAGGCCTCATCCAGTATCTTTACAAAGACTCTGTCACGATAGTGAGGGAGTAACCATGGATGATGTTCCCATAAAACTTTAGATACTCAAATCTGAATTTCATTTAATTTTCACTTGTGAAATATTCTTCCTTTGATTTTTTTCAAAAATTTAAAAATATAAAATTCTTCCCTTGTGGTTGGCCTTTCAGAAAAAATCAGGTGTGCCAGATTTGGCCCACAAGTGGTACTCTGCCTCCCCTGCTGTTACACGTGAAAGCTAAACAAACCTTTACAACACATAAGACGTAAAAAAAAAATAAAAAATAAATAAAATAAAATGCTGTGGAAGCCCCGAGAAGGAGCATCAGACTCAGCCTGGGATGATCTGGGAGGCTTCGCAGGGGTGATGCTGAGCTGTGTCTTCAAGCCAAGTAGAGAAGGCAAGGAAGGGAGTTCTGGAGACAGGGAACAGCTTGTGCACAGTGGATGTTGAATAAGCTTGTGAACTGCAGGTAGCTCGCCTGGCTGGGGAGTGTCCAGAAATGAGTCTGCAGGTCCAGATGGCGAAGGACTTAATGAGACAGGCAAAGGTGGTTGGATTTTATCCTGATGGTCAGTCGTTGTCAGACCTTCCAAACCTGGCCTTTAAAATAAATCTTAACCAGAAGCTCAATATGAGAAAAAGATTGGTAAGTCGTGACTGACCTGCTGCTCTGGGTGAGAGCAACGTCCCCCAGCTGGGATGTGGGGTGAAGCAGGGAAGTCCCCGAACCCTACCACTTTGCCGCAGCCACCCAAACCTGCCCCAGGGCACCTCACAGGAACTGCCAGGACTGTGCTGAGCAGGGTGTGAAAACATTGCTGTGGCTGATGAAGGACACTGGCAGGGCTATAAACAGACCCAGTCTGATCATGTTGTAGGAAGGTTACTCAGAAGGCAGGACGCGTGAGGCAAGATTGCCGGCAAAGTAACCTAGTAGAAGGGCAGCCATTCTACAAATTCTACAAATTATTTGTTACAGACAAATAATTTCTTCAGTTCCTATTATAATTTCTTCAATTTCCATTGTGCAAAAATATTTCTCTCGGTGATAAAGAGAATAGACAATAAAATGTGGCAAATAAATAAAGAAGTTATTTTTATATAAAAGTGATAGCTAGGTCTTAGAGGGTACTTACTGTGTACCAAGTGTAGTGCTTTTCCAATATTAACTCATTTAATCCTTACCACAACCTTCTGAGGTGGGTAATATCGTTGCTTCCATTTTACATATGAGGATACTGAGGCACAGGCTGAGACTGGGGCTATGAAGGAATTAAACAGGCGTTGGGGAAAGTTTCCTTTATGGAGGTTGAGTTGACACCAGGAAGAGACCGTAACACCATGAGAATGGATAGTTATGGACATCTCCGGAGCTGGGAAGTGAGCACTCCTAGCAGGCAGGAGAGCAAGTTCAAGGGTTGAAAGGAGGGAATGACTTGGCCAGTTTGAAGAACAAAAGGTTAGTGTGGTTGAGTACAGAGAGATAGGGAGGGGAGAGTGTTAGAGGAGGAGGTTGCCAAGGAAGCAGCAGCCCCGTCCTATATGCCTTGCAGGCTGCTGGAAGGAGATTATATTTTCTCTTAAAGTGTAGAAGAGCCTTTGAAGAGAAGTGAAATGATTGGATTGGAATTCCCAAATAATGGCTGCCCTGTGGGGAATGGATGAGAGACTGGCCCTAGGGGAAGCAGGGAGCCTCCAGGAGGCTCTTGAAGAAGTCCTGGCAAGAAACACTGTGGCCCTGCTGGGAGTGGTGGAGACAAATGTGGAAGAGACAGACAGGTTCCATGGATCGCAGCAGTGTAGGGACGCAGAGGAGCTGAGCTGGGGTGGCAGCAGTGAGGGTGGAGAGGGGGGATGGGTGAAATAGCTTTTTAAGATGTAGAATTGGGAGGTATTGGTGACCAACTAGAAGACAAGTTTAATTTTCGTTGCTTTTTAGATGCCTTTGAGACACCCAGAAAGAGTCACAAGGCAGGCAGTCGGCAATGATTCCGGAATTGGGGATCTGCCCTGGAACTTTGTGGAGAGTGCCAGGCTGTGCCCTGGGCTCAGCTCTGCGCTGTTTGGGGTGGGTGTGCCTGAGGGACGTGGCTGGGGCCCTCTCACCTTTGATTTCCAGGCATCCATAAGGCTATGCAGCACATAGTGGGACCTCAATAAATGTTTGTCAAACTAGAAAGAAGCTGTCCTTCATCTGGTGGAGAAGAGAGTGGGTATAGCTTAGTGGGACAAGAGCTTCCATGACGCTGGAGCTCTGTTTGTGGCCAGAACAAGGCCAGGTAGCCTAGAGGGAAGGGAGTCTCCCTGTGACTCCCTCACCATTGAGGCTGGGTGCCAGATCATTGCCCCATGCCCTCAGCCTGGTCTTGGAACAGTCCACTGAAAAGTAAATTCTCTAACATACGAGCTGTCCCTAAATTATTGCTCACTGACATTTTCCTGAGGCCTATGTCTCTACGAAGGACTGTACTTTACAGTTAGGTTCCACGTGCTGACGCTGGCCTCCCTGAGGCAGCCGGACAGGGTAGGTTGCCCAGGGAGCTGGTAGTTTTAGTATCAACCTCCTGTGTGTAGCAGGTCTCCACGGCCCCTGAACCAGGGGCTCCTCACCCCACCGAACCCTGGTGCTATGGACCTCTGGGGAAGGCTGTTGATCCCTTCTCAGAATAATGGCTTTAAGTGCATAAAATAAAAACAGAGAATCACAAAATGAACCAATTATATTGATATACAGATATGTCAAAATATTTTTTTCCATTTGAGATCTAGTGTATATCAATACATTATATAGCAAGATCTGGGAGCAGTAACTACCATAATTTCAAAGTAGAGGCAGTGTAAACACTATTTTGAGATATTTGAAACAACTATAAAATAATAAGAAAATATTTCTTCTGATGGCAGAGTCACAGATTCAGTCAATACTACTGTGGCCTGTGTTCATAATGAAAGGAAATGCTAAAATATTTTATCCTTGTCCAATTTCATGGATTCTCTGGGTTCTGTCCTGAGCTGTGGATGTCAGTGGAGCCCCCCTGTCCCCCTAAATTCACTTCAGGAACCAACGGCATGAAGTGTAAAGTGTTGCATGTTGTTTCAAAACTTATTTAACTGGCTTATTTTAACACTGTGAGGTTTATTCTCATATGTATTTTACAGACTTGGCCAAGAGCAAGGGCTCCATAAATGATGGGTGGATGGGCGGATGGAGAAACTTTAGAAAGGTTGAATGACTGCCCTGACTTATAGCTCATAAGTGATAGAGCTTGAACTTGAACCCATGTCACTTTTTACTCAAAGTCTCTTGTTCTTTTTATTCTTTCATGCTACCATTATGCTGTTTTTGTTTTAAAGAGTTAACTCAATGTGAGTCATGTTCATAATTTATGCTACTCTCTGATCATGGAAGAGAACAGTCCTATTATTCCTTGGCCAGAGAACTCCTAAAGTGTTTTGTTTACTTCTCAGAACCACATTTTAAGTGCACTGAATCTATAGACCCTCAAAGGCTGAGATGGCAAAAGCCCCAGAAACTGTCTCTTACAAGCTATCAGTGAACTGTGGATGTGAAATTCAGGGAAGACCAAGACACCCGGCATTAGGAGGTATGGGGTGGTTTGGTATTGCTCTGCAAGGTAGAATTATGCCCCAGAATTTACAAGGGACAAATTTTGACTCAATCGAAGGACTCTGTAGTATTTAGACTTACTCAGCAATAGGCCAGCACAGCCTGATGTGATATTGACTGAAACCGTTCAAACATTGATTCGTGCATTAATTCATTCAATAAATGTTTATTGACAACCTACTACATGCAAGATGCTGAGGTGTGTGCTGCATTTAAAGTGTAGATTAAGATAAACTACAGTAGAGCTTAGAGTCTATTGAGAAACAGACAATAAATAAAAATCTAAAAATAATAATTATAATAAGTATGGTGAAGGAAACAAATGAAGTGGTATGATTCAGAATGACAACTGGGGTAGGGATGGGAAGATCATGCAGTGTGTCCAAGAGGAGGTAACATTGAACTTGAAACCTGAAAGATTAAAAAGGCCTACAATGCAGTAAAGAGGGGGAGAGCAGATCTGAAAGAAGTAGCATGTGCGAAGGCTCTGAGGCAGGAAGATGGCAACATCCTGAAGAGCCTGAAAGAAAGCCACTGTGGGACTTTGAGCAGGGAGAAGGAGAGCAACCAGGAATAAGTTTGAAGAACTAGACAGGGAGCAGCTCATGTTAGACCAGGGGGTGGGTGGCATTTGGATTTAATTCTAAATGCCAATGGAAGCCCTTGAAGAATTTTAGGCAAGGTAGTAGTAACATGATGGGTTTTATATGTGAAAGGATTATTCTGGTTACTGGATAGAGAATAGATTTTAAGTTGAAAGAGAGAGTCCAGGAGGCCCTTGGAATAGATCAGCAGTGAGGTGATGGGGCTGGGATGGGGTGGAGACCATGGAGGTAACACTTGAGGTCCTTGGGAAATTCGGCTGAGAAGTCTCCTGCATTGGATGTGGGGAGGAGCGGCAGAGAGGAGCTGGCAGTGATGGATGGTGCTGCCACCATATAAGGAAGAGCAGAGTGGAGGGAAGAAGTGTCCGGGTGGCCATTTCCAGCCCCTCCGAAACCTTGTGAGAGACACCACCCATTCTCAAAGGAGACGATGCCTTTATTCAGAGGGTATTTAGATGTGTGGGAGACAGTACTTCTGCAGCAGTCAGCACAGTGGGGGGCACTCCTAGCATTTTGTGGGCAGGGTCAGGGGTGCTGCAAGTCCTGCATCCCACAGGACAGCCCCCATAGCAAAGAAGTGTCCCATCTGGAATGCCAGTAGCTTCTTCCCAGAAAAACATTGGTGGACTGAGTCTCTTTCAACTCTAAGACTCTAGGAAAAGGCATTTTCACACTCTCAGCCATTCATATCTTTAAAAAAAATATTTGAGTCAGGTATCTTTTCATAGGTAATTGACTGAAATTAGTTGTAGAAGACAGGGGATGGCGATTTAGATGGGAGATGGTGCATAAAGCAAGAAAAAGGAAGGCTACATCTCAAGGCTGGGGTTGGTAGTAGGTAGGGCTCGGTGGCTGGAGGACACTGAGGATCCTGGGGCAGTTGAAAGGAGGAAAGAAGGTGGAAGAGCAAGAGAGAGGCTGTGAAATACAAGCTTTCCACTTTGCATGTTCCCTGTTCCCTGTGGCTGCACTTCCTGCTGCCAGGGGCTTGCATGGTGTAGAGATGCCAGCCTCGCTGTGTCCCCAGACTTCCTTCTCCATTCCTTCTGCACATTTGAAACTTTTCCTTCTCATCATTTGAGTCCCCATTGTAAATTCTTCTTTCCGATGGTCAGAGATGCCACAAACTGAGCACCCAATCAATGCTGTGCATGCTAGAAGAATAAGGAAAGTGATAGGACCTTAATGGCTAATAAAATCACTCTCTAACTTGGGTGAATAATTGCTCTTTCTTCTCTCTAGCTTAATAAAGATTCTTTTCTAATTATTTTCACATGTGATTTCATGTGGGCCTCCCAACAATGCTAGTAGGCAGGGCATGCGTATTATTGTGTCCATTTTACAGATTTCGTCATTGAGGTGCAGCCTGTAAGGGACAGAGCAGGGGCCAGAACTTGGATATAGAGCTTGTAGCAAGGTTTCCTACCTTCAAGTGAGCCCCTGGGTTGGTAATTTAGGAAGTGATGAAGAAATAGGAAGTAAGTGTATGTATGCCAAATGGTAGCAGAATACAAAATTCGCTGCCCAAGAGGTATTTTATCAGTGTATAAGAAGTTCATAGGCACTCACTCTTTGCTCTGGCCCCACAAGGAAAAAGCAAAATGAGAATCCTTTTCACATCTTGGGGTAAAAGACTTGACTCTTGTTGAGGACTCTTGTTTGAATCCCCACTCTTGGGCACATTTCCTCCAGCTCTTCCCATAACAGCTGCAGCATGGCTGTGAACACCCTGAGTGAGCACCCTGAGTCTGGCCAGCTGTCACATGGTAGGGGCTGGGTCATGGTACTCCTTGACTCTGGAGGGCACCATTCACACCCTAGAATACATGACTTGTGTTGCCTGGAGTTGTGCAGTGCACATTGAGGGTGGCTATTGTCAAAGAAAGATGGCATGAAGGAGGTCAAGCTGTTTTCCTCATGATATGCTCACAACTGTGTATACTCACACACACGCACACACGGATGCATGCATGCATGCATCCATGCACACCGCCCACACACACTTCGCACTCATGCCTTCTCTGTAGCCTCAGCTCCACTTTGGTATATCAGGCCCAAGGCTATGGTTTTCAGCCTGAGCATTGTTTGGGACAAAGTAGCTTTCTCTGCTCACTGAGAAAAGTTTCCCTCCCAGAGCAGGCTGAAGTGTAGGCGTGTTGCTCTGGTTAGACATGGCAGGCAGGAGAAGCAGAATGACAACTCTGAGGGAACGAAGAAAGCCCAAAGGGGAGACAAGGTATAGAGTTAAGTCAAGATTGGATTTTGTCATGAAAGGCAGAACTAGCAAAAGCATCATTACAAGGCATTAACCTCGTTACATGCAGACGAACAAGCAGAGGCTGGGACCCAGATATAAATTACATGTAATAAACTAGACAGAATAGGCTGAAAGCAACATTAACAGTTATGCTCTAAGGGGAGAAAAGGGCAAGATACAAATAGGCCAAAAAAAAGTAAGAATACTCTCTGGACGCAGGGGCCAACTATATTATTTCTCCCCTTTTTCCTGCCTGGCTCCCTAGGTATTAACTGCACTTTTGTGTGGAGGTTTCTCTGGGGCCTGACTTTCTTTTGTTTTCATTTGCTGAAATGAGCGTAAGAAAGCCATTCAGAGGCCTCCTTTTTCCATTCATGGGGACCTGTCCATTTCTGTGTGTTCCCAGCACAAAAGAATCCATTTCCATTCAGCCACAGCCGCCCTTAGGGTTTACGGGTTTATGTGAGGTCCAAGCCCGCTCTTTTCCTATTTTCTTCCAGGCTCACTATTGTAATTGGCTACACCGTCCTGACTGTGGCCTGCATCCTCAAGGGTGAGAGGAAAAAGCACCTGCCTGGCTCCTGGTCCCTCATAGCTGAGAAGGAGCTAGAGTGTACTGCCAGGCTCAACAAGCCATGACTCTCATTTCTTATACCGTGACTTGCTTTTGGTTGCAGGTGACAGAAAACCTCATCAAGAGCAACTTAAACCATGACAGTGATTGTTAACTTAGTAAAAAGGTTTAAAGGTTGGAAGTCTGTGCTCAGTCACGACGTCCTCAAGCACCTAGGGCCTTTTATTGTTTCCCTGCGCCAATCTGAGCCTGTTGATTTTTATCTTCTATCTTGACTGCCTCGGAAACAGTTGGGCCCCACACAACTGACTTCAAAGGGAGGAGGTGAGGGAAGAGGGCCAATGGGCTCACCTTAAGAACCTCCTCTTATCAAGGAGAAAACTTATACCCAGAAAGCCCCTCAAGTGAACTTCTTGTAAATCACTGGCTGGAACTGGGCCACATGGCCACCCCTGGCTCCAAGGGGTAGGAGAACAAGTATCTGGCAATAGGGAGTAAGTAGGATGGCCATTTGGCTTGGCCCAATCATGGTTTGCCAGGTTTGGGCATGTTGCTGCCTGAACAAAATTATGGTTCCTGTGGAAAAGAAGAATGTGGGAGTACTGCCATGGGTGTGGCAGGAAGTCTTTGTGTTTTTAAAAAGGTAACGGTAGCGAACATGGATTGTGTGTTACTGTGGGCTGGACCCTGTTCTGAGCTTCAGTGGGGCTTGCATACTAACTCACTCAGGACTCATGGCAGGTCTATGTCATAAATGCTGTTGCCGTCACTTCCACTGTATAGAGGAGGAAACTGAGTCACAGAGAGGTTGCATAATGTGCCCCAGATTACTTAGCTAGTAAGTGATAGGGCCAGGATTCAAACCCAGGAGGTCTGGCTCACCACCCGACACTGCTCCTATTAGGTAAGACGGTACAATACTGCAAGTAGCACACAATAAGTACATGCTACTGATAATAATAGTACCAGCTAAAACTTATCAACATGTCATTATTGCTAGTATGATTATTATCTCTTCCTCATCACCACCCTACTAATCAGGCTTGATTAGCCTTATTCACAACTGAGAAAGCCTGCCTCCAACAGGGTTCAATAAATTGCTGCAGGCCTCCAGTGGGTGAGAACCTAGCTCCAGCACAAACCTAACCTCTCTGACCCCTAGTCCCAGGCATTTTGTTCTGTGCCACCAGCTCTCCAGGCTGGTTCCATTGATTTAATGGCAGTACTATGCTATTGACCCAATACTTCATTTTGAAAAGTGCAACTATTGAGGAATGTTCAGAAGCCAGGGAAGGGCTAGAAAGGCTGAGACAAAAATTTGGAAGCAATTTCCATCTTGTTCCCTTTCAGCCTTTAGCTGCCTCTAAAGGCTGGTTTTGGAGCCAGTCTTTCACAGACAGAATATTTCATCCCACCTCAGCAAAGGCCACCTGTGATATCATGGTTCTTGGCTAATCAGAATAGCTATAGTTATTAAGCACCTTTTGTATACCAGACATGGGAGTACACTGTCCCATTTGGTCCTTGTGGATGGATCATCAATAGTCAGTCCACAGCCATTCCTCATTCTGTATCAAGAGACAAAGAAGAATGGAGTTCCCTAGCCAAAGGCATCGGTATTAGAAGGTACCAGGTGCCCAGAGGGACATGATGCTCAGTTCTCTGAGTTAGCTTCTCTGTGCTGCTCAAATATTTAATAAAGGTAATAGGTATAGGGGCCGATGTTAAGTTTGAACAATTCTGGTTTTATCTTAAAGCAAGATAGTGGGATGTGTATCTAAAGGTCATCCGATTCTTCTTTTTCTGCTTATGGTCACGAGGCATCTAAATGGTGATCTATTGTCCTCATTTATAGATTTTTTTTTCATAACTTCAATTTTAACACAACAGGAACTCACCTTCCCCAACTGCATGAAAAGTACATTTTTAACAGGGGGAAAAAAAAAACCTCTAATGGGTTTTTAAACCATCTCCTTAGACTGTGTTTACTATAGGATATTTTATGCAAATCAGCCGCTTTCTCCCTAGGTTATGACACCTTTTCCTTGAAAAGTGACCATGGCATCGTCAGAGGAAATCCTTGCTAGCTTATCTCTTCCTCACAGCGTAACTTCGACAAAGGAATGTAGATGGCACTTTTAAAGGCTTCAGAAATCAATTTAGTCCTTGGACCCATTCACTGTAGACGTTAATGAAATTTGGTGGGTTTAAAAATAATGAACATTTAATATGACATAAATTGAAAGACATAAACACTGTTGGCAATAATATAATGAAGTTAATACATCTTAGCCTCCCTCTGCTCCCCTCCTTCCTCCCCAAATGGGGTGATTTGGGGAGTTGCAGTGATGCTTACTGAAGTTTGCCAGTGCTCTCATTGGCTAAAATGTAAATGTGCCTTTGAAAACCTCCGTGCAGTTGGGAACTGACGCTGGCAGATAAAGTGTGCTATCACACTGCATTCAGTGGCTACAGACGGCGACGACTCTTTCTAGCTCCATATCGTCCAGTGATTTCTGTAACAAACACAGTCCTCTGCGGGTGAAGGCAGGAAGCTGCATAAAATACTCCATGCCTTTAAACAAGAAAGAAAAGGACATTTGAGCAACAACCTGTGTGCTGTGTGTTTCAAGAGGAGCTTTATTTAATGATCAGGAGCAAGCAATTGTACGTGTGCAAAGTCTCAGACTGTTGAAATGACTTCGGGGTGGGACTTGTGCTTTTCATTTCCTCTTCAAGAGCATCAGCACCAGGTCCAGCCCCTGTGCATGGTTCCTCTTTAGTTCTGTGGCTCTGTCTTTCCCACCCCCCGTGACCATATCTTTCCTTTAGACCCTCAGAATTAATTACCCTGGCTTTGGGCTTCACATTGCACCCTTCTTGTAAAACCAGAATCACCCTTTCTGCCATCACACCCACTAGGATGGTCCATTTCACGTCTTGGGAGATGGCTTGTTTAACCTCACAGAAGCCAATTGCTAGCTAAAACAAATTGCAGCGAGATCCTGCGAACAGCCAAGTGTAAGACTGTCTCCTTCCCAATTCAGCAGTGGGCTCTCTTGGCAATAAAGTGGAACTCGGTTTCCTATATTGGCTGGGGGAGTGTTAAATGGATGGCTAGCTCACTGCTGGCAATCAATACATGTTAATACATAGTAAATAAATGGCTTTCCATGGGCTGGGCAAACATGGTGATTTTGCAGATAAAAAGGATAAAATGTTGTTCCTGGGGATCTTGTCTAAGAAAATATATTTGGGGCTCTGGTAGGAGCCTTTCCAGGTGGGCATAAGTGACATTTAATCATCACGAGAATTATCACTGTTAAAAATGATCTTTTTTATTTGTGCATTTGTGTGCATGCGCAGAAAGACAACCAGCAACTTGAAAAAGTCCAGCCAATCTCATCGTCTACCTTGATCCATTCCGACCTGACAGCTGTTTATGGCACCGTGGTAATGAACAGAACAGTTTTATTCCTGGGGACTGGAGATGGCCAGTTACTTAAGGTTGGTTTTCTGTGCTTCCTTCAATGTCGATTTTAATAGTGATCCAATGTGCTTGGATCACTATTATTATTTTGCCCTTTTTATATTTTTTATTGTTTCTGGATTATGCATAACATCATACCAACTGTTTATTAACTCCTAAGGGCCCCCCGCCCCCAGAAATGGCTTGAAAGAAATTTCTAGAAATCTATATGTAATAATCTTCCTAGCTATGCAACAAAGCACCAGCCTCCTTCTTTCCTGGTTCATGCCAAGATATTTCCCTTTCCTTACTCACGAGTTGCCTGGGCAAGGTAAATGGGGTCTGGCCCCTATCGCATCCCTGACTCACCTCCCTGAGACATTTAACCTTTCAGTTCTGTCTCCTTTATAATGAAAATGTACAAAGCAACTGATTCCCCACAACATCAGAGAAATAAGAGATTATAGGGCTTGAACAGACACACACACAAAAAAACCCCAAAACAGGCGCTCCTTGACTCCAACCCACTTACCACCCACAGAGGGTGTTTGTTTTTTGCCCTTTGTACCCACACATACCACAGAGAGGATAGAGACCTGGAATCCTTTGAGATTCCCCTTGACTTTTATCTCTCAGGACTGTATTTTCACATTGATTGGATGCACCACGGGTCAGGTTGAGATATTCTATTCGCATAGGGGAGGGACTATGGGAAGGAGGAGAAAATGAAATCAGAAATGCCTAATAACTTGCCTGAGGTTATGTAGCTGTTATTTTCTCAATGCTGTCAGCAAGCATTTAGTGAACACTTCCTGTGGTCTCCCCCAACACGTGTGGTGGGGCACTTTACTATTTCTGTCACCCTAGGGTGACATTCCCGTGTCTGTTTGTAGCCAGTCAGTTCACTTCCAGCTCAGATTCTAAATTGAACATTAACAGATTTGTTTTCCCAGCCGATCGCCCACTGATAACTAGCTGGCTGTGTGGTTTTAGGTAAATGGCCTAACTTCTCTGAGACCCCATTTCTTTATCTGTAAGATGAGATTGTGCTAGACAACCTGGAAAACCCCTTCCTCTTCTGAAGGTCTCCAGTTCTGTCTTCTGTGTACCTCTCCCCACTCTAACCAAACCTGTGCTTGCCCTGCTCCAAATGCGCATTGGGCAGGGCAGCTCTCATGCCTTCACTCGCACTACGCCCCTTCCGGGATCGCTTTCCCTTGTTTCTCTGCTTGCCTGAATGCTCTATCTCTGCTTTGGCTTGGCTTAAACTCCACCTCACCTCTGAGGACTCCTCAGCCTGTAGTGATCATGTTTTTCCCTCATCTCCTGAAATACTCATTATCTGTATCATTTTCTTTTTTGGCTCATTACAAATGACTTGCTTTCATGCCTAACCTTTTCCCTTGTGTTTGTCTGGCCTTCTCAACTTGATTGGAAGTGTCTTGAGAAGGGGGCCATGAATTCCCACAGCCCAGTGCAGTGCCGAGTGCCTGGTAGGCATTTGATTTAATCTGTTTTCTTTGGAGGAAACCCAGTAACATATGGGAGGGAGTTTGTTTGTATACACATTCTTTTAAAATATACACTGATCATCTTTCCTGTTGTGTTAGTTTAATTCCCCCAGGAAAGGTAAACACCCATCAGTCACTCTCCCCTAGTTGCTGGGCGCCATGCAGTGACAGCTGTAGCTGCACCAAGCCGGGCAGGCTGATTGGACCCATTAACCTGGCAGAAGAAGTTCCCATCAATCCAAACCGGGCCTCCTCCCCAATTATCTCTTCAGATTTGGGATATTTTTGTTGAGTGTTTTGACAAGAACACTGTTTCTCCAATGCTGAGCCAACCAAACCGTTACATGGGAAATTGAAGGTGAAGGAACACTTGACTACAAATAGCTCCCCAGGGGGAGGCCTGGTTCGCCCCTCCTGTTTTTTGGCCCCACCGGTCCATGTGCGGCTGGCCAGGTTTGAGAGACGTTGTTAGCTCCAGAGGGGTTGAGCCACGCTGCAGCTTCAAGCTGCTGAGGAAGAAGTGGTCAACTGAAGTCTCACTTTCCTCAGCAGCAGGAAGGGGTACCCCTTCAAAAATCACACCGGTGGCCTTGTTTGACTAACAGGGAGGGCTGATTTTCTGTCTGTTTTGTGACCATTAACATTTATTACAGTGATTTCTACGTGCCAGTCACTCTGCACGTTCTAGCTCACAGGTGGCAAACACAAGGCCCGAGGACTGAATCCGGCCCTCCACCGTGTTTTATCTGGCCTGGCACCTTGTTTCTACCTGGTGGCAGCGCTGAGCTCCTTGCCCCTAGTTAAGGAGTAGTTACATTTATACAGTCCTAAAGTTACTTTCTGCCCTTTGAAGGCAACCTCGAGGCTGATGTGGCCCCCAGTAAAAATGAGTTTGATACTCTTATATGTAGCTAATTCAGTCCTCTCCAGAACTCTGTGCAGTAGATATACTGTTCCCACTTTGCAGATGAGGGAACTGAAGCCCAGAGAAGTTGGGTGATTTGCCCAAGGTCACACAGTGGCAGAGCAGGGATACGAGCCTGGAGCGACTTCAGAGACTGCTCTACAATCCTTTGTGACTTTGTAACCTCTGTCTGGCAAGGGCAACTGCTCCCTGAGGGTTCTCTGGTGGGAGTGGGAAGCATGTTGATATTGGGGTTGAAGGTGGGGTGTCGATGGTGGGTGACCAGTGGTCCTGGGCTGAATCCTGGGATTTTTGTCTTAGAGGCTCAGAGAAAAATTGCAGCTTAAAAAGACAGACCATTGGAGTGGCATAATGCCTTCCTGGCATGAAACCTCCTGGGAAGGAAGCCCTGACCCTAGCTTCCCTTAGGGGGAAGTTATCAGGGACAAGGTAACTTTGAGATGACTTAGCCCCTCCAAGGCTCTCTAGAGCAGCCCAATAATTCCCAAGACTCCCCCAGGTAGCTCTGTGCAGATTCCTGGATGCGGGACTCCCCAGAGTCCTGGAGACTCGGGACTGAGTAGAGATGATTTGGAAGACACAAATTATCCCCAGATCCTTTTATTCAAAAACTTCAAGCTTCCCCCCTTGCCAGACTTGTCACCAGACTGTTGGAAAAGCTGAGCATTGATAGACACAAGCTTGGCTCCTCATGCCCTAGAGTGGAGGTACTAATGAGCAGGGAAAAACAAAACCCAATCCAAGACAGATCAGCTGAGTGCTTCCCAGGGATCAAGAGTTGATGGCATTTTGACAGATGCCAGGCACTGTGCTGTATAGCTGGTTGGATGAGAGGCAGGGAACAGCAGTTGGGGGCCAATTGCTGTTTTTTACCAGCACACAAGAAACCCTGGCTTCTTAAATCTCCGAAAACCTTGTAGAGTTTTCATATAATACAGTGCATTTTAAATATTGTGTTTTTTATGTACTTCTTTTTATTGTAAAAGTGATATAGGCTCACTCTGGCCAGCATGGCTCACTGGTTGGAGCATCCTCCCATATGTCAGAAGGCTGCGGGTTCCATCCTTGGTTCAGGGCGTGTATAGGAGGCGACCGATCGGTGCTTCTCTCTCACATCTCTCTTCTCTCTGCCTTCCTCGTTCTCTAAAATCAATAAACATACTTTAAAATTTTTTTTAAGTGATATGTGCTCCTAGAAAAAACTGCAAAGTGGAGCAGGGAATGATGGGAAAGCAAAGAAGAAATAGGCCTGCTGTGTTAGAGGGACTGCTGCTGTCAGCAGTTTGGGGTTTCATTTTGTTTTCTTGTTTTACATATTCGAGGTCAGACTCTATCCAATTTTGCATCCTTGTTTTCCTTTAGTTAGTGGGGGAAAACGCAATATTAAAATGTTATGGTAAGCCTCTTAGAAACAATATTTTTAAATAGCTGTATCATATTCTGTTATATGGAAACATTATTTTGAGCTTAAGCTGAGAGAGTGAATCACTTTAAAAGTGTCTTTAAAGATATGTACTTTTTCCAAGTAATTCAGCACTACTTCCAAAGGTAAGATTTTACTCATGATAA
The DNA here is from genome assembly GCA_004027475.1 of Anoura caudifer. Taxonomy (NCBI): domain Eukaryota; kingdom Metazoa; phylum Chordata; class Mammalia; order Chiroptera; family Phyllostomidae; genus Anoura; species Anoura caudifer. The sequence continues at coordinate 235,347 of PVKU01000726.1, read as the reverse complement.
GTGGAAAAACAAAACTTGACAATGTGCTAATACCTTTCCTGTCCTCTGTTCTGTCTTTATTCCTAAGTCCCTTCATAAGATTTTAGAAAAATGGAAGGACTTTAGAACCAAAAGGGTCCTTTGAGAGGATCTAACCTGCCCCCTTATTTTATCGACACGCTGTCCCAATGGTTATAAGACAGGTTATGTTCAGTCACCACCCGCCCCCCCCACCTCCGTTATTTCCTCATTTTACTTCCTTTCTGAACAGGATTGCACTCTATAATTTTTCAGTTATCAGCGTCTCCACTGAGATCAGCTGAAAAAGCATGGTCACACTGAACTCAGCTTTTGGGGATTTACGTCACAACTGCTGTATGGCCAGGACACCGATAATCACATGCAGTTTCATAAACACATGCCGGCCCCTTTCCAGCTTGTGGCGCAGCCTATCACGTGGTTTGGATTTCTGTGAGCCAATGCACATAAAAAATTATCCTTATTTCAAGGGCAGACTTGGATATTTTGAGCTTTTCCAGGTGGTAAAATAATAACAGAATATGCATGAAATTTGAAATTTGCAAATTTACGTATGCCCGTTAACCTTTCTTGTGAGCATAAGATAACAAGGCAGCGGGCGAGGAATGACAATAGCTAACGTTTCTGAGCTATTACTATGTGCCTGGGATTAGAACCAAAGTCTGCACGGGTTGGCTTGTTTAATCTCGTGAGTCAATCCTATTACCACACCAACTTTATAAATAGAAAAAACCTGAGGCTCAGAGAAGTTAGGTAACTTGCTCAAGGTGATTTGAACTGAAGCAGGCTCTCCCCCAAAACTACACTGATAATTAAAATGTAGTCTGTAGACCTTGGTGGAGTTGATGGGGCTGGTTTTTATTTTTCATTTTGTTTCTAATATTGCATTAGCTAGGTCAATTCTAAGATTCCACTATTTGGGGTTTCTTGAGAAGGAGCTATGGCCTCTGTGGTTTTAGTTTGTTCCTCTTTCTGTGTTAGAAGAAGAAAGAGCCCTCTTCTCTCAGGGCTGCAAGTAGCTCATGGGAGCCCTAATGATCTTTCAGGGGCTGGCACAAATAAGGCCCCCTTTTATTTTTAATAAAGATTTTATATATTTATTTTTAGAGAGGGGAAGAGCGGGAGGGAAGGAGAGAGGTAGAGAAATATCAATGTGTGGTTGCCTTTTGTGCACTCCCAACTGGGGACCTGGCCCACAACCCAGGCATGTGCCCTGACTGGGAATTGAACCTGTGACCCTTTGGTTCTCAGGCTGGCACTCAATCCACTGAGCTACACCAGCCAGGAAGAAGGCCCCTTTTTATTACATAAAAAGCTTTTATTATGAAGTTATAAGCATGTAATTCTGTAACATAACAATATCACACTCAAGCACACCATATGACATTTTAGTGAAATGTTCCAGCTGCCTGTCCATCTCATACAAGACATTCATGCGCCCTACCAACCACACTCAATGGCATTGCTTATGTCAGACCCTGTATTTGGGGCCCCTGCTTTTCCTCAGTAGACACCTTTAGAGCAAAAGTAGGAAATCTGTCTTTGAGTTGGTTCTGGGAGTAGCACCAGTGATGGGAAGCTAGTGTTGGGTTTCTTCAACACCCCTAGTACTGAAGTAGGGTTCAGGGTGCAGGAAGCCATATCATGCCCTTTCCTCCTATCCAGCCGCAAAGCATTGCTGCCCTCAAAACCGTACCCCCCCCCCCCCGCAGTGGATTGCAGTTATCCAAACCAGGGAGCAAAATTCAGCCCAGTTCCAGAAAGATCTTCCTGCATTCTAACAGTAGACAAACTATGTAACACCTGAGGAGCCCTCCTGGACTCTGGTTTTTAAAGTTTCAAGTGAAATAAGAGAAAACAAAAATAAAATCTTTTATTTCTTTCATTTTATTTTTTAATAAAAACACTTATAAGGACAAGCTCAAGATATATATATTCCCATAGAATGTTCACATAAGAAGGAGACCATGGGGAAACCAGAGCAGGACCTGGGGCTGGAAGTGGGTGGCTGAGCTAAGGCAATGGGCCAAGAAGTAAAAGCTGTAAGAAGTGTCAAAACTTGGAAATGGGCCCCATGGTTGGCTGTTTAGAACATCTTATGAAGCTCTTTCAAGTTCATCCCCATGTCATTCATTTCAGTCTGTGGGTTCGGGGGGGCCTCCCCAGTTTAGAGCTAGTACTCCCTCATAGTCCACAAATCTGGAGCTTGTGATTCAGGCTGGGTGCTTCTCTTACATGTTATAATAATATAAGTACAATGGACTGGAAACAAGAGAGGCATTTGCCTCAGTCTTTGTATTTCATCTTTATTATGCCTAACTACAGAAGCACATTAAATGCTTTTGGAAAATTACCTGGCTTTTGTGTGTGCGTGCATGCGTGTGTGTGTGTGTGTGTGTGTGTGTGTGTGTGTGTGTGTTTACGAGGGAAAATGAGAAGATTGGTCCGTTTGTCCTTCAACTGGTTAGCCCTGCGGGGTGAGGCATAAGGACAGAAATCTAGCATATTTGAGTTTTTAGAACCCCATGACTTTTCCATCTCATGGTGATGTTAAAGAAGACAAGCAATAGTCTTTGTTTAATTCCTCCCCCTCATTTTCCTCACCATGCTATCCTTCCTGGCGGTGGAGTCAAATTTGTAATACAACTGACTGTGTGGTGTGGAAGTCTCACACATCATGTATTTCAGCTTATAGTTGTTTTTTGTTTGTCTTTTGTATGCAGCAACAACCCCAAGACTAGTCAATGAGGTTTTAGGAAGACGTCAACAGAAACAATGTGTTGACATAAACTGAAATTCTTCATCAGGGAAAATTTGTTTTCTAGATAGGTTTCAGCTGGAAAAATGTGAAAACCCTTACAAAATCTTGAATGCTAAGAGAGAATTTTTTCTTTAATAAATGGTTATTGGGCACCTTTTGTGTGCCAGACACTCACTGTTCTGGGTGCTGGGGATACAAAAGTGAATGAAACAGGCAATATCTCTGCTCCCGTGGCGGGAAGAAAAAGACAGAAAACAAGCAAATGGATTAATCAATGATGGAGTCATTTCAGATGGTGGTAAGTGCTGTGAAGAAAACAGAGGGATAGTTGGAGGGTGACAGTGGGGTACAGTAGAAGCTTCTCTTCTCAGAAGAGGTGATGTTTGAGACTTGAAGGTCAAAGGGGTATATCAGAGTACACATGGCTCAGGCTGACTTCAAATTAGATCTGTATCAAGAGCCTACCCTGGGAACAATGGATAAAATTCCACATCACACCCAAGGAGTGTGTGCGTGTAAGCAGGATGAGGTTTCTTTTATGCAAAATTCAACCCATTTTGAGTTTCTGTGACCCACCATTACTTCCTGCTACACTTCACTGATTACGTTCTTTCCAAGGCTGCATAGCTGAACAGAGCCAAGGAAGGAGCATTCCCCTTACTCCAGTCTTACTGGCTGTCTCGATGTTGACATGCATTTTGTGTTGGAAGATCTAAGTGTCCCCTGGGGCCCCTGGGCTAGGCTGTGAGGTTGGGGACGGGTGAGGTGGAGGTGCTATTAATAGAAATCTGAAGGAGGAAGAGAGTCATCTCTTTCCTGTTCCGTAGTCATCTGAGAAAGATGAGGACCACAGAGGCAGAGACCTGAGCACCCCTGTGTAGCATGTTTGGGTTCCTTGTGATGAAAACGAAAACTTGCTGCTTTGTCCTCAGGGTTCTGGAGACCGTTCTTTGTGTAATCTAGCAAAACAAAAAATAATTCAGCCAACTCTTCCTCAAACACTTTTTAAATTTAAATTGTGTGTATTTATTTTTGAGCTAATATATTGATATTGCTCAAAGTGCAAAAGAACCAAAAGAATATACATTGAGAGTGAAATGTTTCTACCCTCTGTGATACTGGTTTCTTGAGTACATATGTGGGTTTCTTTTGGGTACACTTTACCCAAAGAAACCGGTATCTATCTATCTATCTATCTATCTATCTCTCTCTCTCTCTCTCTCTCTCTCTCTCTCTCTCTCTCTGTCACACACACACACACAAATCCAGGTAATTTTCCAAAAGCATTTAATGTGCTTCTGTAGTTAGGCATAATAAAGATGAAATACAAAGATTGAGGCAAATTCCTCTCTTGTTTCCAGTCCATTATACTTATATTATTATAACATGTAAGATATTTTATATATGTCTGCAAGCAAGAGAAGGAAGATGCTTTTTCCTCTTTTATTAAATATATAAAGCATATGTATATATAGTACCTACATATATACATAAAAATTTGTGCATGCAAATATATACATATTTAATATAGCATGCTAAACATAAAGAGCTTTCTAATTCTCTTTATGGCTGACTGGAATTCAGTTGTTTGTGCTACAGTTTACTTAACTTGTTCACTATGGTTGGATAATTAGTCCATTTCAATCCTTTGTGTATAACACATAGTGAATATCCATGAACATATATGACTTCACATATGTACAAGGAACTGCTCGGCCTAAGGGTGTATGCTTTATAATTTTGGTAGATAATACCCGGTTACCATCCAGAGAAGTCTCACTTGCACCTCAGTAAAACATAACAATTTAACCCCAGCTTCTATGGTTATCGGGATAAGTTTCAGTGTAGGCCACTCAAATAGTTTGTTCAGGAAACTGAGTGGTAAACTCTGGCATACAGTGGACTTTGGTAATTTTTTCTAATGCAAGAAAGAAAGACTTCCCATAATTCAGAGTTCTAGAGAGAACACTGGTGCCTCATCTCCAGTGTATCAAGCAAGTAAATCAAAGTTGTCCCAAACTAGATCCTTCTAGCTTCTGCCCATCTCTATCAGCCATGCTCCAAGACTAACATAACCCCCAATAACAGCTACAGTGCAGCTCTTAACTCATTTAAAATGGGCAAGGAGATGTGGCATTTTTTAACTTTATTTTTATTGTTGACACTATTATTGTGCCCCCATTTTCTCCCCTTTGCCCACCTCCAGCCAGCCCCTCCCCCTTCCCTCTGGCCATCCCCACACTGCTCTCTGTGTCTGTGTGCCATGCACGTGTGTTCTTTGGCCAACCTCGTCCTTTTCCTTTATCCAGGTGCCTCTCCCCCTACCCCTCTGACAGCTGTCAGTCTCTTTCATGCATCCATGCCTCTCACTCTCTGTTTTGTTTGCCAGTTTGGTTTGCTCATTGGATTCCACATGTAAGGTGGTGGTTTGTAAACTTTTTATTGAGGTGTGGTTGACATGCAACATTATATTATTTCAAATGTACTATGCAGTGATCTGGTATCTGTATGTGCCATGGCCTGGTCACCAGCACAAGTTCTGGTTAACGTCAGTCACCATACCTAGTTACACGTTTTTTCCTTGTCATGAGAACTTTTAATTCACTCATTAAGCAGCTTGAGACTATACAATACAGTTACTAACTATAGTCAACATACTATAAATTATGTTTTTATTGACTTTTTATCTAAAGCAAATTCCAGATACTATGTCATTTCACCCCCTCACATCATTATGCATCTCTAAAAAAACCTGATGATTTTCTTAAATAACCATGTTATTTTTGCAACTAACAAAATTATTAGTAATTATTTAGCCTTATCTAATATTGAGTCCATGTAACTAAATTATTCTGATTAGCTCAAAAATGCCTTTTAAACATTGTTCTTGTTCAAAATGGTGTCCAAACAAGGTTCTCAAATCACATTTGGTCACTCTGTTTCTCTCCTGTGGGAGCAGCCTCCTCCCTGCACAGCCACCGGCTCTGTGAATAAGTCCCTCCTTTTATCACCACCGCTGACTGGATGAGGGAACAAAGCCTGGTGCCTGTGAACGTCTCCACGGTGGCATTGCGCGTTCACTTTCTTGTGGTATCATTTAGCTTGTTCTTCTATTCTAGGGGTGTCAAACTCATTTTCACCGGGGGCCATGTCAGCCTCACAGTTGCCTTCAAGGGGCCAAATGTAATTTTAGGACTGTATAAACGTAACTGCTCCTTAATTAGGGGCAAGGAGCTCAGTGCTGCCACCGGGTAGAAACAAGTAGCTGGGCCGAATAAAACAAGGTGGAGGGCTGGGTTCGGCCCTTGGACCTTGTGTTTGCCCCCTGTGCTCTATTCCTTCTAATGCTAAGTGAAGGTTAGCAGTATAGGCTTAATTAGTATTCTGGGCAAGAATACTTCATAGGTGGTTCTGCCAAATGATGCTTTTCAACGTGACAAAAGAAATCTGGGCAGCAGCCTTTCTTCTCATAAGTCTCACTTGAGAATATATCTATCAGTCTTTTTTAAACTGGCTCCTGTTTCTTCTCTGTACAACCACTTTCTAGCACTGGATCAACTCTTCAAATCTGAGCTTATAAAGAATATGAATTTGTTGATGTAAGAAACATCAAAATCTGTAGAGAATTTTTATGAACTTATTTGAGCTAAACCAACAACAATTGCCAGGAAGCAAAATCTCAACAAATTGAAAAAATGCTTCAGGGAATGATAGTTTTGCAGCTTATTTTATACCTTAGAATCAGAGGAGGAGATACAGAGGCATTACGTGAAGTCCATTGGTGGTAGATTAAGAGGGCGGGGGAAAGCAAAGCAGGCAGATCTCTGGGTTGGATAAAAAGTAAAACAGAGAGAAACACACTTTTTTTTATATTGGTGGGCACAAGATAGTTGATAATTAACACTTACAGCACACAGAGATGGTATTTGTGGAACAAGATGACAATGAGGTGTTCTGTGGGCTCCTGCTCCGGTGCCTGAGGTTGTGACCTGAGGGGTCTAAAAAAGGAAAATATTCTGTCATCAAAGGTATGTTAATCTCAGATCCAAAAAGACACTGGACAGGCTCACTTAAGGTAAAGATTGACCTTTCAAGGGAGCTGCAGGCCTAGGACATGATTGCCTGTCATAACCCACTTCTAGTTAGGAAGCTTTAATTTCAGACCATCCTACGTGTGTACTTCAGGTCTCTGAGTCTGTAGGCCCCACCATGCTGGCCTCCCCTGAGCTTGTCAGGTTTAGAATATGGCCCTTTTTGTCCACACTTCCCTCTTTTTCATCATAAATCAGTCTGAAGGAAGCAATAATAACAAACCTCTTGGTTGGGTAATGTGGTCCCATAGAGCTAGGAAGACTCATTTCCAGGAAGTCTTAGTATTGTCCTTTGTCTTTCCGGAAGATGGGCCACTGGGGATGGGATGAAACCCTAACCTTAAAAGTCAAGGCCAAATTTTTCTCAAAAGGGAAAGGCAGGTGAGTGGAAGATGGTCAGGCCCTCATTAAGAGGCCCTCATTAAGAAAATCACTCTGAATCATTTCTAATCTATAAGCTATCATGATTGAAGTTTGGTTGTCAGCCTCACTTTTCCGTGTTTTACCTCTAGTACAACATTTCCTTATAGTTGGCAGGCACACTGTACAACTCTTCAATTTTCGCAGTCTATGAGATTGGTTCCCATTTACTATGGCCCGTCTACTTCTTATTGGAAGCACTCAAGTGCCCTTCATTATTAATCTGATTCCCACTAGTTGTGCAATTGGGGACAAAGGCTGTAAGAACATAATAGGGTAAATTACAACTACCATCTGAATTTCCAGAGGCCTGGAGGACAGGAAGAGTTTCATAAGCAAATTTCCTGTGCCTCACCAGCAGTTATAGAGGGCCATTCATTAAACTAACCACCTCAGCTTCCATCTGAATCAATATACTCAGTAGTCCTTGTTGGGATAGGGGGTAAGTACATACCCATAGTTGGGTTCTAGCACTTATACATAAAATTCCTTTCTCAATTCTTCTTTTCCACTGAGTTCCTACAACTTCTCTTGTCCTTCTTAGTTTTCTCTTTTTACTCCTTCAGAAATAACCAACTTACTAGGACAAGCTACATCCTTTTAACTTCTGTCAACTTCTACAATAACATTCCTTCTACATTTCTTTTTTTTTTAATTTAAAGATTTTATTTATTTTTATTTTTTTAGAGAGGGGAAGGGAGGGAGAAAGAGAGGGAGAGACACATCAAGGTGTGGTTGCCTCTCACTCACCCCCTACTGGGAACCTGGCCTACAACCCAGGCATGTGCCCTGACTGGGAATCGAACCAGTGACCCTTTGGTTTGCAGGCAGCACTCAATCCACTGAGCTACACCAGCCAGGGCCATTCCTTCTAAATTTCTAAAGAGAAACCATAAAAGAGTATTACTGATAATACAGAAGTTATTTTATACACCTTTAACAATTAACAGTTTGGCTATATACACAAAGTTTGAGAAAAGCCCAAAGAACAAGTGCAACTATTATTATGACTAATATTATTAGCAGACAGGTAAAGACAATCAAACAAATGGTCTTTCAAGTTCAACACCATTGTGAGGGTGTACAGGCTTGTCAGCATCTTGGGATCTGTCTTTGATGTCAGCAGCTTCTCATTTCTGAGGAGTCTTCTATCTTCACTCTAGGTGGAGGCAAGTGTCAGAGTTGGGGTGGATGTCCATTTGCGGTTAAGCACTTTTTTTGGTTCTTGATGAGAAGTGTGAATACTTGAGTTAACACCTTTAAGTTTAGCTGCATATAGATTAGTTAGTAATACCTGATAAGGTCCCTTCCAGCAAAGTTAAAAAGAGTCTTAAATTGATGTGTTTTTCATGGGACAAAATCTCCTGGTTGTAAGTCATAGTCTTTGAAGTCTTCATCTCCTGGGAGTACACTGTGAATCAGTTACTAATTTATCAGTTTTTAAAAGCTGGTTAAAAAGTCCTTGATAATGATGCAGAATGTCTCCTTTTAGTAAGGTTAGTTCATATGTCCCTTCACTTAGATTCATAGGGTGACCAGTAACTAATGGCCATGTTTGCCAGTGGGAGTAGATCTCAGATTGAGGAGCACTATAGGGAGAGCTTTTGACCAAGGGAGACTAAAAGCTTTTGAATATTTAGCTAGTTGAATTTTAATTGTACCATTTGTATGTTCCGTCATTCCAGAGGACTAGGGTTGATAAACACAATGAAAGTGGTGTAGAATAAGCCAGATATTACAAGTGGGTTGCATTATTTGCCCAATGAAATGAGTCCCTCAGTTGCTATAACTCAGAGGGAATTCCCTAATTGGGAATTATTTCTCCAATAATAATTTACCTACCATTAAGGCTGTTACTCTCCTGCAAGGGGATGTTTCAACCCAGTGAGAAAACATACAAATTATAACTAACACATATTTGTATCCTTGAGATGGTGGCATTTGCACAAAATGCAAGTGCCTTACTTTAAGTGGACCTGAAGGGAGTAGGAAATGTTCCTGGGACCTGTGGAGTGATTTTCCAGGGTTATATTTTGGACAGATAGAACATCTGCTATACAGTTTATGAGTTGCAGTAGAAGAAGGCTTCCAGCAATATTGTTCACTCCATGGAGTCATCTTTGCAGGACCCCAATGTGCCAGCTCCTGTGCATGTGGAAGTGTATGTAATTAACCCTCTGTTATAGGCTAGACTGAACTCTGATTGGGTCCAAACCATACCTGTTTGTCTGAGTCAAACGTTCCCCCTTTTCGTTGCCATATCTTCTTTTCTCCCTCTGCAGCTGTCTGTTGGAATTATAAAAGACAGTCTTCTATTGATATAATAGAAAGAAGAAACATCCTTAGGTCTGGATAATTTGGTTCCTTATTGCTGCTTGTCTAGCTGCACTGTTATTTCCTTGTGCTTCCGTAGTGGCAGCATTAGAATGTCCTGGAGTTTTGATAATTGCCAATTGTCTCGGTTGCTGTATGACATCTAATAATAATTCTGCAACCTGTTTTCCATTCTTCATGGGCTGCCCTGCGGAAGTTAGGAAGCCTCGCTGCTTCCACAACATCTGGAAGCTGTGAGCTACACTGAAGGCATAGTTACTGTCAGTGTAAATACTGACTATTTGATCTTTGACAAAGACAAACTGACAAACTCAAGTCAGAGAAATTAATTCAGCTTGCGGGGCAGGTCTAATTCAGATAAATAAGAAACTTCAGTTATGTCCACCACGGAAGTTACTGCATACCCCCCTTCATCTTTCAGATAAGATCCATCTGTAAACCAAATGAAGTCAGCATTATCTGTAGGAGATTCCTATAAACCACTGCTAGGAACAGAAAGGTGGTCAGTAAGCAAAACACAATTGTGAGTGTCTTCATCCTTCAACAATGTCAGCAGAGTTGCTGAGTTAAAACTGTTACATCGAGTTAAAGTAATATCAGGTGTAGAAAGCAAGAGTCTTTCATGAGGAGCCAGTTGGCTGACAGAGTGTTGAGTGTGATTAGAGTTCCGTGGAGACTCACCAGAATGAGGAAAATAAATAGGCGAAGGAGAGCCCATAACTATCTCTTCTGTTTGTTTGCACAACATGGCTGTAGCAAAGATGGTCCTCCTACAGGGCATTAGAAGCCCCCCTTTAAAGCAATCCTTTATAATGGGCTTAATTCCACTAGGTATTAGAGGATACTGATGAATATCATAGAGGCCAAGTATTGTCAGTGGTTACCTTAACAGGAGTGGCTGACCTGGTCTTGCTGATATCTGTACTGCAAAAGGCCCACAGTTGCGTTGGAATGCCCTGTAACAAAGGTTCAGTCAATTTTAAGATTAGTTTCCTCTTGTGGAGTTTTCTTTAAAATCATTATTTTCCCAATGGGTTTAATGTCTGATTCATTTAGTTCTAAATACATTTCACCTTTCTGGGCAAAGGATATGTGGGTGCCATTAGTTTTAAGAGAGTCTTACCCTCGCAGGTGAACTTGGGCAGATTTGAGTAGTCCAAGTATATGTCGCCCTGAAGCATTGGGGACTTGGAAACAAAAACGTTGGTTGGCTAAATGCCCCTACCGTCTGTACAGGAGCTGAGTCCGATGGAGAGGGCAGCTTAGTTGGGTAGAGTTACCAGCAGATAAAGCAGCCCCTGCAAGGGCCCGAGCAGTTTCCTCTTTTACGGTAATTTTATTTTTTACTAAACTGTTAGTAAGGAGAAGGGGAAATGCCCTCTCATAGTCCTTGGAGAAGCCCTGTGCATGTCACTGCTTCTTTTCTTTTTCTAAATCCCATTTCGGTTTTCTACAGTCCTTCATAAAGGGGCTTGGCTTTCTGCAACCAAAACAGACTTCTCTACAGCAGTTTCCCAACAAACCTTGTTTATAATTCTGTTGCTTTGCCCCCAGATACCAGTAGGTGTATTAATTGGAATGGGTCCAAATAGCCGGGATTGTGTATGCTAATAGTTAAATTCTTTGCAAATCCATCAGGGTCCTGGAGAGGGCTGGGGAAATCTTTAGTTAGATTCCTTAATTCTGGCCTAGTACAGGAAGAATAGATTATGCCTGGCAGCCCTTGTCCTGAGACTGGCTTTTCTCTAAAGGAAGCTGCCAGAATTTCTAGTTTGTCTTGTTTTTTCCTAGTCTCTCCTGGTCTGGTTTTCTATTCTGAGTGCTGCCTAAGTCAGCAGGGTGCTGTGGTGGAGGGCACATGGAAGAGAGAGAAGGGGCAGGGAAAGGGGAGGAAGTCGGACTACACACAGCGGGGCAGCTGGAGAGGAGGGAAAAGTCGAGTGTGTCATTGAGCGGCTTTGGAAACTTCTTTAGTTCAGAAACAGTCGCTACAATATTCTTATTAACTTCCTGGAAAGAAGAAAGTTTCTCTGTGCTGTTTCAGAGGCTTCTGCTTGCCAGTTAAGGGAAAAGCCTCTCATTCATTCAACTTGATTTTAGAGCCAGCTTTTTTTTTTTTTTTTTTTTCTGTTGTGCATGCAAAAATTAATTTAGGTGTCAAAAGAGCTTCATTTTGGCTATCTTAAGTTAATATTACTTCCAGTTAAATCTTATCATTTCTGTAAGTACTTGCAAGTGAAGACTCCCATCTGCAGGAGCATTAATGGGGGATGGGGGTGGGGAGGGGTTGTCAGCCTTGGAAGCACAATTTCCCATGTTAATTTAGTTTTATTTTGTGATCTGAAGAGTCAGAATAAAATTTCTTCGGACACTGTGGGTTGAAGTGTGCTGCTTATGGGTTGAGCTCCAAGGGGCTGTCACCTCCCAAGTTGCTCCAACCCTCTGGCATGTCTCAGTTTCTCTCCCAGCTGTCCAATACAACCGAGTGCGAGTGCGAGGCAGACAGCCTTCGCGAGCGAGTCCTGGGATGCGTCAGTGATTTCGCTGCAGTTGTGTTGGAATCCCCTGTGGGGCCCTGCTCTTCCTGACCAGTACTCTCTGACACCTCCTCGTTGATTCTTACTCACTAAGAATATCTGCATTTGATGCCGGAGGGGGTAAATGACCCTTATCTCCGGAGCTGCACGAGTTCAGATTCTCATTTGTCCAGCAGAAAATTTTGTTCAGTCTCACAGTAAGTAGTTCCAATTGAAAAGCCCCATTTTAAAACCACCCACCCATTTTTTTCCCCGCCTGTCCCTGAGTTATCTCAACCCTTAACCTTTAATGTCACCTCAAGGATTTTTTTTTAAAGAACCCCTCAAATAAAGATGGGGCCTCCTACCTTAAAACAGGGAGGTCTGGAATTTCAAGAAAACTTATCCAGATTCACCAGATGCAAAGTGAGGAGCTGGTGGGGTCCAATGAGCTTCTGCTGATACCTAGCACTGGGTTTGGGTCTGCAAGGTGATCCTGGGTGGGCTTCTTTGGGATCCTGCTGACTATGCCAAGTAAATGTTGACATAAGAAATATCCAAACCTGTAGGGAATTTTTATGAGTTTATTTGAGTCAAAACGATGACAATTGCTGGGAGGCAAAATCTCAACAAATTGAGAAAATGCTCCAGAGATTGGCAGTTTTGCAGTTTATTTTATACATTAGAATCAAAGGAGAAGATGTAAGGAAGGTTATATGAAATCCATTCATGGTAGATTAAGGGGGCAGGAAAAAACAGAGCAGGGTGGGGGGATCTCTGGGATTGGATAAAAAGGCAAAATAGAGTACCACAGACTCTTTTTACACCAGTGGGTACAACACCTAGTGATGGTATTTGGGGAACAAGATGACAGTGAGGGGTTCTGTGGGCTCTTGCTCTGGTGCCCGCGGTTGTGCCCTGAGGGCTCTGGAGAAGGAGTCATTCTGACATTTCTCAAGTGTGTCATCTTAGGTGCAGAAACACAACAGTCAGCCTCACTGATGGTAAAGACTGACTTTTGTCAGGGACGCTACAGGCATGACTACTCACCATGACTCACTTTCAATTAGGATTTTTTATGTTCCTACGTGGGTACCTTCGATCTCTGAGTTTGTAGGGCCCGCCAATCAGGTCTCCCCTGAGCTTGTCAGGGTTTACTACGTGGGCCCCTCTTTGGCCACAAATTAGAGAGAAGAAGAAGACAAGAACCTGACAAGTCCACACTTGGTTGGTGCTTTGCCCTATGTCAGTTTTCTGCAGGCCAGCGTTGCCTGATAGAACTTTCCATGATCACAGAAATGTTCTCTATCAGCACTCTCAGTGTGGTAACCAACAGTCATCTGTGGCTGGTGAGCACTTGAAACGTGGCCAGTGAGGCTGAGGAGCTGAATCTTTCATTTAATTAAAATGTAAATAGCTGTATGTCGCTAGTAGCTACCATATAGGATGGTGCATCTATAGAGTCATTTAAAAATGAACTGAGACACAGATCTGTCCCACTTCCTTTTGGACCTAAGTGTTTCTGTTCCATTTTTCCTGACCTGCTGCTGAGTTTAGTGAGTAGTTCACAGGCTCCTCGTGAGCTACTTGCCCCGGGCTTGACCTAGAGCAGATGATGGAAGGAAGTCACCATTGCCAGATAAAGCCACGCTCAGGCCCAGGTTCGGGGAGCAGGGACAGGTGTGAGAAGATGCTCCATGTGCCAGGTTGATAAGGAGCTTTTGATTAAATAGCTGTGTAATTGCCATCAGAATATGTGGGTACAGACATATTATTGGCCAGTAGACGCACAGATGTTGATTTTTTCTGAAAACAACCCAGGTGCTGATTTTTCCTTTTCAGATCATGTGTCCAGTGCGACTGCTCTCCAAAGAGATAGAGATACATTATATCTGGATATGTTCAAACTGACAAATTATTGAACACCTTCAGTTTTGAAGGTATTGTATTGAGCGAAGAGATAGGTAGAAAGATGATTAAGACATGGTTCCTACCAAAGGGAGCTTGCAGTTATCTATTGAGTGTTATGTGCTAAGCATCTTTCATAATACTCATTGGATCCTTACAGCAGCTGTGTTTAAGGAAGATGTCGTTAGACTCATTTTAGACATGAGGAGACTGAGACCCAGCGAGGTTAATTTACTAATTCAGAACAGCACAGCCACTTAAAGGAGAGAGCCCGGGTGCAAACCTGAGCCCGAGCTACCATTGTGTTTCTCCAGGATTATGATGATAGTTTCCCGGTGAGCCTTCTACCATACTTCAAACCCTGCCCTCTCACCATGCCGCTCCTCCACTCAAAGCCCTGCAAACACTCCTTCTTTCTCACCTAGAGTAAGAGGCAAAACCTTTATACAGGCCTGCAAGAGCCTGTGTTAGTCACCCTGTTACTTCACTGCTCACTCCCCTCCACCTCCCTTTGCTCTGCTCAAATCATATTGGCCTCCTCTCATTCTTGGGCCTTTGTACCTCTGGGTTCCTCTTCTAAGAGCACACTTGCCCAGATATCCAAATGATGTCATCATCCACTGCAGGTCTCTAAATAAGTGTCACCTTCTCAACGAGACCCCCTCTGATGATGCATTCTCCATCTTCTTACCCCACTTTGTTTTGACCTTTTTGACATTCTGATATATTGTATGTCACTTTTTGTTAACTGTCTGTTGTCATCTCCCTGTGTGCATGCATGAGTATAAGTTCTATGAGGGTAGGAATCACCGCCCCCCTGCAACTGTGTTCACTACATTTCCCAAGCACCTCCATGATGCCTGACACAGAGTGGATGTTCAGTAGGTGTTCAATTGACTGAAGAAGAGTGAAGCTCAGGTTTGCCCAATTTCAAAGCCAGACTTGCTTATATTTTTTATATCAATACATACTCATTGTTTAGGCCTGATAAGTTGTCCTGATTACTTAAAAATACATGATTATGTAGAATTATATGGGAGAATCAGAATAACCCAGACAAATATATGTCGAGCCGACTTTCTTTAGTTTTAAAATCAGTCTTAGCCTAGTTCTAATTAAGCTGTCACTTGTAGCTTCTCAAGTGACAATAAGGCTGATGATATGTGGTCAGGAACTGCTGACAAGCTCCCACATGTGAGGATACAGCCCAGCGCTGAAGAGTGGCTTTGGTGTATGCGCACGTGTGTGTGTGTGTGTGTGTGCATGTGTGGCTTTGTTCCCTACAAAAGTAGAAATACTGTGCTTGTTATTTCCAGCCTTGTTGAAGACAGACATGAGAGGGTGATTAAGGAATCTGGTACCTTAGCGAACATATTTAGTGAGTAAGAAAGGATGTGGCTTTAGAATTAAGCTACAAGTTTTACCACCTGCTATTCAAAATATTTAACAGAAATCATATTTATCTTTTTGGAAAAATAATAGGTTATTCTTGATGAGAATTTGACCTCAAATTGTCCGGAGGTTATCTATGAAATTAAAGAAGAAACACCTGTTTTTTACAAACTTGTTCCTCATCCTAAGAAGAATATGTACATCTATGTAACAGCTGGAAAAGAGGTAGGTAAAAATACTGATTATTGCTTCTGACTTATGAATAAAAATCATTTAATTGATGTCATTACCTAGAGGCAAAGCATTTACTTTGAACTGCCAAGTTTAAACGTTGCTGCAGGCTCGGAGAAGACCAGCGATGGTCCAAAGGCACAGAATTAAAAACATTCCTGTCAGTAACTAAGCAAGATATATCACCTATTTAGACAATTTTATTATTTGCTGTATTTCCAATGCCGTGTTTTGCAGAGGAGGGTGTGCTTGCAAATGGGAGCATAATCAGCAAGGTAACTGAATTTACACATTTACTGCATGGGCACTGAATGGTTAGATGCATTTATGAATATACCCGGTGGGCTGGCTCTGGAATTTGGGGTTAATAAGGAGCCACAGTCTCATACACATTCATGAACTAGGACATGTATGGCGCTTGCCCTCCCTCTCTTAATTTACTTGGCTGTTTTAGTTTTTCTTCTTGCTTCTGCTTACTGAATTACAAAGGACACTTTTTACATATTCTTCATTTTTACAAAGTGCTTCACTAAGGAAAGGGGGAAACAAACTAATGTGCGTTGAGCCCCTACTGACTATGTACAAGTCTCTGTTCCGAGTGTGGCCTCTCTAGAAGAGGCACATAGAACTGTGTGCACACACGCATAATAGACAATGTTAATGAAAGGTGTTAGTAATTTAATGATATGAAATTACCTTTGTTTTATATATGAAGAATCTAAGACTTAGAAAGGTTAAACAACTTGCTTAAGATTATATATAGGTTAGGCCTTGTCAGGACTAGGACTTAAATTATGCCCTGATCTTTTAAAGCCCATGATAAATGAGATCAAATCCTAAATTTGTGAAAACTAAAGAGGCCATTCTGGCACGGTGGTTTTGACCCATGAGTATTTGAACATACAAAATGCAAGGAAGATAACTGAGACTTACATAATTACATAGGGGATGTAACAGATGCTCCTGGCCCACCCCAGTTTTTCATTCTGTTATTTTCCAACATTCTGAGGACAATAGCAATGACGTTTATCTACGTGTGCTATTAGAGCCACAGAGTAGGTATGTGAGAACTTTGTAGTTTCTGGAATTCCTAAAAGGCCCATATCGCTCTTTGCATGTTAAAAAAGTCCGTTGTGTCAAAATGACCACATCAAGATGGCCACTGGACCTCATGTACCTTTGTAACCCAGTTCTTCACCAAACAGAGTCCCCTTGGCCAGCTTGCTTCCCCGTTCAAAAATTTTTTAATTATATTTCTTCCCTAGAGTTCCCATACTGAGAGACTTTTGTCTACTCAACAAACTGCATATATTCAGGAACAACCCCCATTCCCAGGCTTTATTCATCCGGAGTATCT
The DNA here is from genome assembly GCA_004027475.1 of Anoura caudifer. Lineage (NCBI taxonomy): Eukaryota > Metazoa > Chordata > Mammalia > Chiroptera > Phyllostomidae > Anoura > Anoura caudifer. Next base: position 218,319 of record PVKU01000726.1, on the reverse strand, counting down.
CAAAGCTAGCACTCAGAGAACTGACTGCACCACCCCACAGAGCTGATGAAATGCCAGCCCAGGGCCATGACCCTTGAGGCCTGGCTGAATCTGTGCACGTTTTCCCACTCAGCTTTACAAAGCATTGCAAATAGCTCAGAGATCCTCATTACTGTCTTCCCTGGAACCCAGGACTGTAGGATGGGAACCGCTGGGAGAGCCTTCAATAGCTGACTGGTCCTCCACTTTCTGAAGGTAAATTACTCTCATCTCTGGTCGTTCAAAGCCTGAAGTCCTGAGGCGAGTTTTCAACTGGGCATCAAAGCTGGCTATTCCTACATTCTTCACTTAGGTTTACTGCTAGACATCTTATCAGTAAGACTCTGGCTGGGCCAGGATAACCCGAGGAGAGATAAAACCTAAGGAGAGTCCTTTCTTACATTCTTGGGCAGATAGTAAGAGCTAAACTAACATGTCCTGGTTCATTCATACAATGGTGTATTGTGTAGCAATTAAAAATAACCATATGAAGATGTATGCATTGCTGTGGGATAGTCACTATACTGTGTTCGGTTGGAAAAGCATTTCCAATACAGTATTTACAGGGTCTTCTTTTTTACATGAAGTCACATGTTTGTGTGTGTAAGTATACTATATGGTAATTCTTATAGAATATTCTAGAGATGCATATTCCACTAAGTGCTCTGAATAGAAGTTGTCCTAGGAGCAGAGGTTACTGACCTTGCCCCTCAGAGTACCATGATGCTGAACACGTTCAAAGGCTCTCAGAAGCCTTGTGCTAAGGAAATCTGTTTCACTTTTGCAGTATAAGGTTTCATGTGTTTGTTGGACCGTGGAAACTTTTCTCACAGAACAGCAGCAGCCAGCATTTGTTGAGCGTTTAGTGTGTGCCAGACCATGTTTGTAATAACCCCATGGAGTCTGCAACACAGTCACCATTTCACAGATGAGAAAACAAGGTTAGAGAGATTATATGACATTTATGAAAATCCCCCAGAATTAAAAAGCTGTTTTGTGAGCTACAAGGAAATATCCACATTCTGGTTCATTCTGGCTCAGGCTGGTGATCTGCCCAGCATGTCCATCAGCAGAACTGAGAAGTGGACAGGCATGGTTATCCTCCATGAAGCCAACTTAGAGTCAAAAGATATTCCTCAGGATAGCTTGTTTTCCTCATAAACCCCTTCTTGACCTCTGTTTCTCTAGCCCTTTGAAGCACTCACTTATACTTTCTAGCATCTATAGCTTCCTGGCTTAGCGAGTTCCACAGTTTCTTTACTACGTGCTATGGGAGTCTGCCTGCGGTAACCAGGCAAAATCTCATGTGTGACACTCATGTCCCTGCCTCCTACCCCGCTGCATGGCTCTGCCAGCAGCCTGCGTCTGCCCAGCACCGGTGCCCGCTCTGTGGGCTGCTATTTCCTGACAACTGGAAGAGATGACTCTAGGGGCGGGGAATGATTTGAAAACTGCCCCTGTTTCTTTTATTTTCAACTCCAGTGCAGGGGGTATGAGCCATTGAGGCAGGAGCTGAGGCGATGGAGCCACCCCTGAGAGGGGTGTGGGAGGGCTCTCCTCACTTCCACGGCCACTGACAACCTCGTGCTCCTTCTGGGTCAGAGCCTCTCGCCATTTCCAGATGCTCATTTCCAAAGTACTGTTGCCTATCTCTGCATGTAGCCAGCTGACCTGATTCCATGATCCCTTTCGAAGTCATTCTTAGCTGATCAGAAACCTGACTGCATATCAGACTCACCTGAGAGAGCACCTAAAAATGCAGATTCCTCAGCCCTGCCCTAGACCTACTCAGTTAGAGTCCCAGCAGTAGGGGGCTGGGAACCTGCACTTTTACAAGCTCCTGAGGTGATTCTGATAAACTGCTTCCTACCTTGGGACTTGGGATGCCCTGCCCAGGGTCATTATGGAAACATCCAGAGTTTGAGCCAATAAATGTCTCTCTGTGGCTCTTCATCAGATAAGGTGTGGTGGTTTTTCTGGTATTGCTTATTATTCCATCTGAACTGCTGTCATCTTTATTTTTAGGTGAGGAGGATTGGAGTTGCAAACTGTAATAAACATAAATCCTGTTCGGAGTGCTTAACAGCAGCAGACCCTCACTGCGGTTGGTGCCATTCTCTGCAAAGGTATCTCCTGAATTCTTTCTCATGGGCTCACATTTTCAGAGAAGTGTCACATGATAAAGCAGTTGTTGCCCCACATTAACAATTCACCCCAGTGACCTGGGGGGACTGATCTCTTCGCTGACTAAAATATCACTATGTAATGCAAATTAATTCCCAGAGATGTTCCCAGCCATGTTGGTGCTTTAAATCATTTGACCCGGACCACTTGGGGGTCGCCCACTCTGGGGGTGGGAGGGGCAGGTATGTAACATAAAGGAGGGTAGCCTGGAGCTGTCAGTCTGCTTTTACTTTCCACAGAGTTCTCCCTGATTTGAGAGAGAGGTGAAAGGCACGCCCTCAGGGGAGGTAAAAGTATAAGGAGGTTTGAAATTTTTTGACTGAATCCTCATAATGTCACATACTCGGTTGGTGCAGTGGAAGCCTTATTATTGATGATGTTGTCTCTGAATGCAACATACAGCTGTGGGCCTGATACACAACCTCAGGCTCCGGGCAGAATCTGCCCAGCCTGGTTGTGACTTACAATGCTTATGACCCATCAAGGCTCAGGGGCAACTTGGAGCGGCTTCCTCACCATGGCAGCTCCTAGCATCACTGGGATCGGCCTGGTTGGATTTGCTGTTACTATGGTAACCCAGTACTCAGGCTCTCACTATAGAAGCAAGGAGAGCGCCTGAGCTGCAGCTCAGGCAGAGGAAGAAAAAAAAAAAATAACAGTGTCTGTCAGTTTGGCTCTTTCAGTTTTTAAAGGTAAAAAAGGATAAAAAAGAGTAGAACAGGTGCAGAGAAGCTGGAGGCGGAACAAGGGGACCGTTTGGAGGAAGGAGAGAGGGCTAGGAAGAAAATTTGGGAGACTCTGGAGGAGGAAGCCAAGAACAATGAAGGGAGAGGGGGGAATACAATGTAAGCAAGAGGTTCAGGAAACAAACTGAAATTCCATGGGGATGGAATTAATTAAGAGTTCACGGAGGAAGTCAAAAGCTGAGATGCAGCAAGACGCATAATTGCCTGTGCCTCTCCCAGCACTTCCTTACCAGGCTGTTTCTGTCAGAATCACTGGCAGACAAAAGAAGCAGGGCCAGGAAAATTCTCATGAATAATTGTAACTGGGTGGGAAGGTTTTCTTCTTGTCATTTGCCCAAGAGTAGAGTTTAAGAAATTAACCGATCGTGAAGAGCATTTCATCGGCACACACCCACTAAGCAGTTTTGCTCTAATCCTTCCGCCCCGTCCCACTTGCTCAGTGCCCTGCCTATCTTAGTAGAGCTACGTGCGAGGCTTCATTCAGAGATGGCATGGTGGTGGTGACTGAACAGCCACACAGAGCTAGTGGCTACTCAACTGGCAAATGCAGGACACAGGAGATGTCCAGGCTGGCAACACGAATCGGAGAGTTTGTAATGTTTAGATGGGACATAAGGAAGACTTCAGACCAGATGGTGGGGTGGGGAGTGTACACTGAGGGCAGAAGTAATTGGAGAACTGAGCACTGAGGTGGGTGATTCTTAGGGGTCCGGGAGATGAAGAGGAAACAGGACAGGGAAGAGAAAAAAGTGAAGAAGGTAGTCTCTGGGGAGCCAGAGAAAGAATGGAGGAGGGAGTGGTCCACTCTGCCCAGTCGCGCTGAGAGGTCAGGCAAGAGGAGAAGAGAATTAGTCCACTAGATTTAGCAGGTGATGATTGGCGACTATGACAGTGACAGTTGGGGAGGTGGTGCTAAAGCTGCAAGTGCAGATAACAAGAGGATGGAGCAGAGACAACTCTTTAAAGGAGTTTGCTGAGAAAGACGGCAGAAAACGCTGGACGGAAAGGGAGTCCAGACAATGTTGTTGTTTATAAGGGGCATGAAATAGCAGCGTGTTGGGGACTATTGGAAAAGGTCCCGAGGAGAGGGGGAAACTGATGATACAAGAGAGAAGAGAAAGTCATGGAGTGTTGTCTCGCAGCAGATGAGGGAAAGTATGACCTAGCACACCGGTGGGGAGGCCAGCCTCACAGAAGAGCGTGGGACAGCTCCTTCTTGGTCCTGGGAAGGAAGGTGAGAATCTGTGCCTGGGAGCAGGTGGGTGGTAGAAGCATGTATAGTGTATTTTCATATTGCTTACATCATTTTCAGAGACAAGTGAGAGTGAGAAGAGGTTGGGAGGGGGGTGGGTTTGAACAGAGAGAAGGTGTGAAATAGAGTGGGAGAGAGAACGGAGATAGGAAATAGAGAATGATTTCCAGGAAGCATTAGGACCCAGCTGAGGCTGGTGGTCTTGCTTTTGAAGTGAAAACAGTAAGCATGGTTTTGCTTTCACAAGCCACGTTCAGCTCTGTTGGCAAAGTTGTAGAGAAGGTGAGAGTTAAGTGGAGCCTGAGTTGGGGCTTTTCCAGGAAGTCCTTCAAGAGGGAACAGAGGGGCCTGGGAGCTGAGGGTGCATCGGTGGGTGGACAATGATGTTGACGTGGATATTGATACTTACAATAGTGAACTCTGGGCTTTAAGCTCTAAGTGAACCTGAAGGAGAAGAGTGAGGGATGTGAGAAGGTGGTAGGATCTGTGCACTGGAGGTTGCAGTTGGGGGAAGATTTGTTGGAGCTAGGGAACTGGAAAAAGGGCAGTGAACTGTGGGGAGCCTGAAATTAAGGTCGGCCGTGGAGTGGGCTTCAGGGAAGCCGTGACTTCAGGGAGGGCCTGGTTTTGATACAAACAAGAAGGTGAAAGGAAGAATGGGAGAAGAGGTTGAGGGCATGGGGCTTTTACTGATGATGGACTGTGAGTTCCAGGCTTCTACAAGCCTGCCCACCGCTTCTCTAACCCTAGTACTGCCAGGGCCTGCATATGAGGCTTTCGATAGTCTGGCCCTTTGCTACTTCTCAGACTTCTCTCGCCACTCTCTCCTTTCACCCTGCTCCGGCCACTCGGTTTTCCTTTATGACTGAAGAGTGTGCCAGGCTGTTCCTGCCGCAGGGACTATGCACTTGCTGTTTCCTCAGTCTAGAATATTCTTCTCCAGACCTTTCCACAGCTGGCCCTGGTTTGATCATCAGGTCCCAGCACATACACATCTCTGTGGGATTATCCAGTCTGAAGTAGCCTCACCTCACTCCCAGTGACATCATTGTTTTATTGTCTTCATGGCCTTACCACTATTTGAACTGATCTTATTTCTCTGTCGCTCCCTTTATTAAAATGTGAATTACATAGGGACCTTGTCTTGTTCATTATTATATCCTCCAGAATCTAGGACAGTGCCTGGCACATAGTAGGTATATGTTAAATGACTGGAGTGGACTGAATGATTGGGAAACTCTACCAATGGCTGGAGACTTGTGCGTGAAGATCACAAAACACTCTAGAGGTGTGGACTGATGGCCCTTCCCAGCCGTGTCAGGTTACTTGGTTTCACACTGGCTTGGTTCTGGCCTAAGATTAAATAAAACTAAGCTTCAGATCCGTGACTCACATTTAGCTCCCAGTACCATTCAAAATTAGGAATTCTAAAGGGGGATGATTTCTTATAACTGTAGAGCATCCCACTGTGTTTATTTTAAATGCCACAGATTTATTTAGAAAAATAACTTATTTTCTCTGTTGAGAAGGTTGAGCTTTCTTGCATACGTGCATAGAAAGTAAATTTGTTGGGAAGGTGGGGTAAGAAAATGATCTTCATTTCCTTTTGATGGGGTGTTAAAAATAGGTATTCAGTATAAGCAGATAAAAAGCAACTAGCTAAACAATGAGCTCTAAAAAGTCTTATATTTTATTGTTGGAACTTCAAATCCAACCTGTGATGAATTTGTCTGTGTGGGTGGAAAGTAAATTTTTGCAGACTGAATATCTTGGGTTTGGAAGCAGTTTCTCAGCTTCTCCCATATTGCAAAGCATAGCACATGTGTTCAGTTATGGATTTCCACAAAACTGGCAATCCTGAACCAATGAGCAAGTGAGGTTCCAAAAGTTCATTTGCAAGTTTGGCACTTAGAATGCATTTTCCCATAGAAACAGTATCATAAATTAAGGACCGATTCCCGTGTCAGCCCACAAAATTTAATTCATTTAATGTCAACAAATATTTATTGAATATCTACCAAGAACCCAATGTGGGAAGTCAGATAATTAGATGATACTGGGAGAGGTCAGTTGACATTCTTGGGCTTAAGGAATTCACACATTAGCTAGGAGACAGACATGTCATTGGCCAACGTTCATCATTCAGTTGTACGTCCAATCAACAGGTATTGTTGGAGCACCTACAATGTGCTCAGCCCTGTGCTAGGTGCTTGGGATACAGTTCTTTCTTGCCTACATGGAGTTTGCAACTAGTGAGGGATGTAGACACATGTATTAGTCAGGTTTCTGCTGCAATAATATTGAGTAACAAACAAACTCTTAGTCATTTACAAGAACAAACATTTATTTATTTTTTTTGCTCATGGTTCAGCTTCAGCAGGCATGGAAGGTTGGGAGGCTCAAGCTGCAGGTCAAGAGTTGGATTCAACTAATGAACAAAATAAATTGCTGAACGAAAGAGAAACAGAGGCATGAATACATGGAACAGTCTGCCAGCTGTCAGAGGGGAAAGGGGTAGGGAGACTGGGTGAAAGAAGGTGAAGGGATTAAGAAAAAATGCATACATAATGCAAAGACACAGACAACAATGTGGCGATAGTCAGAGGGAAGTGGGGCGGGGAATAGATGGAGGTGGGCAGGGGGGAGAAAATGGGGATAGAATGAGACTTTGCTTGGGGCAATGGGTGCATGATGCAATGTGCAGAGGTTGTTTTACTGAGTTTGTACATTTGAAACCTGTATAGTTTCATGAACCAATGTCACCCCAATAAGCTCAATTAAAAAACAGAATTTGATTCAGGTCTGCTTCACATATCTCCCATTCTACACACGCTCTTCTCATGGCAAAGAGCAGAAGCCCAAGGGGCCAAGCTAAATTCTGCCACACATTCAAAGCCTCTGCTCATGTCATGTTTGCAAGCAAGCTGTGCAGCCAAGCCCAGCATCAGCGGGGTAGGGAGATACACTCTGCCTACTGTAGTGGGAGACAGTGCAAAGGGTCCTGGCAAAGGCTTTGGATGTGTAATTCTAGCACAGGAGAGATTGCGGAATTGGGAACAATAATCCAGTCTACCTTAATAAGCTAAGGAGCTACCAATCTACCAGTAAGTAAATGGAGTGTAATAAGGGTTAGCACAGAGGAAATGAGGGTTTTATGCGGGCACATGGAAACCATCTAACCAAAACTTAAAAGGTCAGGGAAAGCTTCCTGGAGGGATGTCTAAGCTGGACCTGAAATGTGAGCAGATATCAGCCAAGTAAAGAGGAGGGAGGGGAAGCTGGCTCAGGGAACAGGCTGTGCCAAGGCCAGGGTCTGTAGGACAGTGGGCTTGGGGCTCTGTAGGAGCAGAGTGTGCAGTCTAGCTGGGGAGTGTGGGGAAATGAGGTTGGCATGATAGGCAGAGGCTGATGAGGCTGGGTCTTATAAGCCATGGTAGAGAATTTGGATTTTGTTGGAAGGACTTTCAGGAGCCATTGCTGGGCTTTAATTAGAAGAGAGACTAGATCAGATGTGTGTTTTAGAACATGTAAAATAGACCAGAGGGGACACTGCTGGAGGCTGCAGATCACTTAGAAGGTGGCGGTAAACCAGCAAGAGACTAGGGACTGAATTAGATGATAGTGGCAATAGGAAGAAGTGGGTGGATTTAAGAGCTATTTGGAAGGTAGACTTGACAGGACTTAGTGATTAATTGGATTCCCCCTTGAGTCTGACGTGCTAAAAATAGGGTCAGAAAATGAAACAAAATATCAAGGTGGCCACTGTTTTTCTGGAAGATGTATTCTTTCCCCTTAGATCTAAGTCCTCACAAAGAAAGAAATGATACTCAAACATCCACTGGACTCCCAGTGTGCCCGAGGCCCTGGACTAGGCACTAGGCTGCAGCCCAGACAGTGGGCACCTAAGTCAGATGGGGAGGGGCTTCCAACAGACGCCAGGGCTGAGCGTCCGAGGGCGCCGTGGTTAGTGCTCTTTTCCCAGCAGAGCAGGATTTTGGTGTTGAGATTATAGGAGGAGTGCGGGTGTCTGGCTTGGGTTCCTGGAAGGACATGGTGTCATTAGGGAGCAGGATGCAGGAGCAGCAGCCCATTTTGGGACACACAGCAATGCAGGGGTGACTCTCACACTGGCAGCAAGAGTGGTGCAGCGCAGGAGGAAGGACGCAGATCCTGGAATTAGTTTGCTTATGATCCAGTCTGGGCTTCTGTATGGCCTGCAAGTTTCTCATCTTCTTTGTGATTCTTCTTTCCTCTAAAGCAAGGTTGTAACCTTGCAGGGTTGCTGAAGGAATCAATTCAGATAATGTGCATAAAGTCCTAGGCACAGTGCCTAGTAAGCTTTACTACTCATAGTAAGTATTCAAGTAATGTTAGCCATTATGGTGGCGGAACCCCAGAGGAGGGAGCCATTACTTGTAACCGAGGGTGAAAAAGGTTTCGGAGCAGAGGTGGCATGAAATTAGGCCTTTCAACTGAGAATACTTTCCCCAGGGGATGGAAGGTGTGGGAGTCTCTTCAGGCAGTAGAACCAGCCCAAGAAGAGGTTCTCTGAGGGCTTGGCAGATTGAATTCTATCACTCCAGTGCTGGCTCCAGGAGGCTGGGTGGGACCAGGGTGGGAAGGACTCTGAGTCTGGACTTCATTAGGTGCTGCTGAGAGCTTACTGTATTAAAGGGTTTTTAGCAGAGGGCTGGCATGATCATATTTGTGTTTTAGAAAGAGGATTCTGAAGGCAGTGGAGAAGACAAATGATCTATGTTAAACCTGAGCATCAGCGGCACTGCACCGCCCAACCCTGTTCCTTCCAGGGTCACTCTTTTGGTACATTTTGTAAAGAGTGACTTTATGTCACATGCCTTCCAGAGTCTTCTTCCTGGCAGCTCTTTCTCCAGATTCCATGTACCTCCCCTCCTCTCCCAACACTACCACAGAACTCTGTGTGCTTTGGTCCCAGTCAAGCAATTGAACCAGAGCTGCATCCTCTGTAGAACATGGTCCACACACTCCTTTGTTGCCCCACCCTGTAATGCCGCACCCTGCACAGGACATGCACAGCATGGGGACAAAGCCCCCAGACATGCTAATTATAAGGTGTCTATGGGCTCTCCTTGATTATTTCTATACATTTAACACTTGCCCATGTTCTTCATGTTTCTTTCATGGTGACAGTTGGTAGACCTGCAGGCAGCCTCTGGTAGCAGTTTTTAGGTCTTCAGCTGCTGGTGGTTTATTCTACACGTGAGACTGTGAACAAGATCGTTTCTCAACGCAGCCTAACTGCAGGGATCTGTGGCCAGTCCCCATCAGACTTCCTGAAAGGCTTGGGGGTAACAGAAGGGGATTTTGAATGCAGAAGAGAAAACTGAAATTTGAATGCTAAACATATTTGTGCCTCAGAATAACAATCAAAAAGAGTTAAGTGATTTGCTTACAGACATATCCAGTTCCTTGCAATGCTCTCCTGTCTTGAGGTCTGCCTTTCTTCTCTTCTCCAAGAGGCATTCCTTCCTCAGGCCTTCCCAGGGTGAATTATTAATCCACAGGGCAGTGGGCTGTTGTTGCCCTAAAACTTGACCAAGACAACCCATGGGGCTTGGTAACCTGTGGCCACATTCTCCTGAAGCCCATGTTACTGCAGTCCAGTCTGCCATCACGGAAGGTGGACAGTGTGCAGCAGAGAAGGCCACGGAGGGCCTTTCAGTGGAGACGTCTCTCAGCCACGCCCACTTAGCCTTCAGAATGCAGTTGAGTGCCCCTTCCTCAGGAAGCCTGCCTGGAGCCAGGCCGGGCCAGGAGACAGGGTCTGCGTGCATGGAGAAGAACATGTTGTGTCCTGCACCTTCCAGCCGATGGTCCATTTAGACCTCCTGGTACCCTATGAAGTGAGTACTATTACAACACTCACTTTAGAAATGAAAAAACAGTCTTAGGTTATGTGTCTGTTTTCCACTGCTGCTTTATCAAATTACCTCAACCTTGGCGGGTTAAAACATGTATTTATTCATGTTAAGATTTGGGAGGTCAGAAGCCTGCAATGGTTTCACTGGGCTAAAATCAAGGTATTGAAAGAGCTGTGTTTCTTCTGGAGGCTATAGGGAGAATCATTTTCTTGCCTTCTCTAGCTCTGGAGGCAGCAGCCTGTGTTCCTTGGCTCATGGTTCCTTCTCAAGTCTTCAGAACCACCAGTGTAGCATCTTCTGATCTTCTCTGACTCTGACCATCCTGCCCCCTCTTTTAGGGACCCTTGTGAGTACTTTGGGCCCACACAGATAACCCAAGATAATCTCCCAATTTTGAGACCCTTAATCACCTCTGCAAGGTCCTTTTTGCCACGTATAGTAACATACTCACAGGTTGCAGAGATCAAGACATGGGTATTTTTGGGGCCCATTATTCTGCCTGCCAAGGGTTGAATACTTAGTGGAACCAGTTTTCAAATCTAGGTTTAGCTCTAGCTGCCAAGCTAGTACCATTATCTACCTCTGTAGCAAAAGGGAAATAAGAGACATTTTCCCTCATGGTGGTGGGAGGTAAGGGGAGAGCCTGGTCCAAGTGAACCCTTTGTAGATGGCTGATTATGCATAAGAAAGAGAATGCGATTCAGGGCCTACTTGAGTTATAGAAACCCTTCTGCCTTGAAAGTTAAACATCCATGCCTTTATTTATTGAGCACCTAATGTGTGTCAGACACTGCTCTCAGCACCAGGATTCTCTAGCAGTGAAAAACACAGTCCCAGATCTTTGTCCCCCTGGAGCCCTTCTAATGAGATGCATTAGTTTCCCAGGGCTGCTGTAAGAGATGACCAGAAACCCAGTGGCTTAAAACAAACAGATTGAGTCTCTCACGTTTCTGGAGGCTAGAAATCCAAAATTAAGGGTTCAGCAGGGCCATATTCCCTCAGATTCTAGGGGAGAATTCTTCCTCTCCTCTTCCAGCTCCTGGTGGCTCTTGGTGTTCTTGGCTTGTGGCAGCATAGCTCTATCTCTGCCTGTCCTTGCATGTCCCTTTCTCTTTGTGTGTCCAAATCCCCCTCTCCTTTTTCTTATCAAGTTACCCATCATTGGACACCTTAAATCCAGTATGATCTCATCTTGAGATTCTTATTACATCTGCAAAGATCCTGTTTCCAAATAAGGTCACATTGTAGGGTTTTAGGTGGGCATGAATTTGGGAGGAACATTCTTCAACCTACTACATGACAGAAGATGGACAATGTAAAACAAAGTTCAGAAGGAAATAGAGAGCCCATCGATGGTGATCAATGCCATGAAGAAAAATAAAGCAGAGGAAGGGCTAGGGAGTGCTGGCCGGAGGCAGGGGAGATTGCAGCTTTCAACCCGCCGGACCCCGGAAGGCCTCGCTGAGAAGGGCACACCTGACCCAAGACGCCAAGGAGCACATTCAGCTTTGGGGATGTCTCTAGCTGAGTGGCAGGAAGGCAATCTGAGGCAGACCACCATTCTGATTCTGCATTCACTCCTCCTTTCCTTCCAATTGCGTCTTAAGTCTAGGAAGTGACATTCCTTTGTGGTCCAGTGAGGCTCTAAAGACAGCAATAATGATAATAATGGGATTTGGGGGCAGCCCTCCTCCTCGTGTGAGGGCTCCATTTTGCCAACTAAGTGTGTAGAAGCAAGCAGGACAACTGTCTGTGGGGCAGAAGCAGTGGGGAGCAAAGGGGAATAGTTATTTGGGCCTCGGGGCATCACTGAATTACCCTGGCAGAGAACTAACCTGCATATGGGCTCCCAAAAATGCCTGCCGGAAGGGTTTTGGAGCCTTTGAACCCTGGAGCAGGGTCTTGGGTGAACCTGAATCCCGTGGGTTCTTCACTATATCAGCTCTTAGAGGAGCTATGAATAAATTCTACTTATGTCAAAGCAAAAGGTGAAGAAAGAAAAAAACCATTAAGGGCCACAGGTGCACCCTTTGTATCCTGGCAGTTGACGATGCCCAGCACAGGCAGGAGGCTCACCTTCCACAGAAGCCAGTTTTGTTTGGGAAAGCAGGTGCCTGTGGTCCTCAGACCTCAGCATCCAAACTGCTTGTTTGTGCCATCTCTTTAATTGATGCTCTCTGACTGGGAACAAGTACCATTAGGAACACCCCTTTTAGTATATATATATTTTAATGGAATAGATTTTCTTTGAAATGACCTTATCTCAGGCAGCAGGCACTTTCATAAGTATGTATTGATTGGCTTTAAATTCCTCAAATGTTTGCACTTGACTTTGTGACCTGGCATTTGTCCTGTTCCCAGCAACTCCCCATGTTCTTTCTTTTGTAATGTTTTATTCCGTTTGAATGCTGGTGTTCTGCTGTAGTGAGAGTGGGCCATTTCTGATGTGCCACACATGGTATTTAATATTGCTTTCGGGAGGATGGGATTATTATTGCCACCCGTTTACAGGTGGGGAAACTGAGGCCCAAAGAGGCTAGGGGCTGTGCCCCTGTTACATGAAGAATGTGTGGGAGAGCAGCTTTGAACCCAGATCTTCCTGACTCGAAAGGTGTCGTTTCCCATCTTTATTTCCGTGCCACCTGTTTTGTATAAATGCCTCACTTAAATTCTCCAGTTCATGGTTTTCATTTGGAAATAAAAATTCCAACTTTTAGTACACTCATCACCCACAGAAGAGCCACATGGGGTGAAGGCCACAGATCCCTTTTGTGTGAGTGGTTCAGTCTGCAAGTGTGTTTTCTGTGTGCTAAATAACTCCAAGTTTCCAGACAAAGGCTGGTTTTCCACCACACCAGTTAATGGGCCAACCCAGTGAGCAAAAATCAATGGAACAACTTATGCTGGTATTATGGAGACAGAGACAGGAATTTAGTCACTTTAAAATTTAATTCTTAATCCAATTCAGCTAACGTTTGTTGAATGCCAGTGGTGGGCCAGGCCCTGTACTAGGCCCTAGGGAAGACAAAGGTGAACGAGGCTCTGCCTTGGAGAAGCTCACAGGTTAGCACAGGAAGCAGACACTGAACAAGTAATTTCATTACACCATGGCAAGTGCTCTCATAGCTGGTGCTCAAGGTGTGGAGAGACCCCCAAAGAACCCTTTAGTCTTGGGATGAAAGACAGCTGTGTTTAAGAATCTTCCAAGGAGGCTTGAACTGCATCTGCCTTCTTACGTGGAAAAAGCGTGCTGAATGTTGACCCGGTGCCTGTGGGCAATGCAGATGGGCTGTCTGGTTAGCCTTGGTGCCCTCATCCCTGTCTCCTCACTACCATTTTGTATTTATTTGGCTTATGTTACCCACATTTTTGCCTAAATTCTTTTTACTTGCCTATGCAATCAATGTAACAACTACTACTAGTATTTACTGTACACTTCAGTGAAATAGTTATATGTTTTTGTAACAACTCAATGGGATAGAGACTCATATTTACTGGCTTTCTGCAGATGAAAAGCCCAAGACATAGAGATGGCATGTGGCTTGCCCCAGGTCACTGGCTTATAATTGGCAGAACCACTCTCTGCTTCCTTCCTAAATTCTAAGCAATCTGGTCTTTAACCAGTTCCTTCCAGAGACAAAGCTTTAAGTTAACTCAGGGTCTTGGTACATACTGTTCCTTCTGGCTAGAATGCTATTCCCACTGCTCTTTTTGTGGCTGGATTATTGTCATCCTCGAGCTCTGAGCTGAAATGCCCTCTTTCTTGAGTAGCCTGTCCAAAGTGGTTCCTCTCTGCCATATTTTCAGTTCTGCAGGAGACTTACCTTAATTTGAAATTATTATTTTTTAAATCCTCATTCCATGATATATTGGTTTCTATACAGAAAGGAAGGGGGAGAGAGAGAGAAAGAAACATTGATGGGGTACCTCCTGCAAGCACCCCAGCTGCGGAATGATCCTACAACCTAGGTATTAGCCCTGACCAGGGCTCAAACCCACAACCTTTTGGTGCACAAGATGATGCTCCAACCAACTGAGCCACCTAGCCAAGGCTCAATTTGAAATTATTTTTAATTATTGTCTGCTGATTTTGTTTCTGTCTGTGCAGCTCACTGGCATGTAAGTTCATTGAGGGAGGGACTTTAAGCGGCTTATACATTGATGTGTCCCCAGTGCCTACTACAATGTTTGGTGTCCAGTGGGCACTCAGTAAATATTTGTGGAATGAATGCCAGATATGGTACCAGGTTTAAGGGTGCCAAGATGAATAAGATGGGCCTTTCCCTTGGGGGGACTTACAGTCCAGTCAGAGAGATTGGCAATCAAACTAGCAGCTAATGCAATGTGCTGTATGTACCAGGAATGTGCACGGTGCCATGGGGACGCAGAGCAGGGAGTGACTGCTTTGCCCAGAGAGGGGGCAGACATGAAGGAAGTGACATTGAACTAGTTGGAACAAAGAACACAATCTCACCAAGTATTGCAGGCGCCAGGGCATTCTGGGCAGTAGGAGCAGACATACTAGGAAGAGCAGGAGATGCTTGCGCTGCATGAGTTTTTCAAATAACTGCTCTCTGCTAGGTGTGATGTACTAGATACTATATTAGGGATCTATGTGTTTAGGAGCTTACAGACTAAATAGAGAGATAGGCTTATCAATTACCTGGGCATGCATCTGGAGATGAAGGCAAGTACTAGATCATAGTGTTGGGGTGAAGAGAGGAGCATGGAAGCGTGTGTTCTAGGCTCCAGGTCATGAAAAGGAGGCGCATGGGTAGAGGGGCTTGACATAGACAAAAGGGTACCATTGAAGATTTTTAGGTAGGAAGTGATAGAATCAGCTTTGTGCTCCAGTGTTATGCTAGATATCGGTGTGGAAGCCATGCCTAGGTTGGAGCCCCTGGAGGAGGGAAGGTGAGAGACCAACTAAAAAGTTGCTGCAGGAGCCCAGGGAGAGGAGATGGGGAGGGCAGAGTGCAGGGGATAGCACAGAGCAATGCTTAGCATGAATAGATCATGATCAATGGAGTGTGACAGTTGAGAAAAAGAGGCAAACAAAGCCAGCATTTTCTCATTTGATCTGCCATTTCTATTACTGCTCCATAACCAAGACTGGGCAGTGCTTCCCAATGTGCTTGATTGACTAGGTGGCCCTCCGTCAGAAAGCTGGACGATGGTGCATCACTCATGCCCAGCTTGGAAAGTTACAGAGTATACTAGCATGTTCCAGGCCCTGAGAAGTCCTGCAGCAGAGAAACTTAACCAGTGTTGCCCAAACTTCTTAGCAATAGAACCCTTAACATTAACCCCCAAACAACCATAAGGCACACTTTGAGAAATGAAATAAAACTCATATTTTCCTGTGTGGCTCAGGCTCTGGGTCAGCCTATTCACTGTTAATCTTGGCATGTACAATGCTGCTATCCTGGTAAAAGTTTGAGGAATTTGGCAGAGGAATGAGAGAATGGGCCCCAGTGTCAGAACACTGAGATTCACACCGTGCTGTCTAACCTGTGTGCACCTCAGTTTCCTCATTTCTGAAATGCCCTTCTGTGAGGAAAAGACGGTGAGGATCAAGGAGTTAATTCCTGGAAAGCCCTAACAAGTGTCTGGCTCATCAGAAGGGCTCAGTTAGTGTTAGCTCTTGTGAGAAGCAATTTAGGGTAGTCAGTGAGACCATGGACTTGGAAACTGAACTGCCTGGCTTTGTGTCTCAGCCCTTCTGTTCACTAACTCTGTGATCTTGGGAAAGCAATGCAGAGCCTTCTGTGCCTCAGTTTCTCCCATCTGCAAAGCAGGGACAATTATTATACCTACCCATAGGTTTGTCATGAAGAAGTGAACCAAATCACATTAAAGAATGCTACCTGGCATGTTAAACGTTTTTGCTTTTGTAAAAAAATCTAAATTGCCTCTGTTATTAGCATAGTTTAACCATGACTTTTAGCCCCAGTGGCAAAAATGCCATTTTTCAGCTTTCTCAGCGGTGCCATAGTCTTGTATTTTGGCATTCCCCTTTCCTGAGTCTGGAGGCCTTGACTTCAGGCTTAGCTTGTCTCCACAACTTCCTATTCTCTTCTATCCAATTGAGTTCGCTTTCTTCATCTCAGGGACTAACAATGTTAATGAAAGTCCCCTGATTCCAGGGAGCGCCTGGCCCCCACCTCTGAGCTCCGTGCCTTTCCTAAAAATATAGACATTTGTTTCAACTCACTTGGCGGAAGACCTTGGGATGCTCTTGTAGCAAAACCTTCCCCCAGCGTGGACACAGTCTCCTGTTCCCTCAGAGAGATGCTGGATTGTGTCCTCGTTAAAAGTTTTCTGATATTATATCAGTATAGAATCTTTGGAACAGGTCACACCAATTCCCACCTTTAAGCCAATTACCTGATATTTTGTTACCCGTTTCCTTCAGGGACTGTCTGCTCTTGGTGAACAATTATATTAGAGAATGCTGATGAAATTCGAGGGGTTAGAAGTAGAAGTTACATTTCTGAGTTCAGAGTTTCTTTTTCAAGGTTGAGTAAGTGGTAAGTTTTTGCTGAGAGATTCTACCCTAATAGAGTCAGATTCTCAAGGTCCCCCAGCCTGGCTCATGGGCATTTTACCTGCCCAGAAACTTCAGCTCCTTTTCAGAGGTGGGTCTTCCCCTTCTTTATGTTGGCATGAAAACAATAATTTAAGCCATGCCCATTAAACAGTAGAAATACTGTATAAATACAATACTATAATAATAAATTTAAACGTTGATCCAGCTGGGCACTGTTCCCAGACTAGCAGCTGAGCTGAAACACAAATGAGTAAAGAAGAACTGCTATATGATGCAAATGGCTGCCGTCTCATTGTTTTCTGCTACTTTTTTTTATTGCAAATACATAGTAGTGAAGTAACATTATGGATAAATAGATGTTGTAGACTAACCTGGAATCCTAATCATTGTTTATAACATTATTTCTATGGGGAAAAAAGTGTATTCTGTGTTACAAACAGATGGTTTGCTAGCAAATTTTTTAAAACATAGTAGATTTGTAAGTTGGGCACCTACCAGAATTTTTACCTGTAGATGGATGTTCTGTATTCAGGGCTAGTGATCCATGAAAATTAGACACCTCTCAGAATCCCCACCCCTCCCAAACACTTGTTACCCTTTTCATCCTTGAGACTCTGCCTCACCCTCTTTCTTCTCTGCCCTGGGTCCTCATCCTGGCCAAGCCCCAGCCCTCCCACCAACCACTGTTGAGACCCCAGGAGGCCAGGGGTACGCTGACTATCTTTATCCTTAGGTGCCTTATTAAATGGCAGCGGGGGCTCATGGGAGGCCGTGCGATGGAGTGACCAAGTGTGTGGTTCTGAAGCCAGACTTTGGTCACTTGTGGCTGGGTGACCTTGGCGTGTTATTGCAGTTCTCTGAGCTTCAGTTTCATCTCTGTAGGATGAGGTTCTATGTAGACTAGTGGGGAAGTACTAAATGTGCACAATCAGACCAGCGCCTGGCCTGGGGCTGTGTCCCCTTCCTGCAGGTGCATGGGGAGGTAGTTACCAGAGGACATTGGGGTTGAGACAGATTTCCATAAACTCAAGAACAAACCCATAGTATGAAAATACTTTCTGAATTCTAAACAGCAAACTTAGAAACAAATGTCTGGAATCTCCCTATTCATGAGTTGGGGCAGGGTAGGTTTCAAACATACTTTGTGGGTGGGGGAAGTGGTAGTCCTTGTACTTATGTACTTGAGTGGCAATATCAAACTCTTATTATTTTGAATAAATTAAGCTCTACAGCAGATTTTATGGCAAACTGATAAGAACAAGCTTTAAATAGTTGCATTCACTAAATTGTTTCCACATACAATGTTTTTCACCTAAGGAAATTTTTTTATTTTTTTAATTAACTTATAGATTTTGTTTTTTCTTCATGCATCTTTTCTTTGCATTTGAGATGGTTTTGTTTCTAAATTTGGAAATGTGCCAGTATTGCACATTGGCCTTACTGTGTAAGCATGAGATCTAGCTGGATAAAGGACTAGAAAAATAAAATACTGATTGGGGATCTTGGGACCTTTGGATAGACTCACAGTAGCGGATGGACCAAAGGCAGCAGAGTGAGGTAAGGAAAGCAAATCTGGCTCTGCCGTGTTCTCCAGAATGTGCTCATCCCATTCTGAATCCAGTTTCCCTCTAGTCTGTGGCCCAAAGAAAATGACATGAAGCCAGTTAAGAAATCCATTTCCCTGGGGGTGACTCATTGAGGATCCCTGACACCAATCCTTGTGTCTGACAATGCAATTTTAATTTTATTTGCATGATGGCATAAATGTTTATGCACTGGACCACTGCTTTTTTTCCCTAAGATTTTATGTATTTATTTAGAGATAGGGGAAGGTAGGGAGAAAGAAAGGGAGAAAAACATTGATGTGAGAGAGAAACATCAATCAGTTCCCTCTCATATGCGGCCCAACTGGGGACCAGGCCTGCAACCTAGGCCTGTGCCCTGACCAGGAATTGAACCAGCAACCTATTGCTCTGCATGACAAGGCCCAACCAACTGGACCAAGCCGCCCAGGCTGGTCATTGCTTTTGTTCAGACATAGAACTCAGAGGGTTAGCTTTCAAAAGGTATCATTTCAAAGTAACTGATTTTGTTTACCAAAATGTGGGACCTCTACAATCTGCTCCCCTCCTTAAGAAATTTGAATGTGTGGGCAATGTGCTGTCATGAAGATTTTATAATTTGTGATGTTGGAGAAGTAATAAGACACTGTTGTTGGTTGACCATCTGGTTATACATTCTTGGTGTCATGGTTTGTGTTTTTATTTTTTCAATTTTATTTTTTAACTGGTGAGAAACAAGGAATGGGGGTTTAGAAATTTCAAATTTTCAAAGGTGCTTTATAAACAAGAAATTCAGGCTTAGTTCCTTACCATAGTTAGATTTTATTTTTACCTTATCCAGAGTAAGAAATGAAATATTTATTTTATGTACTCGTATATGTGTATATATGTGTGTGTATGCATGTACATGTATGTGTATATATATTTATACATATGTTTACAAAAGATAAACTAAAAACTTTCACTCCTGATTTGTTCCCTCTATGGCCTCGGATGTGGACTTCTAACCTACATTAAAAATAGTCTCTTCACTGTAGGTAGGAGTCAGACATAAATCAGAGGGGAACTCTAGAAACAAAAATCACCAATAGAAAGGACCTATAGAGATTTCATTTTTCATCCATTCACTCAAACATATTTATTGAAACCCTAGCATTTGCATATCATGCTGCCAGACACTGAAGGATTTGCTGAAAAAATATTAAAGACATTCTCTCTTCCTTTGAGGAGCTTAGCACTTACTTGGGGAGAAATGACATAGACATATGAAACAGTTAAGTTGTAATTCAAGGCAGCATATGATTAAATACCAAAATTTGTGGATCCGACAAGAAATGCTATAGGAGTTCAGAAAAGGGAGTGATAACTCAGTGGCATGACTGTTTTCTGCCTAGAAATTGGCAAATCGTAGCACTATTTGGATGAAATATTTTACACTTGTTTTTTTGGCAGCCTTAGGCCTTGACTCCCAAGCAGTATTAAGAGCCTACAAAAATATCTGTACTCCAATCTCTATAGAGCTAGTGTTTTTTTTGTTTTTGTTTTTGTTTTTGTTTTTGTTTTTGTTTTTTGTTTTCTTATAGGCAGAGGCAGTGCCTCATACAAACCAGAGTGCACATGACTGGCAGGTAGTTTTGACAGTCATAATTTCTTTCAATTACAAGATAAGAAATCAGCCTCAACTTTCTCTGTTCTCCAGTCCAGTGGTACTTGGCCTCTCCCTTGCAAACTTCCCCTGACATTGAGAGGTGGTTTAATTTGAACTTAATGTCCATGACAGATGAGCTAGCCATCAAGGGTCAGATAAACTTATGGCTTTGGAGAATTGCTGATGAAAATCCCCATGGTCATGATGTTGGAAAAGGAAGTGACACAGAGGTAGGTGAATCCAGACATAGGCGTGCTCACCGTGAGCAGGGTTCTCCTGAATGTCAGAGTATGATCACATGCTGAGAATATTGTGCTCGCGGATGATGTTTAATGAAAGTTACTGGCTTCCTGTTCTATTTGTGTCATATTCAAATTAGCACAGAGCTCAAAGACGAGCCATGCAGCCTAAAGTCTTAAGAATTTAAAAAAAGAGAGAGAAAAAAAGAGGAGGAAGAAGTAAGAAACACTTGTAAAATGTCAACGCATGTCAAATGCACTGTTTGGGCCCACGTCTCATTTTACTTGGATCCTCTCAGGGACTCCCCACAG
Source organism: Anoura caudifer (assembly GCA_004027475.1). Taxonomy (NCBI): domain Eukaryota; kingdom Metazoa; phylum Chordata; class Mammalia; order Chiroptera; family Phyllostomidae; genus Anoura; species Anoura caudifer. The sequence goes on along the minus strand of PVKU01000726.1, from coordinate 197,908 downwards.
CTGAATGGAGTTATGATTTGGTTGCGTTTCAAGCTTATGATTCACGAATTTTCAGTTTCTTTTAAAACTCAGTGCAGTGGTTCTTTCCCACCTCTTCATTTTAACCATAGACTTCAAGGAGGCCTAAATAACAGAGATGTTTTGGTTTTTTTCTTGACGTTATTTGATGAACACCATTTGAAAATAATGTGGCACTTGATGTTCATTCTCTTTGTTGGGTTGGCAGCCCTTCTGGTGAGGCAAGAGTTCCCAAGTGAGCATGACCTGGAGTGACCGAAACATCAGGCAAATCAAGTGATCTTACCATTCCACTTCTGATGATGTTTATCATAGTAGTTGGCCCTGGCCACAGCTTGATTTATTTGGGGCATCCTCTGCTCTGGCCAACTTGGGAAAATGGCCCTGGAAAGTGTTTCCCCCATATCTTTTGATGTAATTTGGTGTGTCTGTATAAATAAATGTAGCACATACTTATGGGATATCTTATCAAGTTCTTGGGAAGACTCTGCCCGTAATACATTGTTTTAAATTATCATACTACAAAGCACAAAATAACTTTTTAACTACAAAAAAAATTACAACAATAGATTTGTGTTCTGGAGTAGATTGCAAACCGAAAATGTATATATACAATCTATAAACCCTTCCTTGGGCTATTCTTTGCTAGGTTTTCTCTGGAAGGGAGCTCTTTCATTTCTGAATCCGTGATAGGATGTGCTTTCAGTGTTTGGAGATGTCATCTTGAGAGATGGCTCTCTGCTCCGAGACATGATGGAAAAAATGCTCTGCTGTTTTCCTGTTGCTTTTAGTGGTTTTAGCATCCCCTTCCTATTCCTCGCTCGAAGTCAGTAATCCACTATACAAAGCCTGGTATTTTGTACCAAAGCCAGTATGTGAAAGTTTTAACTAATGCATGTGTGGGGTTGCTGTTTTGTTGCCTCCCCCCCCACACCTTTTTTTTTTTTAAATAGGTGTACTTTTAAAGATGATTGTGTACATTCAGAGAACTCAGAAAACTGGCTGGATATTTCATCAGGACCTAAAAGGTGCCCTCAAATTCACATATCTCGAAGAGGTAAAGACAAGGTAAGAGGAAAGATTTTAATTTGTCTCTATTGTAGTGTCTCATTTTGCACCATTGATGTTAACTTCCTTCTGTGTGTAAAATATCTATTAGCAATCAAATATGCTCAGTTAGGAGAGTCATTCATTTAGTTGACTCATGTAGAGTGCCCCATACTCCGCAAGCTGCTAGGGATGGAGCAGAGACTAAGACACATTGTGGACCTGCCTGTTACCTTGGGGAGCTGCAGATGACCCTCAAGAGTTGAATTTAAAGAAGAGATAAACTTTTAATGTAGTAGGAAAACATATTGATTAAAGAAATAGAGAAAAAAAAGGTGCCTTAAATGTGTCTTAGAATTTTGTTTTGTTTTATGGTTCCTGTTCCTTGTGTGTTCAGGCTTCTCCCGACAGGTATTTTATGAACATGGCTTCAAGCAATATTGGTAGTGGGGAAAGAAGCCAGTGTGGGCAGTGAATATTGCAGGTGGGGTCCCTTGGAAGGAAAGCCAGTGGGCCCTTGCCAAGGCAGAACTGCCAATCAGCCCTGTTACTGGAGTAGAGAAAGGAAGAAATGAGTACATTCAAGCATTTTCCGATTCACATACCAACCATGTCCTACGGGAAAATGGAACTCCTGCCCTGCTATCTCAGCAGTGCTGTGAGGAGACGTTTTCTCCCTAATCATGGCTCCTGTGTTATGAATAATCACACAGAACCGCCATCAACAGCCAGCTGACCTGCCTGTTGGGCACCCTCTGTTTTATTTGAATGTCACATTAACAAGGAAATGGGCCACTTTCTTTTTTCTTTTACACTTTGCCATTTCAAATAGCAAGAACCATACCACTTAAGATGATTTAACATTTAATAAAGGAGAGCCAGAGCATTTAATGAGTGATAAATAATAAAAGGATCAAGCTTTGAAGTCATACCTGAAGGATTTAAGGTCATTTGGTGGTTGTCACCTTCTGTTGTCTTCCTGGGAGGTGTGTGAAAAAAGAACTTTCAAAGCCTTCATTCAAGCAGGCCTGAGTGAACAGATTCTGTAAAAAGGGTGCTTACAGCATCTAAGCATAGGTGTGACCTAATTTTTGTTTCTCTTATTAGTCTGAAAAATCTTTGGTGCTGATAGAGAATGATAGAAAATACCATGATCCTTGACTGTACGCAGGACTCTGATGAGTGGTTAAGATTATGCAAGATTTTTTCTTTTATCATCTTAAAAATGTTAAGGGTAAGAATTCAGCTAAATAAAGTGAGAGAAAGTAACTTGTTTCTTAAATAAAAAGTGCTGCTTACACAGTTTGCTTACCTAGCTCTGGGTTCACTAGTATAAATCAGTCACCATTTATATTTGGTCTGGAACATACGAAAAATGTTTACTACCCAAACAACCAGCAGGTCTTTCCTTCCCACCCCGAGTCCCACTGTGGTTTACCCTGATCCCTCTAGAGTGTTCCCATACAACCATTACTTGGCCTCTCCTGGTAAAGGAGATGAGAATTTAGTAATTGGAGTAAAGCTTGTCTCTGAAATCCACGTTGGACTGATTATTTTAACAGGGTTGATAAGACATTTGACTCTTCTCTTGGTCATACTATTTCAAAAATATTTCTGTCCTGTGGTCATTTATGACTTACCTGAAACTCTCAGGTCTTTGTTTATTTAAGTACTACCTGATCCTGACCTACAGAGATGGCAGTCCATGGTTTCCCTCACTTCTACATACTAGTTCTCTACACAGGGTGTTTGCAAATGGCCCATCATATGCCTCATAACATTCTAGTAACTTTCTGGGTACAGAAAAACCCTATATAATGCAAAGACACTCTTCCCAAGAAGCTGCATTTCTTTACACAAAACAATTAGAAGATAGTATATTATCATCTTCGTTAAGAAATCAACATTAAAAAGAAATAATTAGAGGCATTCCAATTGTTTTGGAGGGATTTCTGTGAAGTGGTGTTGAGTAAAAACAGCAAGCTGCTGAAAAGTATGTGTAGCATGATCTTGTATTGATCAAAAGTTCCTGTATAAGTTAATGTGTACGCGCCTCTATGTGGTTATTTGAGAAAAATATGGAAAAATTCATTACTGGGTTGCAAACATGGGCTCCCCTGATAAAATGACTGAGGTCATGGAGAGGGAAGACATAGATAATTAAAAAAGAAAAAGAAAAATGAAATCCTTGCACACACAAACAAAAAAGGATGTATGGCACACCCTGTTTTGCGTTATGTAAAGTTATGTTTGTGTATTCCTACAAGGAGGTTTTAACATTCAGTAAACATGGCTTATACTGATGAAAACAGAAAAAAGATGTAGAACTGAAGTATTTCCCACAGACAGCATGGTTTCTAATGGAAAGTCACTAGAAACCTTATTTAACAAATCAGAATGAAAACAAAGAATTTCACCATCACTGATACACTCGACACTGTTTTTCAAGTTCTGTCCAATCCATTAATAGAAGAAAGATGTAATAGAATAATTATTGGAGTGGAATAGACAAAAATATCACTATTTGTCACTTTTAACTGGTTATATATCTGCAAAATCTAAACACATTAGCTTTTATAACTATTTAAATTAATAAAAATAAAATGAAGTGCTAAGTGTTCAGCAAGCATTTAAATATAAATAACCACCCTAGTTGGTATGGCTCAGTGGATTGAGTGCCGGCCTACAAACCAAAGGATCATCGGTTCGATTCCCAGTTAGGGCACATGCCTGGGTGGAGGGACAGACCCGTAGGAGGAAGCATGTGAGAGGCAACCACACATTGATGTTTGTCTCCCTCTCTTTCTCCCACCCTTCCCCCTCTGTAAAAATAAATAAATTTTAAAAAGTTAGCCCTGGCTGGTATAGCTCAGTGGATTGAGCATGGGCCTGTGAAGAAAAGGGTCACCAGTTCAATTCCCAGTCAGGGCACATGCCTGGGTTGCGGGCCAGGTCCCCAGTGGGGGCCATGTGAGAGGCAACCACATATTAATGTTTCCCTCTCTTTCTCCTTCCCTTCTCTTCTCTCTAACAATAAATAAATAAAATCTTTTTAAAAATCATTAAAAAAATTTAAAAAGTATCAATAATTTGTGAAGTAAAACAAACTGTTAATGTCCATTAATAAAAGATTCCATCTATTAGAACAATAGAAACACTGTTATAATCTTAAAGGCCAAAGTATATACTCTATATTTAAAATTATTTTTACTAGGAGATACATGTTGAAGACAACTACCAAAAATAGTAATTTTCGCTTTACAATAGTTTGTCTTAGTGATTTTTTTAATAGTAATTAGAATGTGGGGCAGCAGTCTATTGAGGTGATTTATAATTCATGATAGGGAAACCTTATCAATTAAAAGCATAAGCATAAATAAAAATAAAAGCAAAAACATACAAGGTATTTTCTTGAAAGATCTAGAAAACATCTTGACTATAACCAGACACATACTGTTTCTTGGCGGGAAAATATCATAAAAATGTCATATCTTCCTCAATCTGTTTTCTAGATTTCATGTAATCCCAGTGAGATTTGAAAAGACTAGTCTTAAAATTAATATAAATTCATCTGGAATAATATGAACAGGTCAATAATATCCAAAATATTTTTCAAAAAGGAACATTATTTAAGCAAGACCATTTCCATATGATTATAAACATATATAATGACAATAATTCAGCCCATGATTCTGGTTTAAAAATTGGAATATACTTTTGACTCTATTACATAAAGTAGAGCAAAAAGCTGAGAAATAGATTTAAGGTTTTTGAAGATCAAATGCCATAAAATAAGAGAAAACAAAATAAATTACTTCCTAAAGGTGCTAAGATAGCTGGCTTACAATATGGAACTGTAATTCAATTCACATTTTACATTAAATATAAAAATAAAATTTAGGCTAATTAAGAAATCCATTTGTAAAGCTGACACAGAATAACTAACAAAAAATATAATTGAGCATCAGATAATTCAGAGGTATAATCTTCTTAGCTTTGAAGCAATAAAGTATGCAGTACCAAAAAGAAATCCGCATACTTGACTTTTAAAAATCTATGCAACAAAAAATAAGAAATAACTAAAGCACACACTTTAGGAAAACATTTGCAATAGGCAAAATATTAATTACAAGGTATTAAAGTGAGGAGAAATTAAAAGGAAAAACATCATGACACCAAAAAGTAAGTAGGCAAAGCACATACTCTCACAAGAGGAGGTTTAGAGAGTTAGACATAGATATGGCAATATGTTCAACTTCACCAGTTATCAGATAAATACAAATTAAAGTGATAATAAGATATGCTAACACCTAGTGTTGGCAGTGCCAATTAGCACAATCATTTTGAAAAGCAATTTGACAATATGTTTCATAAGTCATAAATATATTCATTCTTTGAAGCAGCAATTCCAGGCTAGAATTCTGAAGTAACTTGAAAGAAGAAAAGCCAGACGCATACAGATGCTACTGCAGTGGCATTCATAGACTTAGAAACCTAGCAATAATGGAACTGTTTGGCACGAAGGGAAATGGTTAATTAAAATATGGCATGTTGGTTGGCCTGATAGAATGTTCACTGCTGCCTGTGGACGTTGTCTGCTGATTAACACTCAAACTCTCTATCTGATCCATTGTGTCTTCATTTTCTCTTAGTCCAGCATAGGTCAAGAAAGAACTACCAACCTGCTGAGGATTGGGTTTGTTAAATCAGTGCTTCAACTTTTTAACCATACTCACCTGGAACCCAAAATTATGCAAAAATACCTTCAACTTCCTGGCTAACCCCTCCATCCACTGTACCTGAAAAAGCTGTGCTGTCTCCTATTGTCAGCTCACCACAGACTGGCTGTTGCCCTACTGTTCCCCAGAAACTGTTCTCGCTGAGGTCATGGTGAACTCCATGTAGCCGTTCCAGCAGGTGCCAGCGGTCCTCATCTCTCCTGGTGGACTGGCTGGCTTCTTGAAACCCTCTCTTCCATTGCATGTGCTCTCCATGCTCTCTCCCCTTTGTCCTGCCTCTCTGGCTGCTTCTCTCCCTAACTTGAAATATTGGAGTTATTTCAGGCCCATTTTTGGCTCTTCCTTTCTTCTGGCTCTCTACTTTACCCACAGGCAGTCTCATCTATTCCCACAGCTACATGTTCATGTCCCCATTATCTCTACCTCCAAGTGCCAGGCCTATATCCTCTTGATTATCAAACAAGTCTCTTGACCTGAGCACATCCAAAATTGAAATCTTGAATTTGCGTCCCCAAGTTGGTCCCTCCCTGTGTCCCATCTCATTACATCATACCTCTACCCATCCATGTGCTCACCCGAACCCTTCACATGCCCAACCCTATTTCCAGTCCTGCTCAATGCTATCTCTAAAGGGCATCTTGATCTGTTCATTTTTTCTCATTTCCACTGAACTGTCACAGCCTGGCTTCTTTCATTTAATGATCTCTTAATCTGTGTGGCCCTAAAAAGAGACTAGTTTTAGTCTAGTGGACTTTTCCATGCTTCTATTAGACTGTAAGCTCTTTGAGGGTAAGAACTATAGCTGTTTGATTCACTAATGTATTCGGTACTCTGTGCAGCTGTTGGTATATGATAAATACTTGTGGAATAAATGAGTGTGATAATTACAGTTATGTTAAAATTCCATGTGTGAGGACCGGCAGGAAATGTGGAAAACTTAAAACAGCAGCTAAAGAGAAGAGTTAAACAAACTTTCTGATTCTTTTGTTATGCCTAAACAATGAAATACATTTAAGATGTATATGTATACAGAATAGTATGTGATGAGTATGTGCTAAGATGCGTGGTGCAGATATGAATGCAGGGTTGAAGAAGGCAGGCGGATGAGAGTTTAGCCATTTGTTGAAGAAGAGCTGGTGGGAATGGTGTGAGGATGTCACTAGCCTCAAGTCCCTAGAGATGGTTGGATTTTGGTTCTTCCAGGTTGGACTATAAGAACTTGCCTTCTTCCAGTGTGACTATACGTCCCGGAAACAGAATTCTATGGAAATGGAAAGATGGGGCTGACCGCTAGGCTAGAATAGACTGAGCAAGATTACTAGAGGACAAAAGACAGTAGAATCTTAGGTGGCTCAGCAGAAAGTCTGGACAGAGGTCAGAAGCGTGACAGAAGACGGACACCTCCCGGGCTGTCTGGGACTATGGCTCTCCATCCCAGTTATAGGGCTCCCACTTTTTCTCCTCCAGCTTCCTGAAGTTTAGCCCCTTCATGCACCTGGTACAAAGGGGCCCACCATTGGTATTTTAATTCCTTTAATTTTCCTTTTTAATAGGAAACATATGCCTTGTTCCTCTAGTTAGTTCACTGAAGGGAACATTGCTGTAGAGGAGATGTCAGGGTTTTATGTGTGTGTCCCCTTGTGCACACACACACACAGCCACCACCTCGAAATCTGATAGTATGTTTGACCACAAAGTCTTAAATAATTTTAAATATAGATTTCACAGTCTACCTTCTTTAACTACAAACTAATATTAGAAATTAGCAATAAGAAATACAGAGCTGAAACCTGGAAAATCAAGGTACACCCCTGTAAATGAACCCTGGACCAAAGGGAAACAAATAAAAAAAAAATCATGTGTTTTGATGGGAATACTTAATTTCATAAGATATAAATTCTCCTAAAAATTAACATGTATGTTTATAGTACAGTTCCAGCTAGACTCAGTCTCCTAACTCCCTTTGGACAAAATGATCTTAAACATTATATGAAAGAATAATGTCCAGGAAATGCTAAGAAAATTATGGAAAAAAGGATAGTAAATATCAGATAGTAAATGTATTTAAAGTCACAGTAGTAAAACTTGATGACATTGGAATAGAAGAAGATTAATAGATAAATTGGGCCAGAGGAGAGTTCAGAAATAGATTCTAGATCTATGCTAACTTAATATATGACGAAAATGGTTATTTCAGTTCAGGGGGCAAAAAGAGTTTCTTTGTTTTGTTTTGTAAATTGTTGTGACATAGCTGATTAATCATCTAAATAAAAATCAAGTTGGACCCTTATCTCATGCAATATATAAAAATAAGTTCCAGATGGATCAAAGATGTAAGCTTTAAAAATAATAAAGGCGGTGAGACAGCTTTATATTTGCCTGTAAGCAAGGGTGTGGGAAGAACTTTATAACCAAGACACGGAACTTGTATTTGATTATATGAAAACATGTTGTGTAAGGTAAAAGCACATGCATGTTATAAGAAAAACAGTAGATTAGGAGAAAATATTTGTCAGTAATATGACACATAAGGATTAATATCTATACCATATAGAGATCTCTTAAATATCGATCAGAAAAATACACCAAAGAAGAAAAACAGTCCAAAAACTGAGTATGTGATTCACAAAAGAGCAAACCAAACAGCCACAAAAATGTCCTTCTTTACGTCGGCAACCTGAGAAGTTCTTCTATGGCTGGTCAAAGGAGGAGTTCACTTAAGGCTCTAGAATGGATGGAAATCAGGCAAAAACAATGATTTGGTTCCTGAGTCATCCTCTCTCCCACACAGGCTACGGTGACTTTGGTGGGAAGCGTCCCTCCCAGACGCTCGGGCTGCGTGGTAAGGAATGCGGATACCGGCAGGGAGCTCTGCAAGGGTGAAAGTCGGCCCAACGAGACCTGCACCTGCAGTATGCTGACCACAACACCCTACAAAGGTAAGTGGGCTCTTTGGTGCTTTTTGTTAGAATGTGAAAAAGGCAAGAGAACCTCCCAAGTTCAGATTGCCCAGAGAGCAAGTTAAATGACAAACAGTCTGAATAGTCCCACACTGCAGACTCACTCTCTCCCTACCTCCTGCTTCCTGCTTTCCCCCTCGGTCCTGCACATGTCTGCCCTACCTCTCCCGTTACTGCAGGGCCCCACTATCAAATGTGACTGAGAATGACAGAGGATGGTAAGCTGGGTAAGTTGGATAGGTGAGTGGAGTAAAGCCAGGGACCATTGGGCTGATCCTACCTAAATGTTTCAGAGAATTCAGAGACCTGAAGAGTTGGAATGGCCTTGGTGAGAAAATAGAGCAGCCAGTGTTCTATCATCTTCAGTTCCTTGCATTCACTCATTCATACAAAAAGTATATATTGAACAACTACTACATGCCAGGTACTGTTCTAGATGCTAGGGATACAATAACCAAAAAAGGCTGACTCGGTCCTTGGTCATGGTTTTTATAGCCTATTTTGGGGATAGAGACAAGTAAACAGCTTGCTGTAATGTAGTGTGAATACAGAGACTAGAGCATACCATGGGATGCACATGAAAAGGATGCCAAACTGGACTTGGGGGATGGCAGAGGGGCAAGGAAAGCTTCCTGGATGATGAGACAACCAAAGAAGAGGGGGAAGAGTATTCCAAGAAAAGACCCACTAGTATGATGGCCAGGAGAGAAAAAACCTTTGTTTGAGGAGCCAAAAGAGGTTCTGTTTAGCCAAGGCAAATGAGGTAGGGACAGGGGGAAAGCAAATTGAAGAAAAATGGATACCAAAGGAGGCACAAAGTGTCTGGCATAAAGTAGCCATTTGCAATCAATAGGTTTTTGTTGAATGAATGAATGAATGGCTGCACGTGGAGAATGGGCCAGAGGAGTGAAAGGCTGAGTTCTGAAAGATCAGAGAGAAGGAAGGCTGTTGCCATGGTCTCAGGGGGCACGCCGACAGTGAGAGCTGAGATGGAGGCAGTGGAGATGGAGAGGAGTGGATGGAGTCCAGAAATGGTTAGGAGTTACAGTAGACAGACAGAATTCATGAGTCCCTTTGCGTGAGAGAGACTGGAAGTAGAATCAAATTCATGGTTCAGTCCTTCTAGAATGGGTGAAGATAATAATGAAGCTGAGTTTTGTGGTGAGAGCTGGTGTTACCTAATTAACTTGAAATCTCTCAGAAAGGAACTGAATGCACCAGGTCAGAGAGCCAAGCTTAAAAAATGTCTCTCAGCTATTGGGCTCACAGTGGCTAATAGTATTGAATTGCTTGAAAAATTATTTCTGTTTTCCACATTTTTTCATCCATCCTATACCACCCTTGTGATGTGCTTCTAGTTAATTTTGGTCATTAAAATGCAGGTCTTGCTCACCTATAAAATGTGCTTCTGAAGTTTTTGCGATTACCTCGTAGAGCTAGCCAGTTGCTTTTAGAGCCTCTATCAATAGCACCAAACCCTTCACCTGCCCTTTTTCGAATGCCTTGCATATTCTGAGCAGGCAAACTCACTTCCCACCTCTTGCATTCAGCCAGCCAACAGCTATTGCCAAACTATTGTCCATGGCCTAAAGTAACCTCACCCCTTTCACCAAATCCTATTGCCCTTCTGCTTTGAAATGCTGGATGGAAAGTCACTTCTTCATACAGCTTTTCTGGATTCTGCTCTAATTGTCCTGGTCATTCTAGCACCCCCCTGGCCTCCCACAGGAACCCCAGGCACTACAGGGACCTCAGACCACTCCTAGGGTGTTTCCTTGATTGCTATCATTGTGGTATTTTTTTTTTCACCTAAGTCATTTTATCTCTTCCAGAAAAGCTGTAAATGCCTCAAGAGGCATTTATTTCCCTGTGATATTTCCCAGTATTGTTCTGTGCACAGTTGATATGCAGCAAAGTACAACTTTTGCTCGTGTTCATCACTGGACACTTGCAGATTCCATCGACATGTTATTTTCACTGGCTGGCCCTCAGTGCTAAATGTCCATGCATTTGCTCTGCTAACACTTAGCAAGTGTCTGTTCTGATGCTCTTGCTGAGAGGTCAAGCCAGCCCTCCAAATTTCTTGTCTTAGAACAGAGGATTATCATTTTACACAGACCTATGGTATGAGCAGAATTTTATGGGGCATCCTGGCTTTCAGAATGAATTGTGTTGCTGTAGAGAGGCAACTTAGTCAGGATTCTCGGACTTGTGAAAGCACCCAGTACTAAAATTTCACTAAGAAATTAGAGGTGCCTGAAGTTAGGCCGAATTCTTATTCTGCCATTTAAAAAATCTGCTAGCACCATTAATTTATTAAAGGAAGAAGATAGTAATACCAAAATAGATGATACTGCAAACACCACAGAGTAGCACTGGTTCCTGGTCACCACAAGATGCAAAAGGCACCCAAACCCGGCAATAGATAGTCATTCTGTGGGCAACATTTCAAACTACAGATTCCCGGCCTTATCCCAGGTCTGCTAAGTCAGACCACCGAGAAGCATGACTCTGAAATCTGTATTTTCATCATTTTCTCAAGTGATTTTTGACAGACAGCTGGGTTTGGGAAGCATCTTGGATAGGGTACCAAGTAAGTTAAAGAGGCACAGGAAATAAGACATTTTTCTGATGCTGATTTAGCACAGTGTATATTTTTCTGATTATTCCTTGGAGGTTCTCTAACCAATAGGTAGGTTTTCAAATGTTTGCTAAGAAAACCTGCACCACAGATTTGGCAATAGTTGGCTCCAAGAAGAGCATGGATCCCAGCCCATGGGAGCCACACTTTAGGATGTGTTAGGTAAATATTTGTGGTGTGGATTTTTCTGATGTTGCACTATTTCCTCCCTCACATTCTGATTCTCCTGTTCTAGGCGCTTCTTGCTCAGTGACTTGTTTTATTCTTATGCTGTGGCCAATTACAAGTTGAGATAGTGATCCCGGGGAGAGTATGAGATGTAAATGGGCTGGAAAATGGCTTTTTCCTAGTGATTATCCACGGGAGGCCTGGAGCGTGAGGTGGGCCCGGGTCTGTTTGGAGCCCTGTGCTGTGCGCTCTGGCGGCCTGACATGCATGGCCCACAGGAAGGAACCCCATACTGACTGAAATGTGAGTGAGCAGCTGGCACCCCTCCACCCTTGCAGAGGAGGCAAAAATATTTATCTTTTGCAATTACAGCTTTGCCGGTTGATAGCAGGACTCCACCGTAAATGACTCTTTTTTCCCTCCTTGCCCCAGATGTTTTAGTTGTCAACGTGACGGTCTCCTTCGGTTCTTGGCATTTATCAAAAAGATTCAACTTTACCAACTGCTCGTCATTAAGAGAGTAAGATTTTATTTGAAGTCTAAATATTCTCTCATTGGTTTTAATTAATTTATTTATTTGCTTTATTCCTTGACTTCCTAAAGAACTCTTTCATGGAGTAGAACTTTCTAAAGCGCCTTTTGGAGCATGGCCTAATGGGAGATGGGAGGGCCCCTGAGCTCATAAGCTTGCTCGTTCAAGCCCTGATAAGTAAGGCGGAGCAGTTAAGCAGCACACAGCTGTGCTGAAGTGTTTCTACCAAGAGGGAAGTACATTTGTCCAAGACTGGGAGGTGGCCTTGAAGTAAATACAGTAGACGGGGTGCCGCTAGCTTCTCCCCTGATCAGAATGGCTTTGAGAATTTGGGTCTAGAAAGAGGGTGTGAGCGTGAGATAAGGGGAAATCATACTCAAGGAGAAGGACAAGATGAAGTCTGTTTCATCAAAGAACTTGTTAAACCCCAAAACAGACAATGTATGGTGGTTACCAGAGGGGAAGGGAGTGGGAGAGGATGACGAGGGTAAAGGGGGTCAAATATATGGCAACCGAGGGAAACTAGACTTTGGGTGTGGACACACAATGCAATATACAGATGATGTATTATAGAATTGTACACTTGAAATGTATACAATGTCATGCCAATAAATTTAATTTAAAAAAGAACATGTGAATTCTGCCCCCACCCACCTTTCTTTCCACCATATCTGGCCCTAATGAGCTCCATAATCCCCTGAGTCAGTACCACAGCCTCACTCACTGCTTATAAAGCAAAGAGAAGACAGAGGACTATGTTTCTCAGATTCCTGATTTTCCAGTTGGAAGGTGGGGTGGAGGTTCCCATGGAAACAATGGGAAGCTCTATTATTAGTGATTCTATAGTTCATTCAGTGGTGTGATTGACCAGCTCTGTGAGTACCAAATGTGAGCTCCTGTGGCTTGGCCTGGGAACCATTGTTTCTTTGGGGGAAATGAATTCAAACGCAAAACTGAGTTGGGAGGCCACTGTGCAGCTATTAGGACAGAGGCCCCCGGAACTCATCTTTACCTTTGCAGGATTCAGTTCAGTTATCTCTGATAAACAGAATGAACTAGGGAGTGAAAAAAAAACAAAAAACAAACTCAATACAGAAAGCCCCAGAAGTCTGTGAAAATAGGAAAAAAGGGAGAGAGTTAAATAGAATTTTATGGCTCAAAGAGAATTGAAACAATGCAGCTGTCCATCCCCCGTTGCAGAGGCCAGGCAAAAGCAGTGTCTTGCCCCAGGTCCCATAGCTGGGTGATTAACAACCAGACCTCAGACCCACAGCTTCCCAGAGGGTGAGCACCCTTTCCTTGGGTACCTGCTTCCCTTAGAAAAGCACAGAGTACAGCGGGGAGCCGGGGAAATAGGAATGCAAATCACAGACCTTCGTCTACAGCTCTTTGGTAGCCAGAGAAACCCTGAACCTGGGTTTTCTTCTTCCACTGAAACTGCAGTTGCTGTAGGTCAGAATCTGAGAATGCTTTGGCATTTCTTGAAGACTATATAAAACATGAATAGTGTCCCCTTTCTTTGCATTAGTCCTTTCACTGTCCCTGGGCTGAGCCTTCCTTTGGCCCCCTGTAGCTGCTTCCAGACCAACCTCTATTTCTCTATCTGTTGTTCTTTAACTCGGATCATCCTGTAAGTACTTTTCAAGCTTCCAACTGTTACCCATGCATGATAGATCATTTGATTAGTAGACACAGTTCTTCCTCAGTTTGGTTAAAAAGCAAAGAGTGGCATCTCATTCCCTCTGCAAGCACTTCTGGCCTCACATCTGCTGGGCAGTAGGTGGTGTTATTGCTGATATGGGGGTGGGGTGAAGAGGGAGAGACCAATCTCTGGAGGGAAACTTACCTGAGGGTAAACAAATAGCAGTAGGAGGTTCAGAAACAGATTCAGTGGGTTCCTGTGGTCTACCTGCGGGGGGGGGGGGGGGGGAGGTGACCCCAGCTTCAGGTTTCCATGGCATCGCCCCTGCAGGTGTGGTGGCTGTCAGTCAGCCTGAAGGCTCTATCCCCAGCCTCAAAGGATTGTCCTCGCTCCCCTGGGTTCATCACAGTCTCTTTAGGGATTTTTTACTTCTTTCACATGCTCGCATATGGTTGTATCACAGAAGGAAATTCTAGGATATGGAGGTTTTCCTAAAACTGCAGGAATTGAGCTGATTTTCCCTGTCGCCAGGTGCCCAGTGTGTGTTGGAGCGGGCTGTGCTTGGTGTAGGAGTGGGAGGTGTGTCCACCCGTTCACAGCGTGCAGCTCTTCCGATTCCTACAGAAACCAGGTAATGGGACATTTTTGGTATCACAAGGTTTAACCAAAATCGACATTTGCAGCCCCCCAGCCGATCTTTGGTGTTTATTTCAAACTCCGAATTTCTCACTTGTGTGGATGGATATTGAAGGGACGTTTTTCATTTCAGGAACCTTGCCAGGCTGCGGTGGAGAGGCAGGCGCCATCCCAAAAGACAGGAGGCAGAGGGTTTGCGAAGAGTAACAGAACCCACCTGGGCTCGCAGGTCAGACCGCTGTTTGAATTGGTCTCACAAAAATGCCCCCTTAGGTAACAATAACAACTACCACTTTGGGTTCCTTTTTAAAAATTCCCTTTTTTACTTTCTACCAAAATTCCCTTTTTTACCTTTGTTTTTTAAACCAAGTTTCATTTAATTGGCTCAGTACATCAAAGGTGGCACACTTACATAAAATAAATGAAAATTCTGTAACTGTGAGAAATGTTGTTCCGGGAGGAGGGAGATTTTAAGGATGACTTTGTGGGTCACATGGGGAGCATTAGAGGGCAGTGTGACACCCAGCACTGAGGGGACTTCAGTTTGGACCGCATCTTCTGATCACATTTCTGGGGATGTGTGCGAGGGAGAGTGCGCAAGGTGTGCACACTGACCACGGTCGGATTGCCTTTCTTCACTTTGGGGAGTTGATCTAACCAGTGGTTTATAACTCCAACACAAAGAGTTGTTTTTATATAATATATGCGCCTTCCTTTCTATTTCTCAAAAATGGTTATGTTCCATGAAATTTCCTTGGAAATTCCTCTTATTTCCTCTACAGTAAATCACCAACCTCCACTAACAGACATGTTTGCAAAGAGAGGAGGAGACAAGGCAAACATTTTCAGGCAGACACAGGGGCTGCGCTTACAGAGCAGAGCAGTGCTGGCTTCCTTCTGGTGACGGAAATTAACTGAGCATCTGCTGTGTGGTGAGAACGAAAAAGGGACACGTTCTTGTTCTCATTAACCTTGGGGTCCAGTAGGAGTCAATGGAACAGCATGAGAACAACATGTTTTCTTTTAAAGGCTCAGTTTTCTGTTTCATGACTAATCTGTGGCCTTGATTTATCCATTTGCTGCTATTTAAGGTCAAATGCTCATAAATAAGTAGCATGCTTTCAATGACAACAAAAAGTTGATAGTAACTTTGGGTGAAATTAAGTAACAGGCAAAGGGAATGTGAGTCAAAATGGATTATGAAGTTAGTTACAGCATTAGAAAAGCTTGATGTGCCAGTATTTCAGACTTTAAAAGTCTTTGAGGTTTTATTCACTGTTGGACTTACTACGTAATGGGCCTTTCTCTTCCCGCTGATTTATGAAACTAAGGCATAGTGACAGAAACTTGGATTAAGGAGGCAGTGCCTTAAAAAAATTAAACATATCTTTTGTTGTTATTTCAGTTTTTTAAATCTTGATGAGATACACATAGAATAAAATTTAACATCTTTATCATCTTTTATAAGTGTGTACTTAATAGTGTTAAGTATAATCTCACTGTTATGTAACTATCACCACCATCCATTGCCAGACACGTTTTCTCTTGTAAAACAGAAACTCTGTAATGTTATTAAACAATAACTCCCCATTTTGCCCTCTACCAAGGCTCTGGCACCCACCGTTCTACTCTGAGCTTTGTTACTCTAGGCACTGTATATAAGTAGAATCATACAAGATTTGTCTTTTTGTGACTGGCTTATTTCACTTAACATAATGTCCTCCAGGTTCATGCATTGTGTAGCATGTTCGGATTTTCTTTCCCTTTTTAAGACTGAATAATATTCCATCGTATGTATATACCACATTTTGTTTATCCAGTCATCTGTGGGTGGACATTTGGGTTGCTTCCACCTTTTGGCATTCTTTTGTTGTGTGTTTTGTTACTGTGGGAGTTTGGTTTATGTTCTGGATGTCAACCCCCAGCAGATATGTGATGTGCAAATATTTTCTCCTGTTCCGTAGGCTGCCTTCACATTCTGTTGACTATATCTTTTGCACAGAAGTTTTTAATTTAATGATGAAGTCTAATATAATTCTTTTTATTCTTTTGTTGCCTGAGCTTTGGATATCATATCCAAGAAATCATTCCCAAATCCAGTTTTATTAAGCTTTCCTCCACATTTTCTTCTAAGAGCTTTATAGTTTTAACTCCTATATTTAGGGCTTTGATCCATTTTGAGTAAATTTTTCTATATGATATAAGGAATGAGTCCAGCTTCATTCTTTTGCAGGTGGATGTCCAGTTTTCCTAACACCATTTATTTAGAGACTGGTCTTGTCTTCCTGTCGAAAATCGGTTGACTGTACATGTGATGATTCATTTCTGGGGTCTCTATTCCATTGGCTTGTGTGTCTACCTTTATACCCATAATACACTATTTTAATTACTGTAACTTTGTAATAAGTTTTGAAACCACAAAGTTTGAGTCCTCCAACTTTGTTCTTTCTCAAAATTGCTTTGGAAAAAATTAAACTTTTATTTGAGATAATTGTAGGTTCACATGTAGTTATAAAAAATAATAGAGAGGAGTCTCATATATTTTTTACCCAGATTCCTCCAATAGCAACTAACATCTTGCAAAACGGTAGCACAACATCACAGGCAGGGTATTGAGAGTGACAACAGTCAAGATACAGAGCAGCTCGGCATACCATGTTGGCTGTTTATAGCCACACCCACATCCCTCCACCCCCTCTCTCCCTGTCTCTAACCCCTGGCAAGCACTGATCTATCCCCTGTTGCCGTGATGCTATCATATAGTAGGTGGAATCTCCCAGGTGTATCCTTTGGGGATTGGCCTTTTTAACTCAACATAATTCTCTGGAAATTCATCCAAGTTCCTTTATGTATCACTAGTTTGGTCCTTTTTGTTGCTGAGTAATGGGTCCAAGCAATGGCTTTTAAATTTCTTTTATTTTAAAGGGAAAAAAAAATAAAATCACTGAATGAATCCTGGTTTCCTGTACTGTCTTCCTGTATCTCTTGACCTTGATACTGTGTGGTTAAAAGATTTGGGGTCACCAAGAAAGAAGGAAGAGGCTGAAAATAAGCAAAGTCCAGACCTACCTATCATCAGTACTTCCCCAGGGATGACCTCTCTCTTAGTTTGGAGAGAATCATTTTGTTGATACTCAAATGTTATCTTTAAATATATGACTCAGAACAGAACCTCAGTTTTGGTTGATAAGGAGTAGAACACTGTTTGTCACAGGCAGAATTTCTCACGTCCTCTGAAACACTGTGGTCTTTCATCATCATGTGGAATGTGAAAACTCAGGTTCCCAGTTTGGGTCTGCATGGTGGCCTTGAATTACTGATCACTCTCTTCCTAGCAGAAGAGTCACGGAGAGCTTTCCTTGAAGGTATCTTCCCACATCAGTTATGTGCTGGGAGCTCAGTACTGTGCTAGGCACTGAGGAAATGAGATTTGAATGGTGCAGACACAGTCTAAAGCTTCATGAGGCTAAGCTCTGGTTGATTCTTCAGGTGTTTAAGGTTGATTCTCAGGTGTTTATGGAGCACCTATTAGCTGCCATTTTACTGAGATCCATGGATATGATGAGGACGACATAAATAATCATGTACCTCTCTTGCCATCAGTCTCAAGAATGGTATACATGATCACATAAGTAAGCATACAAGATAAAAAATGTTAATACAGGGAAAGTACCAGAAAGTACATGAACCTGGAGAGCTTCTCTGTGCCTGGGGCTTTATCTTAGTCATTCCTGTTTATTTAAACCCAGTGCCTGGCAGTTAAAAACACTTAATCAGTGTGGCTGGTTAAGTCTTTGATGGATGGATGGATTGATTGACAGAGATGGCATTTCACCTGACCTTTAAGGGATGGATGAGAAGCCTCCAGCCACATGGAGACTAAGGAGTGGGTATTCTGAGCAGAGGAATTAGCATAAAGTAAAGCATAGTGGGGGGTGCCAGAAAATTCTAGGGCACTCATTATTGGAAACCCCAAGCGATTCAGTTTGGCTGGAGCAGGTTGCAGGAAACTATGGGACATAAGTTTGAAATGACCCTGGAGCCTGCATCTACAGGGCCTTACCAGCCAGGCCTGGGATCTGTCACTTGGTTCCTCAATGACAATAGAATGCTATTGAAAATCTTCTTTTTGGTGTTATGTGTCCATGGTTCTGATTCATGACATTTAACATTTTTTAATGTATGAATTTGCTTATCCAAGGACATGGTACTTATGAGATAGGGTTTCTGGTTCATTCCCAATTTGGGCCCAATGCTCTTGCACAGATTCATAACCTATGACCCATGCTTGTACCCTGACCTAAAAACAAGTGCTGTCATTTACCCGGGGGCTACATTATAGAAAAGCATCACCAACATAGGGAAACAAACTCAAAACCCAGTGTTTGACCTGAGGATGAGAGGTATTTTCAGCTGTAAAGGCCAGTATCTCTCCAAGTTGGCCGGCCCCTCCCCTCCTCAACCTCTTGTCCTTCCTTTTTTAACTGTGTTATTCTGGTGAGTCCACCTGGTGAACACGCCTTCTCTCAAGGAATTTACATTCAAATTGTCCCTTCCTTTCTCTTCCTCCATCACTTTTGAATATGCATTTTAATTTCTCACAAGCAATCCAAATTGACCTTTTCAAGGACCTTGCCTTTAAGAGTGAAATTAACTTTAGTATGTATCTTGTTAAGTAGCTTTTGTGGGCCTACCACTGTACTGGGTGCTGTGGGATCAACTTCCAATTGCTCGTTTATTCCTTCACTCATTCAAAATGTGTTTATTGAACACATACTCTGTGCTAGACAGACAGGCAAAAATGTGTGCCCTCATGGAGCTTATGTTGTAAAACTCATAATATTTTGGAGGAAGTAAGATTCATTTTTAGATAGCAAGTTGAGTGTGCATAATAGAAAAAAATAGGAGAAGGAATGCCAGAATGTACCAAATTGAGTAGTGTCAGCTAATATTTGTTGAGCTTATGCTGTATCCTAAGCTCAGAGTATCTGTTTATTTAAGCCTCATGATAGACCTATTTTGCCCATTTTATAGACAAAGAAATTTTACAGAGGATAAGTCCAGAGTAAATGACAGGCAAGAGACTTGAACCCAGGAGTCTGACCTCACTACTCTACATTGTATGACCTCAGCTGAATATAAACAAGTATTAAACAAAGTATTGATGATAAAAGTCAGCCCAGAAAGGAGGAAAGTCCTACTGGCTTCTCTTGGCATGTGGCATTCAAAGCCTGCCCTGCCTGTGCCATGACAGACAGGACGAAGACCCACAGCCTGGGCAGCTGGAGGGTAGTGCCTTAGCATCAAAGCCTCTGGGGGGAGATCGGTACGTTGTGGCGTATCATAGTGAAGGATTCAGACCCAGGAAGGCCAGCATCTTCTCCAGGACTGAGACAGGAAATTGGGGCCCTGAGGAGAGTGGAGCAGCCAGAGTCTCATGCTGAGAAACCCAGCAGAGGGGTGGATTTTGAGTGGCTGGGTTTAATCTGCAAGCAGGGGTCTCTACTGGACAGGAAGAGCTCCCCTCGCTGGTCAGCCAGTCCAGGTGGCCAGTCCAGTTCAGAGGCGCCACTCTGGGAAGGTTCAGTAACAGAGGGTAACAACTTCAGGGAGTGGCCTTGTCAGCCTCACCTTAGAGTCCCCAGGTCACAGAGGTGAGCCTTGCTCTCTCAGCACAGGCCTTGCTCTGTCACCTTCTTCGGAAGTCTCCAGGTCTATCTCAGTCGGCATTGCCAGTTCCTGGGACCAACCGGAAGTTACGCCCCAGGTTCCCGCTCTCAGTACCAGGGCCCCAGCAGCAAATGGATAGGCTTTTTGATCCATTTCACTCTCTAATTTTTCTTTGGTGGGATTGTATGTTGCTTCTTTCTTTCCACATCTCCCCTGCTTTTACACTTCTTCATCTCCACTGCTGGTTGATACTCTTCTCAATTTATACGTTTCATTAATGTATTACTTCTATCCTGCTCAGTCGTTAACAAAGATGTTAAATAATTCTAAGCCGAATACTCACCCCTGTAGAGCCCTACAGGACACTTCCCTTTAATTGGTTATGCTGCCTTTCATCTCTCTAATGTCCCTTGGTTTCAGATTTCCAGCTGGCTTTGAATCTATGTGACTTTTCTCTGTCCTGTTTGAACTAATTTCATGAGTGAAAATCTGAGAGACATTTTACTGAGTGTTGATTCAGGTCCAGGCCTACAGAGAGCTTGACTATATTCAGGTTTTTTGAGCGGTTTAATAGAGTACAATATGGTCTTAATAGAATGAACGCTCCTAATGTACCTCTTTCCAATATTCTTTTCAATCATAGCAGTGCTTTCTCCATTAATGTCATGGTAATGTGATTCATGTACTCTTACTGTCAAGAGTAATCCTTTTTAGGCCTTTTCGAAGATGACTATTTCTCAGTGGTTGTGCTGTTTCCAATAACTTAGAATGGCTTTGTTTAAAAAAATACTAGTAGTTGGATATTCTGTAATCACCTGGTTAACCAGTTTCTAAGGTGCTTTCTTGTACAAAACAGGGAGTGATTAAAACTTTCAACAATGAGAGCTCATACTATTTTATTAACTAATTTAAAATTGTGCAACCATTTAAAAATAACTCTTAAGTCTATAAAATGTAACCGACAGGAAGTAGACTATGCTGAGGTTAATTGCTAGACACCTGAGGGCTGTGAGGGTTACAATCTATGGCATTTTGATTTGATGTATGGAAATCCTTGGACACAGGGAGGGGGAAGAATCTCACTGTAGGGCCTAACATACTGCCTTTTTGTATCAAGCTAGATTATGTTTTTAAATTAACCAAACCCTTCCATATAAGTTTGTGGGGGCCACCACATCATGTCAGATTGTGAATTAGCTATTGATCAAAATACAAAAATCAATCTAAAATATTAAGTATGTAGAACAGTTGAGGGGAGATCATTCCTTGCCTTTTGTCTATACTGGATTTTAAAAATCTTTATCAGTAAAAATAGAAAATGTTATATATTTCTAAGAACTGTTGCAGTCACATAGCACAGCCATGTAGCTATCCTCTCCTGTGTGTGTGTGCCCGCACTGTTTACTTAATGAGATCCTCTTGGGTAGCTCTTTGACTCGCTTATTAAGATTAAGAGAGGCTCTCCAAGCAAACAAAGGACAACTAATCTTGACCCTCTTTGAAAGCAGACTAAAAGCATCTGCTTTCATGAGATAGGCCAGGGCTGGATTCCATCCTAGACACCAGTGGAAACTTCTCTAAGCGATAAGGTTTTCAATGAAATTCCTTTGAAGTAGCACGGCCATCTCTACTCAAGGGGGAAAAAAGTTAAGAAGGCAACGTGGCAGGTCTTCCGATGGTGTTTATAGAGCCACTTAAGAAGCAAATATAACCCCCTTAAAGATGTGTACATTAGTTATAAGGCTGTCTTTATTCTCTATTGAAAGTAGATAAGTAGCACTTACTTGGTGTGTTTGAAAATTTTGCTTGAACAGACATCAGCAGTATAAATATAAGAAGGGGAAAGGACTATCCAGAAAGAAACCTGGGAGTCGCATTTGACTGGGACGTAAATACGAGTCTGCATTACTGTGCACACAGAACAAAGGCACGGTTTCTCTTGCCCCCCTGAGAAGACAGTGGACGCTTCTAGTGTAGGAGTCAGCAAACTTTTTCTACAAAGAGCCAAGCAATGAATATTTTAGGCCTGTGAGTCATGAGGTCTCTATCATAACACTTTAACTCTGCTGCTGTCATGCGGAAGTAGCCACAGATGATACGCAAAGGAGTGGGCGTGGCTGTGTTCCAAAAACACTTTCTTTGTGGACACTGAAATTTCAATTCCATGTATTGTCACATGTCATGTAATACTACTCTTTTTTTTTGACATATTTCCTGGGCCATATTAAAAATAAGCTGTAGACTGGATGGCAAATTCAGTAGCTTGCCCCGCACCCCCAACCCAGCACCTAGTGCCATCCCAGGAGCCCTGTAGGTGCTCAGTAAATGCTTGTTCACTTGGCTGTCATGGTGTCAGAGCCAAGAGTAAGCCTTTTGCTATACAGCACACACTTGACATTTGCAAGGGATTTATCTTTAAGTCTTTGCTAATCCTTCCATTCCAAAGACCACTCTTGCAGCTAATTTCCCCCATAAAATGCACTCAAGTATGACAGAATAATTAAAGTGACCCTTTCAGGCCCTTCATGATTCTATAAATATGGGGCTAAAGTCTTTACTAAGCGATTAAAATAAATTCTGCCACCGAAATCAATTCTCTGTCACATTACATCATTGCTGTGATGACATGAATTTACCTCAATCTGCAAGTCCAGCCCACAGTGATAGTGAATGATGGTGACTGCTCTAGCACTCAGCACATGCTTGTGCCAAGGAGCAGAATCATAAAGCATCCCTGCAGTGGGATGGGCAGGCCCGGGAGCCTAGCAAGGCCGTGCTGGTGAGTGTCACACATACAGAGGAGCAGAGAACATACTGGGCTACTTTAGGGAGCAGGTGTTGGATGTGACTAAAATACTCCCAGAGCCATAAGATGCTTCCTCCTAAACTTTACCCTCCAAGTAGATACACTTGGAGTTTAGGCCTTGGCCAAATTTCATGTGATTATGTGTTGGGGGCTGTTTTCATATATCAGGAGTGTGAGTATGATTCACTCACACTGAAGATCTGTGGTACTTTACATTAGCCAGAATCTTTGAATTTTCTGTCCTGTTTTTATCACCATATCTTGGAAGAATGCAGACGTGCTGGAAGTGGTCTGCAGAAGAACCATAAAGTGATGAAAATGATAGATGGCAGCATCTCTAGGAGAAAAGTGAAAGAAATCAGGGTTGTTCTATCTTTGTAAAGAAAAATTATTTTTGCTATCAAAAAAAGGTCTTTTTTTAGAAAAGGGAATTTGACTAGACATTGCAGATGGAGAAGTATGGTGCATAATATGGGGCCAGGTATCAGGTGATTCCAGCGGAAGCTCACTTGGTAAGAAAGGCCTGATAAAGCTTGTAATGGGCACCAAGGAGGGAACGGTGGTGTCTGCAAGCTGTGTGTGTGTGTGGGGGGGGTGGCTGGCCACGTGGTTCTCACATCCAGCCACTTGATATTAGGTGACTGAACAGGTTGATGTCCTGAGGTTGTTTCCCTGCAGTATACTCCTTGATTCAAATAGCCTAGCTGAAACAAACAACAGAAACTGCTTCCTTGGGAATTAAATTTATCTGAAATGACATTTATTTTAACTTAGTGATGAGTCTGTCCTTGGCCAGTGATCACTGGCCTCCTTGTCTTCTCCTCCGTCTTGTGTGGTGAGCCTCCAGGGGCTGTAAGGCAGCGTTTTTGAGACTCGGGTGCTGTTTCACTCTTCAGGCAGAACGTCAGACTCTTCAACTCTATTTTCAACTGTCTTACGAGACAAAGACTAATTGGTTTGACCTCATGCTGTCACATGTTGAGAGACATGAATCTTCCACGCTCTTCCTCGAATTCATTGATTTCATTAAATACTGTCTGCTTGTGTTTGCAACATGTTGTAATTTCCCAGTGATTGCTGTGAACTGCAGTGCATAACCAGATCTTTTGGAACAATGCCATTTCTTAGCTTTGATCTTGTGTTTTAATTTTTATTTCCAATAGGTCTTCTACGTCGAGTCTATTGAGCCACAGAAAATATCAACCTTGGGGAAAAGAAATGTGGTGGTCACGGGAGCAAACTTCACCCAGGCGTCGCACAGCATCGTGATGGTCCTGAAAGGAACCAGCACCTGTGACCAGGATGTGTGAGTGCAGAATCAGCTGCTTACTCTTGGCGATGTAGCAGAAGGCCCAGCCTTGTGCCACACAGAGTCTCTCTGTAGTCAGAGTGTTTCCATGTGCTGAAGTGGGCTGGTGACTACATATTTGACATGATATAATTTCTAAAAATAAAATCATTTATGCACAACATTTGAGATTAACCATGAGAGAATCTGTCCCATGTTGTCACCCCCAAAATCTCCGTATGCAGGTTCGGGGTGTTGACTATTTGGAGCCTTGATTTGTTTTCATTAACAAAATCAAGTATTTTGCACAGCAAATGTCATTTTGTTGATGATGCTTTTTAAAAAAGCAGTTGGGTACCTCAGATTTTGATGGGAAAAAATGGATTTTTCTCTTCCAATGGATTGCCTAAAGAAGAGAAACTTTCTGATCCATTTTATTCTTTAGAGCCTTCTCTTTATTGGATTGGTTTCAGGCCCACATAATAACCAAATGGAACATAACTTAGTGTTAAAAAATGAAAGAAAGAACAAATACCTCAACACAAAAAAGTATCTGGTCAGTGTCCCACTTGAATATCATTATTTCTATGACTCCTTTTCCCTAACTCACTCATCTTTTCCATGAATCTTTTGAGACAAAAAATTTCAATGTCTCACTGACATTCTTGTACAATGTTACTGACCCGCCCCCTCAAAAAAAAAGAGATGTGATAATAACACAGTAGATAATTTGAGTTTTCTGCATGTTAGCTTTTATAAGTTTGGGCTGATTTGAAATAAAAGATGCTGCAGTCCCCATGAAGGATAATACTGAGCTGGTCCCACCACGGAAAAGCGTTGGAGACAACCTGCCTAAGCGTGGTGTTTCGGTTTTTAACTAAAACAGATTTGCACAGCATTTTTATCTGCCACACTTATTTACTGATTTTCTGTTTTAATTCATTGGCCACATATAACTGCCATCCCCTTGCCTTCCTAGCAGTAAATTTAGGTTATCTGTCATCTTTTGGGGAAAGCTGCCCATGGGTGGCATTCCTCTGTCCTGCTATTTACCAGAATCTTCCAGCACACATTAGTGGTTGTATCTATATGACATGGGCATTTTTATTCCATTTTCCTGGCTGAATACCTTATTGCAAAAATCTTTCATTTTGTATAGCAAAATCTGAAGTTAGGCACCTGTGTGTTCACTGAAAGGCCATCAGCTCCATTGGAAAGTGAGTCATTTTTCAGAACTGTACCCCATTTCTGAGTCTTTATGCTCTCATTTCAGTTCTGAATGTGTCTTGAGATACTGCCGTGATTAAATTAAATGAGTAACAGACCTTTCTGCATGTAGCGTTTCACTCACCCCATTTGTGAAGTGAACCCAAGTTCACGAGCAGTAAACATCATACCCAGTTAATCCTGTATCTGAGTTTGTGCTGTAATCCCACACTCTTTTAATACAGTTTTTTTATAAGCCTAATTATTCTAAAAGATAAATATATGAGAATGGTAGTGGAATGACCCACATTTCCACCTGTTTCCTTCTAAAATTTATAAACCAGTTTGAATTTTAATTTTCAGCCATTTTATGGTGAATTTCACAATGTAAACCTGAGGCAGTGTAAGTACAAACTGACTTGTGTATTTCTTGAATTTGCCTTACTGTTTGAATCTGTTAACTACAATTTAAAAGCTATGCGTGTTGAAGTTAATAATATGCACATATTCATTCGTAATAATAAATTCCCATGTAGCATAATTATGCTGAGCATTATTCAGACTCAGCCTGGCCCTAATGATTCATGCAGTAGAGGGCCGCTGTAGACGTGATGCACAGAGGAAGCTGCAGGTCCAGAGGCAATGTCCTGGAAGGCTTTGCTTTGGCTCCTGAAGGGTGACAGGGGCACACCCTGGAGATGTCAGGAGCACCCAGGACAGCCCCAGCTAATTTCTGGTCTGGAGCAACTTGGTAGGCAGCTTGGCTCTGACAGCTGAGTGATTCTGAGATGCCTGGGCTCTTGGTGGGGACTTCGGTCATGGCCTCTCCTGCTCTTTGCAGAATTCCCAGCTCTGCCTGGGTTGGGTTTTATCCTTCTTTAAAGTTTTTCATTAAGGACATTTTCAAGCATACGCAAGAGAGAAGAGTGTGTGAACCACTCTGTACCCATCCTCCATCCTCAGAACTTACCAGCATTTGCCTATCTTGTTTCATCTATCTCCTCCACATTTTTTGAAGGGAAAGGAAGAATGGCAGCTGGAGTTTTTCAGAGTATATCCTAGACACCATATGCTTTCACTCCTAAATACTTCAGTATGCTCTGGCCGGTGTGGCTCAGTGGGTTGAGCCTCATCTTGCAAACCGAAAGGGTTGCCTGTTTGCTTCCCTATCAGGGCACATGCTGGGTTGTGGGCCAGGTCCCAGCTGGGGGCGTGCAAGGGGCAACCAATCAATGTGTCTCTCCCTTTTCCTCCCTCCCTTCCCCTCTTTCTAAAAAATAAATTAAATCTTTAAAATTAAAAAAAAATACTTAAGTATACATCACAAACAGATACACATGGTACCATTATTGTACTCAACAAAATTAACAGCAATTTCTTAATGTAACTTAATACCCAGTCCATGTTCCACTTTCTACTGGGGCTTCTTAAGGACAATGACTACATCTCCTTCTTACCCTACTTCTAAGGAAAATGCAAATAAAAACATAAAAATGCACTAAAGACAGATGAGCCTTGCCCCAGATGTGCCCCGATGGGATAAGTGGCCCCGATGAATCAGCAGTCGCCTGCACTGTCTGCTAGTTCAGCAACTGCTGCTTGGTCGTTGGCTGTGCTGCGTCTGTGTCATGTAAGAGTTCCTTTTCCACCCCTTTCTAGGATACAGGTTAGCCAAGTGCTAAATGACACCCACATGAAATTCTCTCTACCGTCAAGCCGAAAAGAAATGAAGGACGTGTGTATCCAGTTCGATGGTGGGGACTGCTCTTCTTTGGGGTCCTTGTCTTACATTGCTCTGCCACACTGCTCCCTCCTCTATCCTGCTACCACCTGGATCAGGTACTTTCTAGATTCATAGTTTTCTCTCATTGTGGTTAAAATGGTCACATGCATAAAGATTGTAATTTCACTCAAATTAATCTAGGAATAATTCCTATCTAAGTTCCTCTCATAGAATTCCTCCGAGGGTTTGCTCCTGGGACACATGCCCAGACCTAACGGTCAGGCCGCTCCCCAGTGTCTCAGGGGCACCATGAGCACATCCTGGTCAGGTCTTAGCTATGGCCTCCAGGGAGCTCGGAGCAGAGTACTCGTTCGCACTTTGGCTTCTCTTCGGATCGTATACGTCTCCCACTTGTAAAATACTCGGTCGGTTGTAGTAACTGTTCTTGGCCTAGGTTTCTGGTACAAACATTGAGCCCTCTTCACTGTCTCACTTCTGCCCAGGACACAAAGCTGCTTCTTTCTCACATCTGTCACTTTAAAACCATGAGAGTAAGCTGTTTGAGTAATTTGAGGAAATACTGGGAGCCATCTAAATCAAAAGCAGTATTGAATTCTAAAGATGCTCCCTAAGTGAGAGATGAAAATCTCAAAATAGGCTCTTCCAGATAGACTCCAAGAAAAAAAAAATTTCTTCCTTGTTGAATTTAAATTCATGTTCAGGTTTTGGAATATAACCCTAAGGATGTTTTCTTCACCTAACACAGCAAAGTACTGTCTGGATGAAACTACAGATAAAGATTTGCTTAAAGACTGAAGAGAAGAGAAAGAAACAAAAAAGAAAAAATCACCTCTAATATTCTTATTTAAGATTAAGTGAGAGGTGGCATATTAGGTTGCTGGGGTTGCCACAGCAAAGTGCCACAGACTGGGCAGCTTCAATAACAGATATTTCTGTCATCAAAGTTCTGGAGGCTGGAAGTCCACAACCAAGGTGCTGTTGTGGTTGGTTTTTCTGAGTCCCCTCTGCCTGGCTTGTAGATGGCTTTCTCCTCCCCGTGTCCTTGAGTGGTCTTCTCCCTGTGCCTACCTGTGTCCTTATCTCCTCTTTTC
Organism: Anoura caudifer; assembly: GCA_004027475.1. Lineage (NCBI taxonomy): Eukaryota > Metazoa > Chordata > Mammalia > Chiroptera > Phyllostomidae > Anoura > Anoura caudifer. Next base: position 169,720 of record PVKU01000726.1, on the reverse strand, counting down.
ATCAGAACACCAGTCATACGGGATTTGGGCCCGTCCCAGGGACCTCACTGAACTTTGGTTCCTTGTTTGAAGACCCCATCCCCAAATGGAGTTACACTCTGCGGGGCCGGAGATGAGGACTTCAACAATGCCTCTCCTAACGGTGGTCTGAGGAGAACTGAAATTTCCAAGCCGAGGCTCTGGCATGGCAGTCCTCACCCTGGGTCCGCTTCCTTCCCATGAATGAAAGCACGTGTTGGTGCGGCACTCTCCACAGGCTGTGTTTCATCTGCTGACGCAGTTAATGCTCACAAGTGGAAGGGTTCTACTGTGAGTGCCACCTTCTGCAGATGAAGAAACTGAGGCATGGAGTGTTCAAATGGCTTTCCCAGGCTCCCAGGGGGTTGTGCTCTAAGACAGGGGTCCCCAACCTCCGGTTCATGGGCCGGTACCCATCCATGCCTGTTACAAACTGGGCCGTGCAGCGGGAAGTGAGCTTGAATGTTATGCACATGAATCCTCCTGAAACCATCCCTGCCCTGACTTGATCCGTGGAAAAATTGTCTTCCATGAAACTGGTCCCTGGTGCCAAAAAGTTTGGGGACCGCTGCTCTAAGACACCAGTGTCCTACTTTGCCATAAAAGAAGAGGCTTCTTGCTGTCCATTCTGAGCCCACGTCTCCCAGTGACTCCTGGGCAAGAGCATTGCTCTGCAGTCTGGCCATGGGCCATGCTTGGCTCAGTTTTCTAGTGATGGTGACAGGCTGGCATGGGGCCAGCTCAGCCTTTCCTCCTTGTAGCTGGAAGGTTCAGGGCGCAATGTCTTCCCTCTGCCCCGCACAATTGTCCTGCTCTTGCCCGCATCCTGGCCTTGTCATTATGGGCCCGGCCGACACACCAGCCTCCTGTCCCCAGGAACAAGTCTCTAGTGACCTACATAAACAGGGGTGTGAGGGCAGCCCGAGTGTGAACAGCTGTTTATTTCATGTCTAATGACCACTTTGCTTATACGTGATTATGTGCTGCGGATATGTGAAATCATTTGACTTGGTTTTGGAGAGATAAAATGTAGCTGTTATTTATATGGTTTATCAAATAGGAATACTGTATATACTTTTAATGTCATTTATAATTTTATCTTGTCTAAAGTGTTTTATGTCTCCCTAAATAAAATATAATTGATAGGTTGGGAGTTTGATTTTGAAAATTGTTAGATTGAAGAATCTTCATATAGATTAAGGAGCAATCAAACAAAATTCTGTTTAGTGAAACCTTTTCAAGGTACAGCTGATGATTTGAGTATATGTGGCAATATGACACAACAAAACTCAAAATTCCATAAAAGAGTTTGTGCATTTTCCTACAAATTGTAACAGGATCCTACATGAATATTTATATGTGCGTATCTTAGAAACTATGACTTTGTAGCCAGTATCATTAAAAGACTTCTAAAATTGCCCTGCATTTGAAATTAAGATTTGTTAATTTGCTCTCACACATCTGAGTTTAATGTGAATAAATTGATAGCTTTGTTCATAAATGCAAAAGCCTCTGTGTTCACTATGAAACTCTTGTTCTTGCTTTTTTCTTGCAGTGGTGGTCAAAATATAACCATCATGGGCCGCAATTTTGATGTAATTGACAACTTAATCATTTCCCATGAGTTAAAAGGAAACATAAATGTAAGTAAGTCTTCAGCTGCTTTGTAATAGTATTTTCAAGGATAATTTTGTTTTTTGTGACACTAAAATATGTTGAGGGATATAATTTATTTCTGTGCCTTGAGACATTATATACTCTTACCTATTGCATGATCTATATGTCAGTGCTATGACAGAAATAATAAGACCTTGTACTTATAGTTGAGTATTTCAAGTTGCAGCACAGGGGAAAGAGAAATGAACTTGATATGACAAGACTTGCCATTCTCCATGTATGACTTATGGCAAGTCACTGTAATGAGACAGTGTTTACAGATATGTATGAAAACGCCTCATGAGTGGCGAGGGCATGATGTAAAGAAGAATGGCACTTCTGTGAAGGGCAGGTGTTATTCCCAATGCACAGAGAGAGTTGCCGTTCAGGGGGTCAGTGACCTGTGAAGGCCCCAGAGATCTTATCATAGGCTTCTTCTCTTGCCATTGTCTCCTTGACCTGATTTGGTCTCTTTCTTCCGACCTTGCCTTCTCTTGCCTGTCATCTCCCCACACAGCAGTCTGGTACCCTGCCTGTTCACTTCCTGCCAAAGCTGGCAGGTCTTCAAGCAGCCACAGACCTGGACCCTGCTTGGGACCAGTGTGGGTTCAGCCCTAGGCACAGGAGGCCTTCCTAAGTCATCCTTACAGCCTCATCATAAACATAACCACCTACTGACGCACTTCAGAGCCAGTTCCGAGTCTCATATTGTATCTGATTCCAGACCACAGTCTCCATGATGTGAACACATCCCGTTGGTGTTTTGCATAGATTGACTTTTTGACCAGAGGCATTGCCCGAAGTTATGAGTGGACTTGCTCTCCCCTCCCAGTGCTGTGCTAGATCCAGTAGAACTTATTGTGCATCTACTGTTGGCAAAACATTTTGATGGGCACAGGGGAAACAATAAATAAGATAGTCATATCACTTTCATGGAAGGAAATGGCAATCTGAAGCGGCATTGAAAATTGAGATCATGGGATGTCCTTACATTTTAGGTCCTCTGATTCCCGGCCAGCCCAGATGTCACACAAGTCTAAGGAGACACTGGGTGTTTGCACATGAAAGGGAAATTAAATATGGATGGAATTCAGAATGTCTGTGGAGTGGAGCAGGATGGGTAGGATTTGGAAAGGTGGGAACAGAAAGTCCAGTTCAGGTGCAGAGGACAAGGACAGGTCACTCCCAGGCCTGAGATGAGAGTATGTCAGCTGGAACCCAGAGGACGGGTCAGGAATGAGCCAGAGGGCTGATTGGAAAACTTGGGCTGTCAAAGAGTATCAGACTGCAACTTTGTCCTTAATTCTCTAGGCAATAGGCAGAATTGAAGATCCCTGAGCAGGGAGTAACAGGAGTATAGGTTATTTTGGAAATGATGCATGGGATAGTTTGGAGCTGCAGTAACTAAGGAAAGGCCAGGAGATGGATGAGTGTGCTCATGCAAAGTCCAGACGTGTTTGAGATGCTCCACTGTCCTTTGGGCTGTTGTCAGTAGGGCAGGTCTAGACTGCTGGGAAGAGTGTGGAGCTGGAGATGCCTGAGCCATCTGTAAAGCTGTCATCAGGGGACAATGGGTGCAGCATCGCGGGAGTGAGAGCACAGGAGAAGAAGAGAAGAGTACCTGGGATGGAATCTTGCAGAGTAGCTTCACTTTAAAGAGTGAAAGCAAATTATGTGGCCAGTGAAGGTGGCCAAGTGGTTTCTTAGAAATTAACAAAAAAGAGCATTTCCCATAGTGGCAGCTGGTAACTAGTATGGAAATCTAGAGAGTTGAGGATAATGAGGTTAGGGTGGCCCCATCACTGTAATCTTTCTAGTGGACATCCCTAATGAGAAGCCAGCCCACTGGGGTTACAGCTGCTGAGAAGGTTGGTGGTTTTCATCACAGCACCAGAATGTGAGACTGGAATTTGGAAGGGTGTGAAGGAGGAGGGGGATTTAGCTTCTCCACACCTCAGCCCTTCTCATCAGATTTTCCCACCTATTGCCTCTTCCTACTTCCTTTTTATATGCTGATATTAGAGAGTAAAGAAAAGGGGAAACCTCCACCTGAAAAATTTCTTTCCACAAGTTTGATTGCTCTTCCATAAAATGTTTGTCAACCCCTCTTTGCCAGCAGCCTTCTTTGCCTTTCTCTCTCCAGGGTTGAAAATGCCAATATTTATGTTTGTTAGTTTTTTTTTTATAAATTAACTTGAAACTGGGCCACACTTTCAGCTTTGTTTCCAGCCTTCATGCTCTTCTTTTCACAGGGAACGCATTGTCCCCTTAACTTTTGTTCCTATTTTCCGTTAGGCCTTCAAAACCTTTTTCTCCTTGTGGTTAGTGATTTCTGCTGAAGCCTGCAGGAGGTTCCCCAACATGACTCAGCCTGCCACTTGCAGGCCAGCTGCCAGCCTTGCTGCTGGTTCCTCTCCTCCTCTGGGGGAGTTTCCCGGGACTCAGCTTTGATGGCTAGGACATACAGGACTCCTGGTGCAAAGTCTTCCCTTTTCTCTAGCCTATTCCTTTCTGCAATACCATCTTTTTCTTATTGCATAACCTCACTGTTTTCATTGTTCTTAACAATATTAATAAAAATAGTAGCTCACATTTGTGTGCCCGGCACCATTGTAAGCACTTTTGTGTGAATAATCTCATTTAATGTAGCCCTCATTTAATTTAATGGTCCCTCATTTTATTTAATTTGATGTAAGGATAATTCAGCTCTGCAAGGTAGGCAGTTACTGCTGTCCCATTTTGCAGATGAGAAAACAGAGCACAAAGAAGTTCGGTTACCTGGGTCACTTAGTTCTTAAATCCCAGAGCTGGGATTCATTAATGAAATCGTTAAATGCTCCCTCAGGTCTCTGAAGATTGTATGGCGACTTACTGCAGTTTCTCAGCCCCCAGTTTAAAGAGTTCAAAAGTGCGTACAAATGTCACAGTGAAGCTGAGAGTTCAGGAGACCTACTTGGATTGTGGAAGCTTGCAGTATCTTGAGGACCCCAGATTTACAGGGTATCGAGTTGACCCCGAGGTGGACACAGAATTGGAAGTAAAAATTCTGGTATGTTTCTCTTGTTTCCTGTGTGCTGTGCCCCCCTCAAATGTAAAGGTGCACTTATGTTTGTGAATTTCCACATGCACCCTGATTTCTTCATCTTCACTTTGTTCTTCACAGAAAGAAAATGATAACTTCAACATTTCTGAGAAAGACATTGAAATTACACTCTTCCATGGGGGAAATAAGCAATTAAATTGCAGCTTTGAAAATATTACTAGAAATCAAGATCTCACCACCATCCTCTGCAAAATTAAAGGCATCAGAACTGCAAACAGCATTGCCTCTTCTTCCAAGAAAGTTCACGTGCGTCACCTGACCTTCCTCCGTGTCAGCTTTACATTACTGGGCAGGGGGTGGGGTGGGGGAGGGGGGTGCGGGTTGGCTAAGCCAGAAGCCAGAATGGAATCTTTCTTGGATCTTTAGATCCTCACTTTAAATAGAAGATGAATAAAGCTGGTATGGCGAGCCCAAGCATAATTCCTCTGAAGTAGCTGCCAGAATCCATCCTTGTGCCTATTTGAGTGTCAGAGCAGTGAACACATCATTGTGTATATGGCTAATAAGTCTTGATGGCTTTTGTCCCAGCCATACGTTGAGACTGTAGCATCTGCAAACAGAATCTCTAGACCACATGACAAATGAGCTGTCATTCTTTTCCCAGATGCAGAGATGACATTTCTTAGCAGAATCCCAAAATGGAAGCTCTTTAGCACACTCAAAGGAGCATTCAAGTCTAGTGGAGACCAGATAATCTATGGGTGGTGGGCTGCTTCCTCCACCATGAAGTCATACTCACTGAGATTACTCTTTCCCCAGATATGTTTGAGGGGCCTATCACTGGTATATTTTTGTCCTCCGATAAAGATGTGGGGCCATGGGGAAGGGAAACATATTAGAAGTCTCCCTTTATAGTGTTCTTGCCATATGAGGGTCTATACAGGCTCTCACAGAAAAAACAATGCTTTATGGTCCATACTCATAAATAATTGGATAAGGGACGAGAAAAAAGAACACCAGACTGGAAGGCAAAACAGAACTGTGTTCATGTCCCAGCTGCATCAGTTGATGGCTGTGTGGCCTGAAATGAGTCACTTAGCTTGGCCAAGCCTCCTTATGTCTTCTGCTGTGTGGTGAAGATGGTAATAATAAGATCAAATCAGTAACTAAATTCACTAGGGTTCCTCCACGTCCAATGAGTTGAGAAGAGCAAATGCTAGGTTCTCCCTTATTAATAAATTAGCTCCTGAGTGTCTCCACTGTGGTGGGGACAGCAGAAAAGGACACAGACAAAAAACACTCCTTCATGGAGATGACCTAAACAGATACATGGCAGAGAAAAACTGTTAGATGGTGGTAACTGTTATGGAGAAAAGCGAAGCAGGGAGGGGCATAGGGACTGTCGGTTTTACGATGGTGAGAAGAAAAGGTCTCCCTATAAAGATGGCACTTGAGTAAAGAACTCAAGTTGCAGAGGAATGAGTCAGCCATAGGCTGTCTGGAGTAGAGTGTGCTAGATGAAGGGAACCGGAGGCTGCCAAGGTCCTGAGTCAGAAGGCTGCCTGGTGCGTTTGAGCAACAAGGAGGCCAGTGGGGCTGGAGTGGAGGGAGCAAAGAGGAATGTTCTAGGGGAGCTGGAGAGTTAATGGTGGAAGCCAGAAGAGCTGACAGATCTTTGGGGCCTCGTGGGCTATTCTGAGGACATGGCTTTGAGCCCTGGGAAGCCACTAAAGAGTTTTGAGCAGGAGTGCCATGAGCTGACTTACTTCAATGATATAGCACATTTAGTCTTCAGGACGATGCTGCAGTTTAAAAATGAGGAGAGTGAGGAACTATCTCAAGTAACTATCTCAGGTCCCTACAGCTGCTAAGGAGAGCAGGTGGCAAAGCTGGGATTTAGGACCTGGGCCTTCTTTCTGGGTCCAGATTCTAGGCTCTGACCACTTTGCTCAAATGCCTCCATAGGTACAGCTGTGGCTCCCAGGATGGAAATGTGCCTTAGTACTTGTCTGTATATAGATGCAAAAACAAGGCTTGATGTAGACTTTTTCCCTTTATAAGTTTTATAGAATTTTTATAAGCAAAAACTAAAATTGGTAAAGGCCCTCAGGGATCATCTAGGTGGAGTTGCCAAGGAAGTGAAAGATGTAGAAGAGATAAGTCATTTGCCTTCTTGGTCAGCAGCTAAGGGGCTTCTCACCCTCAAGGTCCACTTCTTTAAACCCCCAGAGCACAAAGGACCAAGATATAAAGTCTCTAGGTCTGGTCTAGCATACCTCAAATGACACAGTTGAATGTTCTTCATTGGACCAAGGTCACATAAGCTAATCTGTTCCAGAGATAGGACTTGAACTCAGATATCCTGCCTAGCTTGCCATCTCTTTGTTTCTGGGGAAAACCCCTTGGGGGAGGAAAACTGTATAAAGAGATAGGGTCCCCGACTTGACCAGGTCTAACGGTGCTCTCTGTCCTGTTAGGTCAAATTGGGCAACCTGGAGCTCTATGTTGAGCAGGAATCAGTGGCTTCCCCTTGGTATTTTCTGATTGGGCTTCCCATCTTGCTCATTATTGTCATTTTTGGTAAGTACCCTGTTTAATTTTTCACAAAACTTACTCCCTGGGGCCTCACTTCAGGCAGGCCAACTTCCAGCTTTCAGGGGCTGTTTGCTTTAATTAATTATTAATGGATGAAAACCCAAATCAAAACTTGGGACAGGAATGATAGGTACATGTTGAGGGCTTTCTAAATGTTTTTTTTAGAATGCTTTAGGAACAAAAGGCTGGACTACAAAGATGGTATTTTAGTGCTTGAGAAATATAATCCACATTGCTTCCCAGACCCTTTGAATTATAATGACAAATGTTCCAATTACATTATTCCCTCAGAATTCTTCTGGGATTTCGGACTCCTATGACTTGGCCATCTCACCCTGCCAGCCCACCCTTCCCACCCACCCCAGCTCTGTGCTTCCTGGCAGAACAGTGTTTTAGAAGTGTGATCTGTACTATCAATTAAAATGTTCCAGCCCTGGCTGGCATAGCTCAGTGGATTGAGCACAGGCCTGCAAACCAAAGGGTCGCCAGATTGATTCCCAGTCTAGGGCACATGCCTGGGTTGCAGGCCAGTTCCCCAGTAGGGGGCGTGTGAGAGGCAACCACACATTGATGTTTCTCTGTCTCCTTCCCTTCCTCCCTCTCTAAAAATGAATAAATAAAATATTTAAAAAAATGTTCCAGGGCTCATCCAAGCATGGTGGCCCCATGGTGGTTGCTCACTGACTGTACGGCTAACTGATGTGTCTTGTTTGACCACACAGTATTTTTTAAAACTTTGGTGTAGTTCACAATATTTTAAAACTAGGTTAAAAATCTCTTGGAAATTTGGAAGATCTGCATCATTGGATCCCATTTTTTCCATAGCATCAGTTTGTTGGAGCTGAGTAGCAGCTTCTACTTGAGAGAGGGCATATGTTCAGTGGGTTTTTGCCACAGTCTCCACTGCTCTCTATTGCTCTACTCAGGTCACTTAACTCATCTATGTACTTGGTTCCTGTAGCCATTTAGTTTGTGACCTGTAGTTCTGAGCTGCTTTTCATTTTAAGTCTGTTTCCTCTTGTCTTCTTTGAAAAAAGAGCTCTTCTCCACAACTAACATAGCATTTCATATTTTTTTACTTAACCCAGGCATTACCTTTCTAAGGGTTTCTGTTAATAGTTGCTAACATCAGGTCCTTGTTCCCTCACAATTTGCTCATCCATCTCTGCACCCATTTATTTACCTTGTGTTTATTGAGTATCTGTAATGCTGCTAATAACTGTGCTAATCTCTGGAGCTGGAGAAGATGAGTTAAAGCCTGGTCCTCTGTCTTGGGTGGCCCTCAGTCCAGTGAGGGCAAGATTTATGTGTGTGATTAACTGGTCTAATGGAGTGAACTCATTTTACAGAGACCCTGTTTTGCCCTGTTGATGATCATTTCAGGTATTTTTTATGCTCTCCCCAAGTTGTCTACCCCTATTATGTATCTAAAATCCAGGATTAGGCTTGAGGTCTTAATGAGGTTTTGTCTGGTGCTGGCTGCAAGTAAGATTACTTGGAAATCCCAAATTCTGGGCTCCACTTTGAGAATAGGCTGGTCTCTGATTCTAAATTCACATCTACTTTGTGGCTTAAGAGGCACCTGTGATCTCACTCTTCCCCACCCTTCACTTGGTTTGTAGAGATTGTTTGTGCTCTTTAAGGTAAAGTGAGCTTAATTTAACACATTGCTCCTGGCTCATCGGCATCTGTAAAGCCCTTTAAAATTCTCATCCCCTCCTTGGTATGACTTCAGGCAGACCTGTCATCAGCAGCTGGAGTAAGTATACTCTTGAGTCCATCAGTCACATTGCGAGTAAAAACACCCACCACACCTGGCCTAGGCCTGCCTCCTACAAAACATCTGCACTGTGGCTTCCCCTGGAGATTTCAGCCATGAAAAGCTCACTGCTTAGCGGGTGTGACCCGCTAGCTCCCTTTACATGCAGTGAGCCAGGGTTGCCCTAAGAGCAGGCTGAGGAACATCAGTCCCAAGTAATGCTCCTGGGAGAAGGGGTTCTGTGATCAAGTAAATTTGGGAAAGACTTCATGCCCAGCCCTTTCTTGAAGAGGTACAATGCATATTATGGTTAAGACTGTGGACTTTACAAAATGGTCCAGGGGAAAACTGTATTTAATTTTGTTTCCTCCAGCATCATTCCCATCTACTGGTAGCAGAGTCATTTATCACAAAATTTCTATTAAAAGAAGAAAAACTTTCTAGAATAAAATGATGATAATTGACAGTTGAGTTTTTTAAAAAATATGATCTCAATATTTAAAATATTAAGTTACTTTCTGTGAGTTACTTCTTTTAACCCTCTCAATATCACAGTGAGATAGCCTTTGACTGATTGGGCAGCCAGGCACAGAGATGCTAAGGAACTTATCTGAGGTCACACAACTAGTAAATGGCAGAGCAGGGAATGAACCCCAGCCCTGAACCTGACCAGTTCACTGCCTGTACGGCACAGGTAGAAGCAAGATGAAGTGGAGAAAGAAGCAATAGTCAGATACAGTGCTTCACTATGGACCACTCATCACATCAGCCCACTCGATCTCTGCAAGTTTGGCTTATGTAGCCAGCTGGACCTGTGGTGTCTTTCTGCATTTGCAGCTAACTTTATTTCTTCAGCAATGTTCAGAAACATAAAAAAAAAAAAACAGGGAACAATATAAGTGCCCTGTGGCTGTAGGGAAACTTGGCTTATTCCATTACTCTTCAGCCAACTGGGACCTTTGGTTACAAGTGAAGGTTATTTGATTTAGTTTTCAATTTTAAGATGAGTGGGGTTTTTTTGTTTTTCAGTTGCATTTTCTGTTGCACTTCACAGGGACCCGTCACAGGGGATTTTTCTTTTTATAAATTCCACCTCTTAAATGCTATTTATTCTCTCTCTGTCTCTCTCTTAAAAAAAAAAGAAACAACCACAAAAAACAAAAACAAACAAACAAACAAAAAACCTGTAAAAGTGGATTTTCATTTTTCTTTTTGTTTTTTAAGTTAAGCCTGTCAATCTCACACTGGCTGTGTATCTCCTCAGTGGCCGTGGGGGTGACCAGACACAAATCCAAGGAGCTAAGTCGCAAGCAGAGCCAACAGCTGGAGCTCCTGGAGAGTGAGCTCCGGAAAGAGATCCGTGATGGTAGGCTCCAAAATTTTATTTATAGAAAAACAAGTCTTTTTCATAGTCATTTTTTTTTTTTATTCTTAAGTGGAGATGGCCTCAGTAATCAGAAGTGTTTGTATAGCAGAAGGCAACGGAACAGCAGGGTCTGGGCCTGACTTTGTCTGTTATTTCAGCTCTTCTCCGCAGCCAACCAAGTAATTATCTATTGTTTCTTCTCCAATAAAAACCAAGGTCATACTTCACATTAGACAAAACAGCAGAAGATTTTATCCATTTTTTGTCGAGTTAAAATATTGCTCTTGGGATTCTGTTTTGCAGGCTTTGCCGAGCTGCAGATGGATAAATTGGATGTGGTTGATAGCTTTGGAACTGTTCCCTTCCTTGACTACAAACATTTTGCTCTGAGAACTTTCTTCCCCGAGGTAAAAGAGCATTGATCATGTTCCTGAGGTTGAGTTTTGAATAATAATGAAGGTGCTTGTTGCTATTGTTGAAACGGGTGTTTGCTTCCCAGGCAGCTGTAGATGACGTGCTTGGTATAAAACAGCTTATGTTTGAGCAGAGCAGGCAGAAGGGCAATTATTAATTGGACTGATGGGATATAAAGCAACGGTGGGTCACTGGCAGTTACTCTTTGTCCAGTAACAAAAACCTCAGAGGGACAGAAGTTCAGAGTGATGATTTTTGCTTTATTTCGCTATCAGTTTAGAACTGGATTTGTAGCTGAGAAGCCAGCTAGTTTATTTAAAAATCAATAAATTGTGGGTTGGCCAGTTTGTTGTGTTTATCTGCGTGATTTCTATTGCAGCTACTAGATTATTCACTATTACTTCTCAATTGGAAATGAAAAGTACTGCCGGCCAAGAGGTAGGAAAGTAGACACATATAGTAAAAATTGAGTTGATAACAGCCATTTTTAGCAATGTAGAGTTTTTATGGTTCTCTTCAGTAGTTATTACTTAACTAATCAGTTAGTATCCTCCTCAGTTAGTAGAAATAGCTGCATGAGATGATGGATTGTTTTAGGGCTCCGAGGAGTAATCTACTTCACCCTTTTGGGTTTCAGTCTCACTTCTGTTCTTAACACCTCCATTTTCTCACCCAGTCACTCAGCCTTCCTCATTGACCCTCCCACGCCTTTGCGTACACTCATTCTCCTGTTGTCATCAATGCATCTCAACACCCCAGCTCCAGCAAACTGTCTTTTTTGTCTAGAACTGGTGACCACAGGAAAGGCCCAACCTCTGGAACACATAACCACCCATTATCGTGATTAAATTGAGACTTCTGAGCAAAGCAAGGAGTCTCTCCAGGCCAAAAGATAGCTTATATCACCTTATCAGAAGCTTCTCAGCTACATTCAGCCAGAAACCTAGAGTTCAGAAACCCAGACACACGCAGCAAGCAATTTCTACTTTCTCTGTCATTCTGGAAGTGGATACCATGGATATGTGATGTTGTGTCTGGAGGTTGAGATACTTCCATAAAACACCCACCATATTTTTTGTCCAATCCTTACTGTTGTAAATCAAGAAGACTGTAAATAAGACTTCAGCTTTTTGCACTTGGAAAGTATTTTTTTAAAAAACTTATCCTCCAAGAGTACCAGGCACCAAGAGGTGCCATTTGCCACCTCATCCATTTCTTCAGAAGACCGTGCAGGGAAGGGAGTTCAATTCCCTAAATCAGGATGATGGTGCAGAGCCTCAGCAAAGGGTGCATCATGAGCCCTATTTCCCAGCTCTCTGAGATCTCCATTAAGAATTTAATAGCAATAAAATATCAGAGATTTCCACCATCAACATGAGTACTGTGTGGGCTTTTATGGTTAATGATTGCTCTTGAGCGCTGAAAAGAGTAATCTGTGACCTGAAAAAAAAAAATTCCTATCTTCTAAATTCAGTCATCAAGAGCAAGATAGAGTGATGAATGCAAAGGAACCCTTGTTGCAAGGGTTAAAAAAAAATCCCAGGAACAATTCTGCATTATCTTAGGATAGAGGTTTTCAACCAGTGTGCTAGGAGAATTTTCAAAATATGCAATACCTGACTCTTTAGTCAGGGACACTGACCTCTTTTCCCTTACACTGGCAAATAAAGAAATGACAACAGCCAATACAACAATAGCTGTCAGATGTGAATGAATCAAAGTTATATCTATTTTTGTCAGATCAGCAAAAAATACAATGTAGTTTTTTTATGCCACAGAATTTTCGTAATTAGTTTATGTGTGCCGTACGATGAAAAAGGTTGAAAATGGGTGTCTTAGGAGAAAAGAGTGAAGGCTGCAAGATGCCCAACTGATTTAACTCCGGATTATGTACGATTTAGAAAGGCAACTGGGAAAGGTGTAACAACAGAAGACAGAGGAGTCGTCATGAAAGGAGAAAACCCAGAAGAAATAAGCATAAATTTATCAGAATCCTATCAAGAAGACCTAAGTTAAAACTGAACATACACAGTTAAGAAAAGCTACAGTGAACAGGGGAATATTTGAGTATTCTATTAAGACTATGCGCTGAAATGGCATGCCAGGCTGCAGATAAGTGCTTCTGTTAATCTGGCCCTTTACTGAGAGATCAGGAGCCCCCACCTCTAGCCTGGAGGCAGAGGGAAATTTTGTGTAGTCAACATCTACCAGATAACAAAACCCAAAGGAAGTTGTAAGTTCACAGCAGCCAAGGTAATTAATTACTAGTTCCTTGTTCTCACCTTGCTGGCTAGGTTTGGCTTTAAGGCCTTGCTTTTCATTATACTGACTACTTTGTTTTGTTGAAAGTAAGACAAGAAATGAGGGTAAGCAGAGCACCTAACCTCCTAGAAGAAGGAAGGAGGAGTCTTAGAGAAGCCAAAGTGGCATTTCTCTATTTAAGGTCAAGAATCAATCTGTTTGAACTGCCTATCTACTCTAAGTTGGTTCAGCAGAAGAATAGTAGAAGTAGAAAATGCAAATCTAGAGTTTGATTTTTCTGCCTATTGCTAAGGGAAAGTATGACCAAAATAGTTGCAGTCTTTTTGCTTGGGCTGACAAATAAAGCAAAAATTCTCTGCAGAAGAAATTTACTTTAATAAGATAAATAGCCTAAAGTTACAATTATTACCAAAAAAAGAAAAAGAAAAAACCTGAATATGTTTTAGTTTATTTTTCATTCTGTTGACTCATTTAAAGTGTAACTCAGCATGCTTTTAAAATTTAATCATTTAATTCCATTAAGATTTAGGATACATTAAAAAAAGAAAATTCAGATTTAAAAGCTTATATCCAGGAGCTACATAGCACTGCACATTAAAATATTTTTAGAAACAAGCAGGATAGCAGTGTTTTGGGCTAGTTTGCCAAAAGTGAGTGATAAAAACAATAATAGCTGATGTTGAGAATCCACTATACATTCATTTATTTAATTTTCACACTACACCCATGAGGTGGGAATCATCATCCCCACTTTGCAGATGAAGAAAGGCAAGCGCAGAGGGTTAAATAACCTGCCAGCAGTGATGTAGAATCAGTGTGTGATGGAACCAGGCCTGGAAGCCAGTTAGTTTGGCTCCAGATTCTAGCTTTTAACCAACCCACTCTACTCCCTCTTGGATAACATTGTATATGGGGGCAGTAGATACTAGGCTAGGACTTGTAAAAATTTACCAACACAATTCCTCATTTATGCCTAGGAGTTAAAGGGCTTGAGGAGTGGTTTGCATATTTGCATAGTCTTCTTTAACCACCAGGACTTTGAGTCAGTTCTTTCAAAGTGTGAGATGCCTTCATCTACGGAAAATGGGACTGATGCCATGATAATTATTCTTCTTAGAGGCTTTCAGAATGTGTTGGTGTTTCTTGAGAGCTGAATAATTATTTGTTATGTATTAGAGAATATGCCCACAGGCTCTTCAGATTAGCAAGTAGTATCTCTACTTTATTAAAAATGGACTTTGGTATTGTAACAAAAAATACTATTCATTTCCTTTGGATGTTATGAATAATAAAAGTGTCTCCTTCCTCTCAGTCAGGTGGCTTCACACACATCTTCACCGAAGATATGCATGTAAGTCTATAAGTTTTCATTTTTAGCCCCTGACTGCCTGACTTTCATAGTGTTATCATCATCATCATCATCATCATCTCCATTATTACTTTGAATTTTTATTGTGGGTTTTTTGGGATCATGAATTCAATATTAAATAATTCATTGTCTTGGAAAACCCATTGTGGATCTACTTTCTAACTTTAAGATATTATATTATATTATATTATATTATATTATATTATATTATATTTCCCTTTTTTTCTCCCCAGAACAGAGATGCCAGTGACAAGAACGAGAGCCTCACAGCCTTGGATGCCCTAATTTGTAACAAAAGTTTCCTTGTTACAGTCATCCACACCCTGGAAAAGCAGAAGAACTTTTCAGTGAAGGACAGGTATTAGTCAATTTATTTATATTTTGAAAGTCGTTAAGTAGAGAAAATAAAACCTAAACTCCTTACTATTTTATTTCCAAACCACAACTTGAACTTGGCATCTTGAGAATGGGCTGCTTGGTTGGGTGGTCATGCAGCTGTGATATCTGCATTTCACACACCACCCAACACAAATCCCTATTTTAAAGATGCACATATACAACTTCCCTCTCCTCAAAAAAACCCTGAAAAACCCCAACACCAAGAAAAAACATGAGTCCTAAATCAAAAAAGCAGAAGTACTATTTTTTATTGTAAAAACACCTTGAAAATTCAGGAAAGACATTCACTTCTTGTTACCACTCTAGTTTAAACTTGAAGTGCTGAAAACAAATAAAATACTTTGAAGTTGACATTGGTGTGTAGTTTGTGTAGTTTTTATGGATGGAGAATGAAGGTGGTTGAAACCTAGACATTAACAAAAAAAAAAAGCGCCCCCGGACTGCCCCCCATTGCCCCTCAAGCTTCCATGTGTCAAGTCAAGTCACAGCTGATGGCTAACCACATTAGCCAAGGCTCTGTTTTTCCTTTTTGTGTGTGTGCTTTTTGTCATCTGTCTTTTTTTTTTCACTTTTATTGGGATATAATTGACTTACAGCACTGTGTGAGTTTAGTGTGTACAGCATGATGATTCCACGTAAACATATTGCAAAATGCTTACCGCAATAAGTTTAGTTAACATCAAAATCTCATATAACTGCAAAGAAATGCCTTTTCCCTTATGATGAGAACTTTTAGGACTCATCTCTTAGCAGTCTTCCGCTACACCACATGGCAGTGTCAGTCAGCTGCAGTCGTCACGCTGTGTCACATCCCCAGTGCGGCGTGCTTATCTTATCATCGGAAGTCAGTACCTTTTGACCCCCTTCATTCAATTCTCCTTCCCACCATCCTTCCTCTATCTCTAGTCACCACAAATAATCTGATCTCTTTTCCTAAAAGTGAGATCATATGTATTTATTTCACTTAGCATAATGTACTCAGGGTCTGCTCATGTGGTTGCAAATGGCAAGATTTCATTCTTTTATGGCTGAACAGTATTTAATCTTACATGTATATAAATATATGTGACACGTCTTCTTTATCCACCCATCTACGATGGGCTCTTAGGGGCTGTTTCCATGTCCTGGCTATTATGACCAAGGCTCTATTTTTAAACAGGTGTCTGTTTGCCTCCTTCTTAACCATCGCGCTGCAAACCAAGCTGGTCTATCTGACCAGCATCCTGGAGGTTCTGACTAGGGACTTGATGGAGCAGTCCAGTAACATGCAGCCTAAACTCATGCTGAGACGCACTGAGTCAGTGGTTGAAAAACTCCTGACAAACTGGATGTCCGTCTGCCTTTCCGGTTTTCTGCGGGTAAGTGTCACATCAACCACCTCCCCACCCCCCTCCCCACCCTGGCAGTGTCAGAGGCAAGACAATAGGCAGTTATTTTTAGCAGAGGCTGATGTCTTGATGAGTCCTGAGCACTCCATGGTATCATCATTCGCTTGCTCTTAGTCTTGCTCCTTACTAGGAGTGCATAAGGGGAAAATAAACATTGATTTTGCTGTAACTGGCCTATGCAAGTGCAATTCATTCGGAATTTCTTCAAAATTTTATTGTGGTAAGAACAATGAACATGAGATCTACCCTCTTAACAGATTTTTAAGTGTTGTTATCTATAAGCATGATGTTATGCAACAGATGTCTAGAACTTCTTTATCATCCATAAGTGAAATGTTGTACCCATAGACTTTGGAGCCCACCTCACTTCATTGATTAAAAAACAGAGCCCAGTTGCCCCATTTAAGAAAGTGTACTGAGTGGAGGGAATATTTCAAATATTGAAAAGAACACACTACTCTCAGGGCCCTTGAAGCATCTGGGAAACACCCATTTTCCTACCAATGTGCTGTAAGCTAATTACACTCAATTCTAACCAGTCATTCCATATTAAAGCAAGTCCCCAAAGAGCCGTCTGCCCCTTGAGTTCATTTTGTTGGAGTTACTGTAAGATCCTGGCTATAATCTAATTGAATCTTAAAATCTTTTCAAATGTAAACTTCTGCAGAGTCCAGTGATTTAGAGAGTGGGTGCTGGAGCCCACTTCTTGGTCTGAAATTCTCCCACTTACTAGAGGTCCTGAGCTGTCAAAACCTTGGTTTTTCTAACCTGTAGAACTGGAAGAAGAATATTTCAGACCTGTTCCGAGGCACAGATGAGAAAATGCATGCAATTGCTTAGCACTGAGTAAGCCCTCCATAAATGTTGGCCATTATTATAATAAAATATTAACAGGAAAAGAAGAGGAAGAGTGTTCTGTTGCACTCATCTCCCTTCAGCCCTCTGAGGCCCCTGGTGCAGAAGGTTCTTATCCTTCTTTAATTTCACCAGTCATCCAGATTCCAGCAAAACTGCATAATTGTGTATTTGTAGCTCGTTTTGGAATCTAATTAAACTTTGAATAAGATATACTGCTATGCCACAGGTTTTAACAGTGCTACTTAAGTTCAGATCCAAAAGCAGCACTTTAAATAGACTGTGCCTAGTTTAATGTTTAATGCAATCTTACAAGTAGATGCACAACATTTTTTTTGCCAACCCCTTCCTCTCCCAAGGCAGTACCCATTTATTAAGATTAATGAAATCTGCCTTCTTTTCTGTTTACTTGGTATAAATCATCATACGCTTTTGGGCAGTGTTGAGTGGTTTTTTCAGGAGCAAATATTTTTTGCTTTCCACCAACCTACCTTCAACCAGGACTGCTTCTAAATAGGACCCTTCTAAGCAAGACCCTTACCCAGTTCCCCGGGGCTTAGTCTTGAAAGGCAGATGGCTTCCCCACCACAATGCCACTGAACCAGAAGCTCTGGGAGTGGGGCCCCATTATTCATGTTTTCTAAGCTCCTCCAGATAATCCCACCTGCCCTACATTTGAGAGCACTGGGCTAGTAGAATGAGCAGTAGACTAGGAGTCTTGGTTAGAAGCTGCTAGCTCTAAATTCATCTCAGCCCCAGTTGGCTGTGTGTCTCTGAGTATGGCAGTTTCTATCTGGGCTTCTGTCCACCAAATAAGGGGCGTGGTCCTTGGTTTAAATTCCTTTCCAGATCTTTCTTCTGGGAATCTTGTGATTCTTACTCTGAGCCCTCCAGGTCTGGTCGGCACGTTGCTCTTGCTGCTCTTGGGCATTAAACAGGTGAGGCATTCCAAAAACCTGGTCTCCAGGCCCAAAAGGCCACCACCTTGGGCAGAGGATTGTGGGTGAAGACTTCACAGAGCTGATTGAAGAGTATCTTGAGCACTTGGTGATGAGCGGGCGGTGTGCTCAGTGGGAGGAAGTGGCATTGAGCCAGTGGGCGATACTTTCATTTTTAGTGGAATAATTCCCTCTGCTGTGAAGGGCCCGAGGGGCCCAAGGGCGTGTGGGACTCTGATGGTTCAGTCCTCCTGCTCTACCCCAGGAATGTTTGACTGGGTGCCACTGGTTCTGAACCTCCAGGTAAACCTCCCAGTATCTGGGGGTAAAGCAACAATGATATTAATGACTGCCATTTATTAAATGTGCCAGACATCATGCTAAGAGCTTTGCTCACCTTTTCTCATTTAAATCCCATGAGGTAAGTGCCTGTATGACCACCAGTTGGCATACTGAGGGAATTAGGGCACACAGAATAGATATGACTTTGCCCAGATACTGCAGCTAGTGTGTGACAGTGCCGGGGATCGAGAGCTCTTAGCCACCCCACTTACTGCCTTCCCAGTGAGGCAGGCTTCTTCTTACAGGCTTGAGAGAGGGTTTAAGGATGGAACAAGATCACAGGTGTTGAAAGCCTCCGGCTTAGCCAGGGCCAGAGTCAGGTCTCACAGCAAAAAGGACAGTGAAAGGGCCAAGCTTAGTTGCTGTCACAGGAGGGAAAGGTCAGGGGCACGGGTCAGTGAGTAGGGTTCTGCCCCAGGCCAGCTCCCTAGGCCACTGTGCGTGCCCTGGTCTGAAGATGCCTAAGCCCTCAGTAAATATGACTAACCTAGACATTGTGTTCAGTGGTGACAAAGAAATCTCACGGCCCTGTGATTTCCTAAGCCAGCCACACATCAGGGGCCCCTGAGAATGTGTTAAAATCATAGATGCTCAGGCCTCAGCTCTAGATATTCTGGACTTGTATGTCTGAAGTATGTCCTGCGCACCTGAATTTTCAAGGAGAGCCCACAGGGATTCTGGTAACGAGTATGCAGGGTAATAACCACCTGTATACACTGCTGCTTACTGATCTCAGTGTAGCTGGCCTCTGAAGGATTCCTGACTCCAGCTGCCCCTGCACTCAGCCCAGGAAAGCCCACTGGCCCCCTGATTCCATCCTCTATGGGCATATCCAGCACCTCACAAAGGCACTCCCCCCATCTCTGATGTGCGCTGGAGGAAAAAGAGAAGCAGAAGTTTTAGGTTTGTGGTCAGGACATGAAGGCCAGAGAGAAAGAGAAGAGAGCGCCTGAGTTGTGAACCACTAAATAAAGGAAGTTTCTAAAAAGAATTTAATTGTCGGGTACTAGTTCCAATCCTTGCTCCACCAGGGAAATTTCTGACCATTCCACTCCTGTCCTGCAATACCGAGGAGACTCAAGGTTGTATCAGCAGGGGAGAGAGAAGTGATAGAGGGAGCCCACTGGAGTGTAGGGGGGCAGAAGGGGGCAAGAGGAAGCTCCAGGCCTGGGGAGGGCTCATGTTCTTGGAGTAAGTACAGAGGAAGGGATAGGGGGTCAGGGAGCAGAGACCCACAAGACTTAAAAGGAGTCTCAGTTTACATGTTCAGGGGAAAGCAGGTGTGAGGTCCAGGGATCCTCCTTTCAGAACCAGATGTACTGGCTACAAAGGTTCACTTTGTAAACTGGTGCCTCAAGCCCTAGTCACAAGGCTGGCTTTTCATCATCACCAAGGCAGTTTGACTTCCTGGTTCTGGCCGGCTCTCCCTCCCCCATGTAAGCTGTTTAATGTCTGTTGCTCATAGAGGGTTTATCATTTACCAAAGGCTGCAGTAGAAGCAGAACACAAAAGCTACCCCTTGGGCTGCCCAGACTCCATCTGAGCACAAAGTGGCTGCAAATTTGAGGCATTTCAGCAGCAACAGGGTGGCAGCAGGAGGAAGGGCACGTGCATGGCACAAGTGTGGAGAAAGGAGCCATCGGGGTAGTCACGAGATGTTTGGCAAAGGCCTTAGAGCGATGGGGCTGGCTCCGTCCAGGGGAAGGAGGGCACCCATGTTGTGGCCCCGCCCCAGCCACAGTGCCCAGGTGGGACTGTGTACACTGTGTCTGGAAACGGCATGGGACTGGCCAGCCAGGCAGGCGACATGGCCCAGTTGAGTCACTGAAGGCCGTTTCCTGCATGAAAGGCTGTAAACACCAAAAACAGCCTCCTTGCAAGTCTCTAAAACATTGTTATGTTTATTCTCATTACCAAGGCTAATTGTGCATTTCTTAAAATGCCCTTTATTTTCGGTTTTTCTAAAGAAAAAAAGTAACTAAATAGGAACAAAGGTTAAACCTCTGCATCTACTCAGTGAGCACTTCCCGTGGCTGTCGACTGTGTGTGTGTGAGTTGGTGTGTGTATGCGCACGCACGCTCCTCCGTTTTGCTCATAATCCGAAGTGAAGCAATATGTATTTCTGTATTTCCATGGGAGTTTCCTATTGTTTGAAAAACGCTGCCTCCTGTCTCCTGTCCTACTGCTGTAAACTGCAACTGTAATTCTTTGAAAGTGCAGCAGATCCCGCAGAAAGCTAACCATCGTTTTGTGTCTTTTCCAAGGAGACTGTTGGAGAACCGTTCTATTTGTTGGTGACGACTTTGAACCAGAAAATAAACAAGG
Organism: Anoura caudifer; assembly: GCA_004027475.1. Lineage (NCBI taxonomy): Eukaryota > Metazoa > Chordata > Mammalia > Chiroptera > Phyllostomidae > Anoura > Anoura caudifer. The sequence goes on along the minus strand of PVKU01000726.1, from coordinate 148,990 downwards.
GTCCTGTAGATGTAATCACGTGCAAAGCCTTGTACACCCTTAACGAAGACTGGCTGCTGTGGCAGGTCCCGGACTTCAGTACCGTGGTACGTTTGTGCTGGAGCTTTCCCTCATGGGACTCAGAAATAAGCCTGGCTTCAAGTTAGAGGATGGGGTGGGGGCTGGGGCGTCACTTAAAGCAAACTGATATCATTCCTACTTGTGGGAGGTCTCACATGGCTCGTCAGTTACAAAGAGTAGTTGATAAAATATTAACACGTGTTCACATAATAGGTTTTAATTACTTGGATTGGGGGAGAAGGTATTGTAATGATGCCTATGGTACTCATCAATTTCCAAAGGTTTTAATATCAGGATTGCTTATAGCTTTCAGCATCACCAAAGGAAATGCAAAGTACTCCCTATTCAGTACTTATAATTGCAATCAGAATTTCTCAAACGGCTCTGCTCTGGAAGACAATGTGTGAAGATATATTTCAACCAAATTGAGGCCGTCTTATTTTAGAAAGATAACACAAGACAAATTCCACTGTGTTCCCCTTGCAACATGATGCCCATAATCTACTTTCATGGACTGCTTACAAATGTTTGGTGTCATGCACTTAATGTTCTGTGATCTCATAGTTATTTTTAGAGGAAAACTGTAAATCACTGCAGGAAGATGCCTGCCTGGCTGCTGGGGGTGGGGCTCGCCCATTTGAGAACTTCATTTCACCCTTCCCCACCCCACCCACCCTCTTCCCTTCCTGCAGGAAGAGGGACCAATTTCTTGCACATACAGGAGTTTTAGAGAGCCAGGCATGGCATGCTCCAAAATGACTTAGGAATATTCTGTGCTTTTCTGTTAGTAGAGACTTGGGAAACAGACTGCTGCGTTTTGGTTTGATCTTTAGCTTTATGGAGACTCTGGGTTTCTTCACAATCTCATTAGTGGAGAAGGAGGAAAAAATTGCAGTGAGGTTTTGGAATTGCTCAGCGAGGGAACTGTCTCCCGTGGCTCTGCCCCACATGGGGAGTGCTGCGGTGTTGTTCTGGAAGAATTCATTCCCTGATTGGACAAGGCACCACGTTGCTCTAGACTGTGTTATGGTTATGTTTTCTGGTGGGAGAATAGTCCACAGATCAGCTGTTTCAAGTTCTCCGTCACTGGAAGATACAGCTCACCCTTCGCTGCAGAGAGCACTTTGCGCAACAGCCAGCCAGGAGGTGGGAAGCTGAGCAGAAAGTCAGCGGCTCTCTTTTCTGTCTCCACACCGGTGGTGCGGGAGAGGCACTGGGTGCAGTGGTTCTGAGACTTTAGTATACATTGGAATCACCTAGGGAGCTTAGTAAGCACTAATTGCTAGGCAATACCCCAGAGTTTCTAAGTCAGTAGATCTGGGGTGTGGCCTGAGAGTTTGAATTTCTAAAAAGTTCCTTGCAGGACCACATGTGGAGAACTATTAGAATAATAGCCGGCACTTCCAAGCCAGGCAGGTTTGAATTCTGCCTTTGCCACCAGCTGGCTGTGTGACACAGGGCAAGTTTCAAAACCTCTCTGTGCCTCAGTCTCCTCATCTGTAAAATGGAGATGATGATCACTGCGCCTGCCTGTCTCATGAGTGGTTGTGAGGATTAAAAAAGTCTGTATTCGGTAAAGCACTGAGAACATTGCCCTGCACATGAGTGCAATTTAAAGCTTTATTAAATTTAATTCGCATCTCTTTGGGTGCTGGTGAGAAATACAGATCCAGATAGATTAACACCTGGGTCCTTCCTTGGGTCTGATCAATCAGAGTCTGATTGAGGACTGGAGAACCCCTGTGGTATCTTAGAGATCAAAAGATGAACTTTCCATCTGGGCCTGTTGTCTCTGCTTTCACTGATCCTGAGTTTGTCTTCAAACCCAGGGCCTTGGTCCTACACTAGAAGATGTTTATGCTTTTATTTTGAGACATTTTAGGAGCCCCATGGGTTCCCAAAGGTGAATACTTGCCAGTGACTATAGGTCGGGAAACCAGAAGTCATTTACTTTCATGGAAACATGAACCTCAACAGGAAGGAGAGGAAAGAAGGCAGGGTTGGGAGTGGGGAGAAGTGAAAGGCCTGAAGCGGCGCTGGAGGTCCGCGTCCCCTTTGATGCTCTACATCTGAACACTGTTGCCCTCTTTCACTTTGAAACATTATTTTACAGTCAATTAAGACCATGTCTTTCTGATTTGTTAACATTGAACTCATCATCAAAGTGTTTCCTGATGTTGAAGAAATTCGTGTCGACTCTTGGGTTTTTTGCTTTATGGCCCCTGGGAGAAAAACTAATGGAAAATTATGATTTTAGATATCCATATAAATCTTCCTTTTCGAATATGGATTTGCCATCAGCTGTCTAGTGTTGAAAGTGGAAAAGGGGCGGGCCACTTCTTTCTAAGGGTCGTGTCTTTAACAGTGAGTTTTAATGCTTTTATTGGTTATCTCCCAGCCTCTCTTTCATGGTGGGTGCCTACACTAGAAGCTTGGAGAAGGCGCCTGATCCCTGCTACGCTTGTGTGACAAAATGTTAGCAGAAGGTCAAGATAAAAAATTTAAAGTTTTTCATTTCCTTTCAGGCAAGTTCCGCCAGCCTTAACCATCACATCTCTTCTCCCTCCTCCCACTCTTTCTCACTTGAATTCCCCCTCCCTGGCATGTACACCCACCCAGTGGTTTGTAGTTTTGATTTTCTAAATTTGCCTGAGGTGGTTTAAGTCATTGAAAACCAAGGTATGGTGAGCAAACCGGAGTGCGAGAGTGTGTGTAAATTCTGTCAAGGAAGAAAAGCCAACAAAAAAGTAAGAGCAGCGCCACGGCAGTGTGCCCTGCGGCATGGTGCCCTGCCAGAGACACTTTTTTAGAAAGAGGCCCCCACACTCCTGTTTGGCTAAATGCACAGAAACACAGCACCTCATATCACAACCTAAAAATCAGGCTTCACACCTCTCAGATTAGGATGTATTCTCCCTGAGGTGTGGGGTGTTTTTGAGAACACAAAGATGCCCTGCCAATTTCTTGTACATGAAAGAGTTATACTAGCAAATGGGCTCTGGGAAGGCATCCTTCACTCCCTACCTCCTGGGAGGAGAATTCCCCTGTCTTTCCTCAAATTTAAGAGAGGTCCCAGAGTCGCACTTACTCTGGTACCATCAGAGACCTTCCTTTCGTAACAAGGCGCTGCAGGCTGGCATGCATTGCCTCAGACCATCCCACCGTGCCGGCCTCACTGGCTCGGCGGGCATCAGGAGGCTCGTGCCCCGCTGGACTCTACTATCCGGGGATTCTGATTTGATGGCTAGAAGAGCAATAAACCCTATTGCTCTACGGTTTTTCCTCCTCTGCAAAGTTTTAGGTATGTTTTCTTTTGTTGCTGGAGAAGTTTAGGCTCTGAGCGTGCTCTGTATCCAAGAATGATTTCAGAGTGGATCGCCTGCAACTTCAGAGGAGCGAGTGAAGACCTGAGGATTTCAGTTCCAGCAAAGTGCACCACAGGGGAGAAAGGACATTTACTTCACTTTCAGGAAGAGATGAGAAAACTCAGTACCTCGTAGCAAGTGTGCTGAATTAGCAAGAGGAGGCTGACTTGTAATCAAAGTTAAACAAGAAATGGTTTTTTGAACTCTTAAACCCAGGAAATGAGCCTGCCAATCGCTGTATCTGAGAGATAGCATCTCGGCAGCCTGGGTAGCAGTGTTTCAACAAACATATTATTGCCCTCATTCTCATATCTGTAAGAAAGTCTTTGAGATGATTAGAAATTCTTGAAAAAGCAGAAATACATGTGCCTGCAGAAGTCTTAATGTCTTTACTACCATTCGTCAAAGTTGACACCCCCCCCCCCCCCCCGTTTCTTTTTCCCCAGGAGTTACCGTCAGGGGTAACCATGTTCAATCAAGTATTCACATAGAGCAGAGCCCTCCCCATCTCCAGCCAGAATTTCTGGGCTACATGCTCCCTTTGGCACCGTGGCTCCCCCAGCATGCCCCAGCCCCTGGTGTTCCATTTAATTTGTCCTTTCAGAAGATCCATTATCCCCATAATTAAACAACCCACTGTCCCGATTAAGTCAGTGTCTGTTACTTCAGTTACATCCCATTGTTCATTAAGTCCTGATGTTTGCACTTCAACAATCTTGTTCTTAATACTCCTATCACTTGTGGAGAAACAGTGAAGTTAATTAACAATTCTTGAGCTCTTTTCCCCCCTTCTTCCTCTCTACCAAAGTGCAGATCATTTCCATTATGACTTGTGATAATAGTGAAACCATTACTAACTTCATAGTTACACTTCTGAGCTTCCTGATCAAAGAAGTGAAACCATTTTTTATAATCACTTTAGGCAAGTCATTCCCAGGTTGATGGCAAGCAGTGGAAAATGAAAAATTAACGTTAAGTGAGTGCCTTAAATGACTTTCCTCTTCGTACCTACCCTTCTCACACCCATAATTGTGGAATCAGAAAATGATTTAGTTACCAAAATGCAAGAGTATTTAATTTTCTTCTTTATGGCTCAAATGTGACTCTATTATTTCATTGTTAAGGATCCTTGTTTATACTTGTGCCCCTCAGAGAATGGTAACTTTTATAGCAAAGCATGATGGAAGATAAAAGGCATTTTTTCTATTTGTTTTTTCTTGCATTGTCAAAGTCAGTATTTGATTTGAAGTTACTATTACCTAGAGCAGGGATCAGCAAACAACAGCCTATGGGCCAAACATGGCCCTGCTGTCTATTGTTATAAATAAAGTTTTATTGGGACAGAGCCATGTCCATTGATTTACTATTGTCTGTGGCTGTTCCCGTTACAACTGCAGAGTTGCATGGTTGTAACAGAGACCATACAGGCCACAAAATCTTAAATATTTACTGTCTGGCCTTTTACAGAAAGTTTGCCAGACCTAATCTAGAGCTTGATGTAACAGAGGGAAATAACTACCACCCTGTCTCCCGCCAGCCCCCAAAGCCTTGGCTGCTCTCCTCTCCTTCTGGGGACACAGCCACAGAAATACTTTGCCACGCTCCATGAATCTGAAACTCATAAGGCACTTGGCCAAAAACCAAAAAAAAAACTGTGAAAAACTCATATTAAACCTAAAACACTGAAACCAATCATTTGGGCCTAAATCAGACAGATTCTCGCTTGATTCTAGCATGAACAAATGTGAGCAAATACTAGCAAGTAGAGAAAAATTTATGTGAGAAGCTGAAATTTAAGGATATTTTTTTTTTCTTCAAAATGGAAAAGACCTTTCTCCCTTGTTATTCTGTTGGGCAAAGTACCTTGATCCAGGAAGCTTGGGGTTCTCTGTCTTTGGTGGGGACAGGAAGAAGGGGGAGAGAGGCATGGTTGGCAGGCAAGAGTAGCATTGGAGGGGGTGTCTGGCTGCATGTCCTGGGGCTGCCGACTCTAGCTGGAGAGAAACCTCAGATCGGAAGCTTTTCTGGGACTAGCACTTCTAACTCTGAGCTCATGCTGCTTCTACTGAACTTCTGGAAGTGGCTTTTGCGCACACTCGCACGCTCTCTCTCTCTCTCTCATATTCAGTCTTGTATAAAAACCAGACTTCCCTTATGACCTTTATTTGCCTCTGAGATGAAATTAGAAATACATTGTATAGGTTTTGTTTAATGAAAATAATTAATGGCCTAAGACCTTTTGTGATAAAGTTGCTGGTTTGTAACAAGTTCTTTGAAAATTACTTTCTAGGTATTAGAAGGTATTACAGAAAGGATGCAGCAACGTCTCTGCCCTTATTAGCTAAGAATACAGCTGAGGAGTAAATGAGGTAGCTGAATTAGCCTTTCCCCCAAAAGTATGGGGAAAGTGTGAAAACAAATGCCTCTTCCTCTGCTTATGGTTCCTCCTCCCAGCCCCATGCCACCTTATTTTTCTACCTCAATATCTGAAATCACCACGTTGTGTGAAAGGCCACTGGGTGAAACCACTAGTGAGCCAGGACTGTGGTTGTGTGTGCAGGGGCTGTGTGGCTTGGTGCAGAAGAGGTGAGGTTTGGAGTCTGACCTTCTTGGGTGTAAATCTGGGCTCTGCCACTTTACTATCTGGCTGTGTGACCTGGGACAAGTCACTCAACTTCTCTGAACCTATCTCCTCATTATAAACAGACAGTCATAAAACCTAACCTTGTACATTTATTATGAGATCAGGAAATAATATGTAAGACATCTAGCTGTCTTGCCCAGCACAGAGAAGGTGCTTATTAATGTATAATAATTTTTTGGTCTTTGTTTTTGGTCTGAGCTGTTTTTCTTGTTAACTCTAAGGTTGCTAAGCAGAAAGCATCTCCTCACCATTCTTTCTGGTTGGTTATTTATTGATGATGGGGGATGCAACAAGTTGGTTAGCTGAATCCATTGTAATTAAAAGCTTATGCCACTATTCAAAATGTTGCCCACAACTCCTCTATCTGAGCATTTACAGCCTATGGCAGACAACATCCCACTGGACAGATGTGAATAGGAGACCACAATAATAAACCTGAACAACTCCCTCCCTGAGGGGCTGGCTTGTGACATGCTACGAAAGGGCCCTCCCAGTCTGGTCTTTCTCTGGGTTCTGAGCCAAGTGTTTTCCAAATAGCCTTGCCCTTGTAATAACCCTTCTTTGTAAGAGGCATGTTCCTGAATCTATTAGGATATGATTCTGCCGCAAGAAATGGAGACCTGAAGTACCTGTGGCTCAAGCAATAGACAAGTTTATTTCTCTCCCCCCATGAAGTCCTCGGGTGGGCAGTCCAGCACTGGTGGGCACCTCTACTTAGGCATCCTCGCAGACCCAGGCTCCTCCTCCCTTATTCTCCTCAAGTCAGCTCCTGGTCTAAGGTGTTTGCTCACCCTCAGCCTTCTTCTGCATTCTAGCCAGCAGGTCCTAAGCTGGGCTATAGAAAAGGGGGCGGATGGTCACAAGATATCTTTTAAGTTTCCCAGGGGCTGCCACAGAGCACATCCACTTGATCTCATTGGCCAGAACTTCATCACATGGCCATACCCAGCAGCAGCAGAAGCTGGGAAAGGTCATCTTTATTCTGGGCAAACATGAGCTCCGTAAAAATGCCTGTGCATGTTCCAGATTGAGTGGGTTCATGCCGGCCAAGGTAAGGAGGCAGAGCCTCCTCTACCAAGCTGTCCCTGTCCACCCTGTCTGCTCTGATAGCACTTACTGAGAATCTCAGGCACATTGGGACTGCCCTTCAGAAGTTTATTGCCTTTATTGACCTTTTTGTTTCAAAGTTAAGAGTATGGACATATCCTAGTTATGCCCATCACCAGCTCTGCAATCTTGGACACATTTCTAAACCTCTCTGTGCCCCATTTTCTTCAACCATTAGGTGAGGTTAATAATACTGCCCACTTTATAGAGCTGTGGTGAGGATTAAAGGAATTAGCAAAGCATTTAAGACAATTTTCATTATATGGTAAGTGTTCAATAGTGCTGGCTATTACTATTAGAAAACTAAAACCTTATTAGAAGAGAAGTGTTCTCTTCTTCACCCTTTGTTTCTATAAATAGTGCAAGTCTTCTCTTTCATATGGCAGGTGGTGGTTTTGGAAATGCAAGCAGGGTTCTTCAAGTCCTCCAGGCTCCATTCCAGGCTTGCTGACCTAGTAGCTTGAGTAAAAGATTGAAATTTACTGTTCACTGGTCTAATTAGAACTGAATCCAAGTATCTCCATGGTTCAGAGGCTTCCTCATGTACTGCTGCACATACAGCTTTTTTCCAGACCCAATTCAAATGTCCCTTCCTCCATGCAGCCTTCCCTGATTTTTCTCCCTTTGAAATCCCTCCACCAACCTAGAGGTAATAATCTCTCTGAACTTCTAAAATACTTCTTCTATACCTACTGTTTCTTCTTGGTATTAGAATCCCTTGTGTGTATCTCACACTTTTCAAATACTACCCAGGCGGTATCAGTGCCAGGCTCTCCTTCGTATCATCCGCAACACCCTGCACACAACAGATGCAGAGTAGATGAGTGTCAGTGAATGGATTTGTCTACCATGGCGTCAACAAGGCGAGCTCTGTCAGTTGGGGTGTGTTCAGCTGTAAGTAAGAAAATCCAAGTAATATGCCTGCGATAGGCAGAGTGTGGAATTTCATCCTAGAGCAGAATGCCTGGAGGTTGTAGCCCCAAGGCTGGGCTGTCCAAGCAGCAGTGTCAGGGCTCTGGGTCACCATCTCTAGGCTCCTTTAGGCCTTGCTCCTACTCACAAAATAGCTACCACAGCTCTAAGCACTGCTGTACCCTTCTGTTATATCTCATTGGCCAGACTCAGTCACATGACCAGTCCCTGGTGAAAGAGAAAAGAGTTGTCACCAGTCCTCTTTCCTAATGTAGAGTCTGGGGTCAGTGCTGTTGACACCCAGCTTCAGTGAGCACCGGAGGAGGAGAGATGGCTGCTGATTGGCCAACCACCAGAGCCTGTTGCCCCAGGCTTTGCTGTTACTTTTATGCCAAGGAAATAGGGAGAGCCAAAAAAGTTTCTCTTAACAGAGCAGTAGATTTCTGGTAAAGAGACCAGTATACATTTTAGAGCATTTTAGCCTTTTGCGAGTATTGAAAATTAATTGCCATTCGTAGATTTGGACCATTGTTTATTTACAAAATATTTTCATATTTTGAAAGGCATATCACTGAGTGTTTAAGAGCACAGAGATAGAGTAGCTGCTTCACTGTTTTCTTGCTGGGTGACCTTGTACAATTTACTTAACCTCTCTGTGCCTCAGTTTCTCATCTGTAAAATGAGAATAATGATAGGCGATGTCATAACTTTGTTTCTGAGATTAATTTACATATACAAATACACATCATTTACAACAGCACTTGGCACACAAGAAGCACTCCTTAAGTTGCTATTATTACATGTTCTTAATTAGAAATCCTGTCACTCTTTTGAGATAGAAACGATGAGAATTTTAAAGTCAGAGATGTTAGATGACTGTCCCCTGCTCCCACAGCTGGGAAGGAGCCGGCAAAGGGGATGATGTCTGCACTCAGGGTGCTCAGCCCTCTTGACCTCCCTCCTCAGATTCTCTGTGGACCCTTACTGAGGGTGATAGGACTGCACCTGGTGGCTGAATATTGTTTATGCCTCAAATAAAATGTGAATTAGACAATCTCTGAGAACAAGGACTGTCTTAAGGTCTCTCCTACACCCAGCCCATGACAGGAAGGAGGCACAGGGCAGACTCTGGTTACCTGGGTCTTGAAGGGGAGCCGAAGTGTCGGAGACAGGGAGCAGAGGCCCAGTGTGCGCCCTCTCAGCCCGGTGGGGGTGGGGTGGTGCAGAGTGAGGGCCCACTCTGAGGGTCTGACTACACTTACACTTTAGGACACCGCTGTTGAGTAGTAAGTGTTAACAGCATGAGAAATGAATACAATTCAACTTGTCTGAATTTACTCTCAGAATTCCCTGTGGACTCTATAAAATGTCATTTTACCTTTTTTCCCCACCCACCTAGCTGTGGAGGCAGTGGCAGATTTACATTATTTTACATCCAGTTAAAATTTCCTTTTGGTTATGTTTTTAAGAAGACTATTTAAGAAGGATATTTATTTCCCATAAAGACGTGCTTTTGTTAACGACAATAGTGCCCTTTAGGCAGCCACACGATGCTATTTCACAAATACCTATGAAACTGCTAAACGAGCTGGGGCTGCTGGAGCTCTGATTGCAGGTGCTCTGTGTTCATCTCTAACTTCGAAGCCCTGTGAAATAGCTCAGCCTCGTCACCCCTGGTGAGGAGACTGCCTGGTGGAGAGCTGTTGGGGGACACAGGCAAGTCTGTTCGGGCCTTAGTGGGCACGACTCCCCGTTTACCTTCCCGTCCTCTCCAGAAGCCTCATCTGTGCTGGGATCTAGCTTAGGACTTCACTTACAGCCTCAGGTAAGACAGGGGTCCTGGACGTCTGCAGGTGGGACCAGGAGGAGCGCGGCTAGGACCAGGCAGGGAGGAGGAGGGACCCATCGCTGACTGCTTCATGACGCCAACACCTGGCTCTGCCACTTAGGAGCTGTGTTTCTGGCACAAGTTACTTTGGCCCCTCAGTGCCTCAGTTTCCTCACTCTAAAATGGGGGTGATAATTATACAACGATCTTCCCAAGGATATTGAGAAGATTTTAAAAAGCATGTCTTGAAATGCATTTGGCCTGTTGTCTGGCCCCAGAGGCCTCAGTAAAGGCTACTAAGAAAGGGAGGTGAGGGAGCAGACTTCTGCATGAGGCTATTTACCACTTTGGTTTCTTTCAGATAGTCTGCCCTTCTTGCTCAGAGTTCCCTGCCTTCTCTCTGGTCCTGCATTTCAGACTTTGTGAGCAGAGAGGTATTCTGCATACCTTCCCTGGATGGGGGGTGGGGACGGGGATGGTGGGGGTGGGGAACTGGCTCAAACACAAAGGTGCTCCGAGAGCAGGCACGGGAGCGGCCGTGTTCCCGGTGGACGGGAACTCACGCAGGCCAGACTGAGAGCACCGCTGAACCTCCAAGTCCAGGTTCCACTGATTCAGAGTTTTGATCATTTGGTTAGAATCAGACCAAAGTGTTCTCTTGCATAATTGGAAACAGGATTGTAGGGGCAAGATTTTAAGGCAGTAAAGAGAAGACTCACCCCTGAGAACCTCTCCAGAGTTTAGAAGCCCCTTCCCATATCATTGATCCATAAATTGCATCCTTTTGAGCACTCAGGAGCCGGACACTGTTCCAAGTATGGCCTAGTTAATTCAGGTCATCATCACAGGAACCCTGGGAGGCAGTTACAGCTGTTATTCACACTTTGCAGGTGAGAAAGCTGAGCAACAGAGAGGTGACCCAGCTGGTTAGGGGTGGGGTGGGATTGAACCCAGGAGTCTGACCCCAGGGTGGTCGTTCTGCCCGTTTTGTTTGCAGGCAGCGTCCTCCTTCCTCCACAGATACTCAGCCTGGGCCCGAGTCCCCTCTGCTCCAGCAGGCTGGGTCTCTGTTTCCTAATGTCAACACTAACAGTAATAATAATTACTGTAAGCTGCATGAATTAATAACATCGCTATTATTATCATCATGTAGCCCTTCCCAGCAGCCTGCCCTGTGTCGGGCCTTTGAGGTGCTAGAAGGCTATTACTGCTGTTACAACCACTTTAAAGTCGTTGACCGTAAGGATCCCCATTCTTCACATTCTTTGTGTTTTCAAATTTTTTAACATTTTCAGTAATCATTTTGCATTCCCTCATCACAGCCAGGCTCAAAAACATTAAATAATTGTGCATTTCACACCATACCCAGGTGCTATGCTAATTACAAAATACTGCTAGCACATCCGTGACTCAGTTCCCCCCAGGACCCATAAAAGTAAATGTGGTTGTTTTAGATGCGTTCACCTGTTCTTAGACAAAGGAAATCTGAAACTGCTCTTAAATTCATTTTGAAATGTTCCCTAGTTCAGTGTTTTCACACATTCATGAAGGCCTCACTTCCCCCATCCGCCTGATTCTGGGGCCTGGCTGCACTGGGAGATGTTAACTGACAAAACGTTAAGTGATGGCCCCAAAATGTAAAGTAATTAATGCCAGGATAATAGTACAGGGTGGGGTGGGGATCTCAGTGTTTTAATGAGGGCTCGTGAAACCATCTGAGGGAAGATGTTGGAAGTGGAGGGGGAGACGAATGTTACCATAATTAATGCTGCGTATTAAAAATGCCTATTTAAAAAAAGTGGCCTCTTCTGCCTGATCAATACAGGGACCCTGTAACCTTTCCTGTCACCTGGAACTTCACTGTGGGACTCTGTGATCCTATTAATCAAAAAGATAATCACCTGTCTGCCCTCCCTTACTGTGGAACCATTCCAAGTTTTGGGAGGTTTTTGTTTTTGTTTTTTTTAGGATGAAATTAGAAATCACCATTTTTAGAAAATTTATGAGTGTATATATTTTACCCTCAGATATATTTATTCAATACTAGCTCTGTAATGAGAGTTTTACCTCTCTGTTTTTCTTTCCATTATCCCTGAAGAGAGTGGATTATGGCAAAAAGATTAAAGTAGTGTAATGCAATGCAGTTTGCTAATGCCTGTATTAGTGGGACTCACCAAGGTCTGTGTCTTTTATGAACACCTTTCAGATTGTGGTTCTAATAGACTTGGAAACCTGTTTATATTCTTGCAGGCATTAAACGTCGTCTTTGAAAAAATCCCAGAAAACGACAGTGCAGATGTCTGTCGGAATATTTCAGTCAATGTTCTTGATTGTGATACTATAGGCCAAGCCAAAGAAAAGATTTTCCAAGCATTCCTCAGCAAAAATGGCTCTCCTTATGGACTTCAGCTGAATGAAATTTGTCTTGGTAAGGCGCTGCCTGAGCTATTTTGTCCCAGTACCCAGAGGAACAACCCTGCTACCCACCCCCCCACCCCCACCCCCCCACCCCCGCCCCCAAAACAGAAGCTTCCATCCAGTGACGCTCCTCTGGCCTGTTGCTCCCAGAAGGCACAGCTAGGGGCCGAGAGACTGCTCGGCTCTGCCGAGAGCATCATGATTCTTCCCAGGAAGCATAATTCTTCAAAGACACTGGTTTTCTTAATACTAACTATGTTTGTAAATCAGATTCATGAGATTGCAAACCCTGAGACTGAAGGATTCACCTTGCATCAAGAAGTACAAAAAGGTGTAAACCTGTGCCCTCTGTGTGTTGTGTTTCACATTGGCATTTGATTTGTTTGTTGTGATACCCAGTGTGTCGTTAGTGGGTGGCTTAGACTCTCAGTGTTAACTCCAGCATGCCAGAAAGGTCAACCTCCTCTCTGCTAATCTCATCCTGCATTAAGTATATCCTCCACCCTCCCCAAACATGAAGTGGCATCTGCTCGGAATTCATTTTCGGGCTCTATTGGTATACTACAAAGGAGAGCATATGCGTGAGCCAACTAACAGGGCTCCGCTTCACTCAAATGTTCATCAGCACTTTAAAGTTGAGCTGCATACAGCCCTTGCAGGAGAGCATCATGGGATTTATAGCAGATAATGGGACAGGAAGGAGAGTAGAATCACTTCAGTGACAGACAGTGTAACAAGGTTCATCTCCCCTCGTGTACAGTTGTAGCCTCCACTAAGCAGGCAATTAAAATCATCCCACCCCACCCTCCTGGTCAGACCCCTTGCTTAAAAGGCCACTGAGAGAAGGCTGAGGGCAGGGTCTGGCAAATTTGAATAAAACTCTGTAAAAGTGTAGCTTTAAGAAAGCCGAGCTGCTACGGCACCTCTCTCCTCCACCTCTCTTCTGTTTGCTTTCTTTGGATGGACCATTGGTCACTTGCAGACCAATTTAGCTCACCGGTTAGATGCAAAGTCAAAAGGGCAGCTCCAGTTCTGAGCCTGCCTCTCACAATGAGTGGCTCTGACTACAGAGCAGATAGACACACGGAGCCAAGGACCACAGGAAGAACAGCCTGGTGGCCTCAGTCCTGCCACTGCCAAGTCAGTAGTAGGGCCCTCCCACCACTCCTGGTTTTGTGCCCATCAGGTGCTCCTGGCCTCCTGATGTAGGAAGGCAGGAGTAGGACAGGGCGACTAGAAGGTTCACATTGTACTCTGATAAATGGGACACAGCGTACCAGCTGTGTCAACTTCTGCATGCCTGCTGATCTTCCAGACTACCTCCAAGGCTGGCCTCAGACAGCGAAGCCAAAGCCGTAGAAACCAGCCATTAAGTTGTATCCAGTACCAAACGCAGCTATGCGCAGGCCCTTTATGCAGAGGCTCACAAGCTCAGATGCTCAGGGAGGCAGGAACTATCATAACCAAGGGGTCTGGGCCTGCGTGGGACAACAGGAAATGATGGGGCCTGACTGAACTGGGAAAAGACACACCATCTAAGGGTGCAGTGTCACTGAGCTTTAGCTGATGGTGGGCCTGTGTGGTCTGTGTTGCCAGATGGTACAGTTTTTTAAAAGGGAAAGCAGAAGTCCAAATTTTTACATGCTATGTTCCAATCATTGAATGTTGGTGCAGAATTGACATTAAAATAATAAGTAAGACACGGTACAGGGGCACAAAAAGAGAACGCACACATCTGTGGGCCACATTCTGACCCCATGGCACAGGCTGGCCACCTCTGTGATGGGGCTGGAACCCTGTGCTTTGGGGCATGGGCCCACCAGTGTCTCCTACCCAGGAACCTGCAGAGAGTAGCTCACAGCATGCCTGCTCATGAATGCAAAGGCATGCCTGTGAGCGTACAGGTTTGCTTTGGGAAATTCTGAAGAACCAGTCCCTCTGAGGAGGCCTTATTCTGTCTTCAGTCAGCTTCACTTCCAGGCTGAGCTGCAGAGTAAAAGCTTCAGGGAAAAGTGGTCTGAAAAGTGAAGCCCTTACCATAAAACAGAAACAAAACAAAACTCAGGCTGCTGGCCTGGCTGATAGGTTGCTGAATATTCCAACAAATATTTACCATTTCGTTTACATTTAATTGATTTATGAGTGATGTTTGCAAGAGTGATAGGGTAGCATTTAAAGTTTCTCATTGCAATTTTAAAGCAACTGAAATGCTCTTTTTTTCTCCAGAGCTTCAAGTGGGCACACGGCAGAAGGAACTGCTGGATATTGACAGCTCCTCTGTGATTCTCGAAGATGGGATAACCAAGCTTAACACCATTGGCCACTACGAGGTAAGAACAAGGCTTAGCCTCCAATGTCTCCTCCCTCAGCCTCAATCCTAACTGGATGAGGTCATCCTGGTACCTTGTAAATTCTTTTAAAAAATTCCAGGACTCCCAGCCATTTTCTAGAATAGTTTGCAGGTTGCTTTTCTCTGGGGTAGAAGTTTCCCTTAGTTGCTCATTTGGAAGAGCCCGTGGATTACTGTCTCTTGTGGTCTACTGGTTCCTCCGGGTTCCCCTCTCCAAAAGCTTTGATTTCATGTGCGCCCATTGCTCTCCATCCTGCAGTTTAGGTGAGAAGTTCCCCTTTACAAGATTCTCTGGCCTCTCAAAGCATGTTTCTCAGCAAAGCCCTAGAAGAGTTATCATTTAACTTGATGCTGAATAAAGCTTGTAAGAGTCTTAAGGCTCACCGCTGTCCCGTGTTCACCTCAGACTGCTAACCTTTTGGTAGGGTCCTTTTTTCTGAAGAGGTTCTACACTTCCTGTTTGTGATATTCAGCCCTACCTCCTTTGGCCCCTGACTCACATGCTGGGTGAGTGCTGGTGTGGGTGAGGGGTGCAGGTGGCCACTCAGAGATCTGAGAACCCTACAGAGAACAAGAGAGAGGAGGCAGAACACACGGATAATGGTAGTCATTCAGGAATATTATCCAAATCTTTGTCAAATACCTACTATGTGCTAAGAGCTGGGGATGCTTATGAAAGGAAGAGAGCCCAGGCCCTGCCCTAACAGATTCTACAGCCCAGGGGAGCTGATGGAGAAGGGAAGAGGAGATGAGTAATGAGGCAATCACCTTACAGAGGAATAGTGCTGTGGCTCAGAGCATCTGGGGAGGCTTCCTGGAGGAAGCTATGACTAAGCCAAGACCTGAACTTAACCAGGCTGAGGTGGGGTGCCAGCACACCCAGCAGAGATGGGAGAATATGTGTGTTTTTCCACAAAAATACTTTGGCTAAAATTTGAGAGGGCCAGGGGTGGCATAGGGATAATAATAGTCAGCTTTCTGGAGCCCTCACTCTGTGCTGCATGCTGACCTCAGCATTTCTCCTTATCTCGGCTCATTCTGTCTTCTAGCAGTTCTATGAACTGGCACTGTTATTAACCCACTTTATAGACGGGTACAGTGAGGCTCAAGGAGGTTTACTAACAGTAACTGACAGAGTGAAGATTTTGATCCAGGAAGTTGGGCCCCATGGCCTGTGGCTTCACCAGTACACACCACAGCTCCTCGAGGAGGAAGGCAGAGAAGTGGGGGCAGAGGAGAGAGGAGGGGGTGCAGATCATGCAGACCCAGGCAGCTTCTTCAGGGGTTCAGATTTTATCTCAAGGATAGTGGGAAGCCATCGGGGAATCTTAAGCAGGGGAAATTTGTGTTTCCGAGGTGACTGTGGTTGTGTGGAGGGCGCAGATGGAAAGGATGCAAACCTGGAAATGGGGAGACCCTTTAGACGCTGTCATTAGGAGAATTGCAAGTGAGGGATGATGCTGACCAGAAGGGGCACTGTGGCTCTGGAGATAGATGTAGGTAGAGGAGTTCAGGGACGGGCAGGGGGTGGACACCACAAGCCGTGTGGGTGGGGAAGAGCCCAGGTAAGGGATAGGTCAGGGTGGCACTCGGGCATGGCGGGGCAGATACATAGGTGCAGGTGTTCCTCCAGAGATGGAGAAGACAGGAGGAGCAGCCTCCAGGCCATTGGAGGGTCAGTGGCACCCCCTATTTCATGGCTGTCAAGCCCCAGGGAGATGTGTCTGCACCAGGAAGGCCTTCGGCCCCTGCCAGGCACCCCTTCAGCTAGGAAGAAGTGGAGACTGTTCTTCAAGCACAGCTTTCTGGACAACAGCCAGGAGCAAAGAGCACCTCATCCTTAGGCTCGGCTGAGTGGGCTTCTCACCCAGTTTAGAAATAGCTGCTGTGGGTGGCAGCTGGGCGAGTGCTGCCCCTACAGCCTTTGCTGGAGGCTCCTTGCAGAGAAAGCTGTGTCTGGGTAGCCAACTTGTCTCAGCAAGTTTGGAAGGAGCACATCCCTCCTTTGGTGCTTTCGGCTCAGGTGCTTGCTGCGCTCAGCTGTGTGGGCACCCTGGCCAGGTTCCTCACTGTCCCCTGGCAACTTTGTGCCATGGGGTGGGCCCCAAAGGAAGGGGATATGACCACCACCTCCATTAAGGAAAGACAGGACAAGCCACACCAGCAGGGAAAACAAGGGCCCACCATACCTGTCTGCAAGGCAGGGGAAAGCTGATGGGAAAGAGAGAACATCAGTGTGCGCTGGAGACATCTGCTGTGCTAGACACCTCTCTGCTTGGGGATGATAATGAAATTAATCCAGCCTGTAGTCACTTCCCATCCAAATGATTTATTAGCCTCATACCCTAGCATTACCACATGGTGGTAATAAATGACAAGACTAGGACACAAGGGTTTAAAGGATTCTCCTTATGTTTACAAAGCTAAGCCATAAGGCAAAAACAAAAACAAAAAACAGAGTTTGAAGGAAATGGGGAGGTCATTGGGCCCCGTGAGTCCTATGCCTGAACCATCTTGAAAACCCTGCTTTCCAAACGCTGCTCAGAAGAAAGTAGCCACCACTCTCAGCTACCTAAATCTATACTTGGTTTGGTGGTACCCCAGCAGTTTCCAAATTGGGAGTCATTTGACAGGGCCAAGCTGAAACGTGCTTTTGCCCTTTCATTAAAGAACAATTTTCTCCTGAGCACTTGCATCTCCCTCCGAAGAGACAAGATGCTAAGTATCACTCATATTCATTTACTAAAGTGCCCTAGTTTGAGTCACTGTAAGTGCTTGAAAGCAGAAAAAACCTGTATTTTATTGAAAAATGGGGTCTAATTCAAGAATTTTGAGTGATTTAGCATCATCTTCCTCCAATTAGCTCTAATTAGTGAGGTTTTAAAAGTTAATCTTTAGTGACAGGCCAGTTCCTCCTAGTATCTAAACATAGTCCCCACTGTGTGGTGTGAGCCTGTTCTTGTCTCCTTGCTCTGTCCTTGGGGCACATAGAGTGGAGCTGGTCTGCTTTGGATGAGTTACTGTCCATACATTGGAAGAGCAGGTTTCTACAGGGAATCTGGGAACACAGCAAAAATATAGCATCTCATGGGCCAGGTGCAGGTGACCCCCAGAGTTCTGAACTGCTGGAAATGCCCTGTCACCTACAGGATGGCGGCACCCTTGCCAACCCTGGGCATTGGCACAGTCACTTTCCACATTGATAACACAGAAGCCCATGCCCAGCACTGGTCACATGCATGAGCCCAGTTCTTGCTCACAACCAGTTTCCATCAGATGAACCCAGATGAGGGAGGCTTTCTGTTCTGGTCTCATTCTGTTCTGTGCAGACAGTGGAGTAAAGCTGACGTCTTTACAAACACATTAAACCAGAGGCATCTGTCTCCCTATAATTAAGTCCTCCCGCGTGCTTCTGTAACTGGCTGTTGCGGTGTGTGCGTTGGCTATGAGGGGAATGGCGCTGTGTTCTGGGGCTGTGTGGATGTGTTGGTGCTGGGGGGTGGTTTTTCAGGGTCCAGGCCTTTCTTCCCCTCACCTCGCCTACCCCTGTGACCTTTTACTGGCCCAAGTTATTGCACCCACAGCCTGCTGCGGGGTGGCTTAAGTATGTAGGGCAGGTGTTGGATCTGGCAGGAAGTGTTCTGTACAGGTCGCACTTCTCCCTCTGAGCTGTGAAGGTTTGAAGGGCATCTAACCGTTGCGTCATTGAAGAGTGTGCCTTATAACAGGTGAAGTGGTCAGCGCTAATGTCAAAGCTGTCACTCAAAGGACATTTAGAGCTCACAGGAATGTCCCAAAGGGCCTGCTGAGTAAAGTAAGTGGTCCTTCCATACAGGTGGGTCATGTGTGACACTAGAATGAAGGCACTGCACTGTCTCTAAAGATTTCTTACAGAATGAAGGACTCAGACGTTTATTTAACAAGTGTGTGGAGTGCTTGTATACCGGGCACTGTTCTAGGGGCTGTGACAGACAGTGACTCCTTCAGTCCTCTTTGTAGCCCAGTGAGGTAGATGCTCTTGTTATTCCCATCCTAAGGCACAGGGAGGCTAAGAAATTTGTCTGCAGTCACATAGCTGTCCTCACTGATGACCCAAGGCCAGAAGCAGATGAAAAAGGCATTGCATCAGGGCCAGAGGGATGCCTTTGCTCAGAGCCAGGCTCTCAGCCCATGCTCCCAGCCTCTGAGGCAGCCTGGCTGCAGAGCTGGGGCCAATTTAGGAGAAATTTTGGTAGTTACCCTCTCTGATGTCAAATTCAAAAGGGTAATTTCTCTTCAGATCTTATGACGGCTCTCATGTCTCTGAGTTTATAAAAATATTTCCTTATTTCTAATCCTACTTTAACATCATTCCTTCAAGATGATGCTAGTTACCTTCATCAGAAGGGAGGCCTCTTTCAGGCGTCCAAGAGCTGACAACCACCCAAAAAGTGCACTTAGCTTCCCAATTTCACATTCACCGCTGGAGGCCAGGCTGCCTACCAGAGGACCGACTGGGGGTTCTCCCTCACACTCCTCAGGGAGTTTGCTGACCGGCCCAGGGCTAAGTCCAAATATACAAGGAGGAAGCAATTTCAGTGTCTTCAAGAATCCTTTGGAGCTCAGGCCTGGCTGTCAGGGACTGTGCATGTGATTTGATGTGTCTGTTGAGAATGTTCTGACGAGCCAGGTCCCCCATCACTGAAGAACTGAGCAAGGTCATCTCACTGGCCCTGAGAGAGAAAGATTCCTATTTCATCTGCTTCCAGCCTTGGGGTGTCAGCAAGAAGAGCCAATAAGGAAGACGGGGTGAATGGTATTGACGTGTGGCTGCTGGGACAATGCTAGTGGAATAGAACTGTTTTTTACATAATAACCATTTTCAGAATGAGATACCAGCAAGGGCTTCCGCATGGTGATTTATGTTGATTATTGTGTTTTCATATTTTTTAAGGAAAAAATATTTCAGTCTCTATTCATAATTAAATATGATTACTTTTCATAATTTTTCATAAAATTTTTAGGCTGAAATTCCAGCCTTCCTTTTAGGTGTAATCAATGAAATAATCAATATTTGACCATATTTACCTATAAAAATGGCAGTTTCATAATATTAAATACAAGTTCAACCTTATAGTGCTAGAAAATCCATTTTTATGGAATTATCTTCAACTTATACCATAAAGTTAGTATTTTGGCACAAAGAAATCCCACCTTCACTTGCAAATGGTTTGGAGGATGCATAGCTTCTGCTTATTTCAAGACTTAAATTGTTGACGTATGTCCATTTCTCCCAATTCAATAGTGGGAAAATGTACATTCATCTCCGCAGCGTTGTGGCATGGGTCAACTGTCGCTGAAGGCGTGTGGCCTTGTTGTCACATTGCATCCCGGAGCTCTGCAAGACTGAAAGAATTTAATTTGAAATTGCCATGTGGACCAGTTCTGCTCTGGGCTGGAGGAGTATTCCTGCCTTGGATCCACCCAGTGACATTAATCTTTCTTTGATTTAATTTGGTTTTCATTCCTAAAGTGGGTGCCCAGAGGATGCTCCCCGCCTCACAGGAGCTCAGGAGGATTAATGAGTCACTTTTAGGAATATATTTGGAGCTCCTCAGGTAGAACAAACAGCATTATATTTTTAACACTTTGGATTCTGTGACACTTTTCAAAAAGGCGTTTCTGTCCTTAACTTGGTAGCAACTGACTTGTGCAAAATACAAAACGAAAACCACCCCACCCCCAGAACATCTGTAAATATACTAGTTTTCTGTCTGTGCAATGAGGTTGAAGTATCACACGGCGGGGCGGGGGTGGGGGGAATGCAGCAGCCCTAGAGCAGCTGCGAAAGTTGGAAATATACTCACACACATCCATGCTCAGAAACGCACAACTCACCCGCTAATAAAACGCTTTTACACTTGCTCTCGGGAGATAATTTCAGGGTAAAATTTCCCTGGGACAAGCTGCGCCTGCGTTCTCTCAGTGCCTGCGCACAGTGCCAGCCGTGGGTCGGTGCCAGCTCTGGAAGAGCTGGAAGAGACATTCGAACTGTGGCAGCGCTCCTTATCAGAGGGCCCATCCATGGCGTTTGTGATTATAGAGGACTGCTGCTCGCTTTTGGCAAAACAAAGCATCTAACAGTAACAGTATTGGCCCAACACTTGATGGGATCCATTTGGGATTCATTCTTTGACAATTACCCAGAATGAATCACAGCTTCCTTTTATAAAATGACATTTATTGGCTTAGAAGCAGATCATATCCAGCTCTTCATGGGGAAGAATTTTGTAACTCTGTTCTAACATTCTCATAAAACCCAGAGTTGGAGGGTTGCTAAGGGGGAACCTGCACACAGTGTTCAATTGCATCAAATATGGAGGAAAAAATGAAAAATCAGCCAGAAAAGCAATGAATGGCTCAAGGGGAAAGGAGAGGAGGTTTGGTAATAGCAGAGTCAAAGAGCTCAATAAAAGTTCAGAGCCTCACTCAAGACACTTTACAGAAGGCTGATGGCTGCAGCCAGCCCCTGCCTAGACCCCTCGCCCCACAAGATGTCACGAACACCAGCAAGTAGTTGGAGGCCTGTGGCCCAAATTCAGCAGCTGGCTGGACACAGCTGGCTGGACAGCTGTGCTCTGGGGCTTCTCCAGCGCTGGCTCCCGCTCTGTTCCTTCCTCTGTGGGTGTAGCCTGAAGGGGCTTAGGCCTTAATCCTTTGTGCTTGCTAAGGAGGTTTGTACGTGCTGATAACCAACATGTGGCAGGCCAGAAGAGAAATCTGAGTTTCTACTTTTTTGCAAATTGGGGAAGGCCAGATCCAAATTAGCATTAGAAATCAGAACAGCCTTAGAGCTTCAGGGTGGCGGGAACAAGCACAATCCCACAATGAAGGTGAGGATTTCTGTACTCATGATCTGCCTCTTCTTTTTGGGGAGCAGCACCTCAACACAGGATGCTCCCAAGGATGGAGGCCTGCCTCTGCATCTTAGCATCCAGCTCCCCTGGGCAGGGTGGGGAGGGCTACACTGGAAGGCCTTCTGGCTCTGGCTTCCCCGGTCCCAAAGGCCTCAGGTGAGAACTTTGTCTTTATCTCCAAAAGAAGAGACTCCACAATTGCAATAGCGTGTCAAGGTAGTAAAAGCATTTATTTGTCAAATGTGTACATATTAAATCTGTGGCAATTTTTTTAACAGTTCTATTGAGATATACTTTATTTACCATAAAAGATCACCTTTTTAAAGTGTACAGTTCAGTGGTTTTTGGTGTACTTACCGAGTTGTGCGTTCATCACTGCAGTCTAACGTCAGAACATCTTCATCACCCCAAGAAGAAGCCTTGACCTCATTAGCTGTCACTCCTTGCTCACCTGACCCTTGCTGTAGGCAGTTAGCAATCCATTTTCTATCTGTAGAAATCTGCCTGTTCAGGACATTTTATATACTTGGGATTGTGCCATCTGTGGTTTTTGTGTCTGGCTTTTTTCACTTAGCATGTGTGAGTACTCCTTTCCTTTTAGTATATGGCAGTTCTTTGTAGTATATTCACTCAATGGAATAATATGCAGTAATTAAAAAGGGACAAAGTACTGGTAGCAGCAGCAACTTGGATACCCATCACAGACCTTAATATTGACCCTAAGAAGCTAGACATGAGAATATATACTGAATGACTCCATTTACCTGACATTCAAGAACAGATACAACTAACAGTGATAGAAGTCCAAAGAGGAAGGGGCAGTTATAGACTGGAAAGGGATTGTGGAAGTACTTCTCAGGACCTTGAAGTATAGTTTTATACTTTGATATGGGTGGTAGCTACACAGGTATGTAGTTCGGTGAACATTCATTGAACTGTACACTTTTTATCAGTGAATGTTAAGTACTTTCCTTTACAAATTAAATTTTTATTTAAAAATGTATGCAATCTTTATGATTTTACATGCTGCCTTTTCAAAATTTCATACACCCGCATAAAAGAGAACAAACCGTAAGTGCACTGCCGATGAGTTGGAACTCCTGTAGCTGCCACTGAAGCCAGGAAGTAGGATACTACACTAGGGCCAGTCAGAAGCCCCTGCCCTCCTGATCACCACCCTCCCTTCTCCAAACCTCTGACATCACAGTCTTGATGGGGTTTTTAGCTTTACATGAATGGAATCATACAGTATGCATTCCTCTGTGTTGGGCTTCTTTTCTTTTGCTCAGCATCATTGTGAGTTTCATCCACGTGGCATGTAAGAGTAATTTGTTCATTTTCATTGTTTCATTATAACATTCTGTTGTGTGAACATACCCCAAAGCATTCATTCTGTTGATGGCATTTGAGTCATTTCCAGCATGCAGCAGTCACAAATAGCCCACTCTCAGGCTGCGTGCTGGTTTCTGCTGGGCATACACCTAGATGGGGACGGCTCTGTCACAGCCGGACAACGGCTTTATGGAGACCTGTTTCAGCACTTACTAATATAGCAGGAAGCTCCGAAATGAGGGTAGCCCAAGTATCTCTTGACCTCTGGGAGCCAGAGGTGTATCTTAGCATGGCTTGTCTCCCCTCTTCCAGAGAAGAGAAGCCCCTTTGCATTGTCTCCCCTCTTCCATTGGCCCCTTGCATCTGGGCCTTGCGGCATCGCACTGCCTGGTTGGTCTCGGCAGCCCCCGGGGCTCCTGACAACAGTGTCTCCCTCACCGTCATGGCTCCACCTTCCGGCACAGCGCCCAGGACACAGGAATTCTTGATAAATATTGATTTAAAAAGTGAGATTGTACAATCCAGCCAGCCATCTAATTCCTGGGTGACGTTGAGAAATACTTGAAATTTTGATAACTCATATTTTTTATCTTTGCTTTCAGATATCAAATGGATCCACTATAAAAGTCTTTAAGAAGATAGCAAATTTCACTTCAGGTAACCAACATAATGTTAACCTTTTGTTCTCACTCAGCCTTAAAAAGTATCACCTTTGCCTCTCAGGGAAGGTGAGACTGCATTGTTGCCATGTAGTTCCCCGGAAGCAGAGAAAAGCCACTTCAGTCTGTTTCTAGTCCTGAGAATGAGAGCCCTGCAGGGCAGGAAACTAGAGTGCTTAGCCCGGACACCCAGCATGGAGGAAGCTGCTGCCTCTCACCAGCCCTGACCTTGGGCAGAGTCGGCATCTTTGGAGCTCCTTGCCAACTCCTCAGTAGGCTGGGGCTGACAGGAGAGAGCCGCGCATGGTGAGGGAAATGCGCAGATAATTGTATAGCCCTGCAAGTGCTGAACAAACAAGATAATCTGGTAGAAAGCCCAAACCTCCCAGTGGTAGCATTTGCAACATTGCCACAAAGTGGAGAAAAGACAAACTAAAGAGGGAGCTTTTATGGGAAAGTAACTAGGCCACTCTCTAAACTCTCTTCTGCCTCCCTGATGGCTGAAAACACTGGGACGGTGCCCTGAGAAAAATCCCTGGGTCCAGTTCCAGGTTTGTTTCCAGAGAAATTATAGCCCTGCCAAGACGAACAGTCCTCAGCCCCCAGAAATGTTCTGGGCCTCACCAACAGGGCCCCGTGTCCATCCCTCACACAGTGGGAGGTGGGGCTTCTGATTCCTGGATTCAGTACTAGAGGGGCCTGGTGGGTCCTACCACCTGGTCAGTACAGACAAGGGATACAGGGTCCCCAATGAAATAGACCAGCCAGTTGGGTAGGTTGCAGGGCACTGTTTGGGGACCCCACACCATCCATCGTTACATCAGGCTGGAGTGACAGAAGCCACCTTGCACAGGGTGGCTGTCATCCTGGCACAGGGGGACTGGTGTGCTTGTGTCATGAGGAGTAGAAGAGCTGTGTTGTAGGTTTCAAAGACCGAGCCTTCTGCAGAGCTCATTATTTGGGGATCTTGTGTTTGGATCTCTTGGTTGGACCTTCAGGCAGTCAGTGCCCCTGCTTCCCTTCTGCCCGGCCCTGCCAAGAGCCCTTATTTTGATCACTCTGCTGCTAACCCTCAACCCCCTCCTGCCCTCTGTCCTTTCCTAACCCCCTCTGTCAAACACCCAGCCCTAGGTGAACCCAGCAGCTGGCCTTTCCTGAGCCCACTCCCACTGTTTCTCTAGGCGTCTGGTCTGCCTTCTCCATAGTCCTACCCTCTCTCCTGAAAGCCCAACCCACACAGCTCTTCTGACCCTCAGCAGATGACTTTCCCCTGTACCTCATGAGAACACAGAAATCAGAGCTCCCTCAGCAACCAGCAGCAAACTCACCGCCCATCGTGCGTCTGCCCAGTTCTTCCTCCTTGCCTCCCCGACTCCCAGGGCTGCTCTTCCTCCCACCCAAGGCCCACCTCTGCCTGTGCTCTGTGCGCCACCATCTGTTCCGACCCTCTGGGCATTGGTACACCACTAATCATCTCTCCTGTCTCCTGCACTTTCTTTTCCTCCCTCAGCTACTGTATTTTTTCCCATGAGCATTTCAAGATGTTCTAGTCTCTCATCTTCAAAACAAAAAGTAAATCCTTCTCTTGCCTCCACTCATCACCCCCTTTCAGCCACGTTTCTTGCCAAACTACCATCTCTCCCTGCTACTCTCCCACTCGCTCAATGGGCCCCACCTAATTGCCCTTCTTTTGGATTCTAGACGGGGTCAAGTTCCTTCTCACCTTATGACCTTTGCACCTGTTTCCCCTCTTCCTCCATTTGCCAGGCTAACTATCCATTCATTAAGGCTCAGCTCCAACGTCCTTTCCTCAGGGAAACCTCCCAGGCTAGGTCAGTCCCTTGTTAGATACTTTCTTGGCATATAATTCTTCTTCACAATCTTTATCACAGTTGTAATTAAATAATTGTGTAATGAGTAGCATGAAATTCTCTCATTGACTAGGATGTAAATTCCATTAGGGTGAGAACGAGGTCTGTCTGGTTCCCTGTTGGATGCCTCATAGCCCGTGGGACACAGTGGGTGCTCGGGGTGTATTTGATAATGATCGGTAAGGGATCTTTCCCCCAGTTTTCACACTTCCAGGGGCAGGGAACCTGCTTCCCACTCCAGTCCCTGGCCCAATCTTCATACAGTTCTTAAGATCTTAAGACATAGCAGGGGGGAAATGCAGCCATGAAGAGCTAAATTGAAGAGCTCAAGTCACCTCTTCTTAGCACTAAGGGGGCACTTTATGAGAAGGCAGATTAGCCTGTGGTTGTTTTTAATGGGCTGTTTTCTCTCCCCTTGTCTGGCGCTCAGATGTGGAATACTCCGAGGACCACTGCCATTTGGTGAGTTCAGCTTCCCTGTGCTCACAGCTGCATTAGATGCCTTCTGCAGCATGAACGGTCTCCTTGGGTAACACTTCTGCTCTGGCCTCCTTTAGATTTTACCAGATTCGGAAGCATTCCAAGATGTGCAAGGCAAGAGACATCGGGGGAAGCACAAGTTCAAAGTAAAAGAAATGTATCTAACAAAGCTGCTGTCGACCAAGGTGCGCACCCTGCCCTGGGTGACTTTTGTGGCTTCCTTGGGGTGTGTGATGTGTTTGACGTAATTTCCACCAAAGTGTGAAAATGCTCCAAATCCCTTGTACCCTCTAGGGAAGCAAAATGAAACTTTAAATTGTAAATGTTTCCTACCCCCTTCTTCTTTTTCTTCTTTATAAACTGCAAAGATAACAGCACTTTTCAAATTTCTACTGTAACACCTCCAGTCAGGGATTTAATGTTGTTCCCCATCTCTTTAGTCACCATTTCACTATTTTTCAGGTTGGCAGTGTAATTATTCCTTTTTTTCTTGCTATTATGGATCAGCAGTAAACTCCCTCTTTGAACTGCAAATAAAATGAAGGGGGGAGTCAGTGACTAGAAACCTCACAGATTTTTTTTTTTTTTTCATTTTAAAATTAAGAATTCCGTTCACATATAAAAGTGTTACTTGTGAAAGTCAGTGGAATACCAAATTGGCAGCAGGTTTCATTTTACCTGGCTTTTAGTGGGATTAACAGAGAAGTCTGCGGTGATCCCTTCCCTCCACGCCCCCATGAAATGACTAGCAGTATAAACGCTATTACCTGCGCCTGGCCCTGGTCTCCTGACAGGCTTCTCCCGAGGGGAGCAGAATGCGTGTGTGGAGTTTAGTCAGCGGGCAGAGGACAGACAGAGCCTCCTGAGTTCCTCATCTGTGCCACAGAGCTCTGCCTATTTGGTTTTTAGAAAGCACTTAGATGCTTTGGAAAGTACACAGTGAAACACCGTGATAGAAATACATGCAACAGGAAAGATCCTGGGAACAGAGCAACACCACGTGAGTTCTTCAAGCCACACGTGATGAGTGTGAGCCAAACACCCGTGGCTTCTTGGTTTATGTATAAGCCCTCCCCTCACATTTCGTCTACCGGAGTTTTCCAGGATACCCTTCCTTTTGACTAAACAGTGTTTATCAGTGAGATGCTCTGAACCAAATCTGAACCTGGGCCTGGATTTTCAGGCCCACTGGCCCACACTGTGAGAGCTGGCCGCGTCAGAAAATTGTATATGCTTCCTCTTCAGCTTGTTTTTCTCTGTTTTGCACATTTTCTCTGAACTTGGATTTGACTTTCCATCATGTTCTCAAAACCAATACCCAATTTGTTTTAATCTCCCAAGCCTGGTGTTCTGTGTCTTTCAGGTGGCAATTCATTCTGTGCTTGAAAAACTTTTTAGAAGCATTTGGAGTTTACCCAACAGCAGAGCCCCATTTGCTATAAAGTACTTTTTTGACTTTTTGGATGCCCAGGCTGAAAACAAAAAAATTACAGATCCTGATGTCGTACACATTTGGAAAACAAACAGGTGAGAACAAACCTTAGGTGAGTACTGTGTCCGAGCACCAGGGACAGAGTCTTCACTACGAGGAGGGCCGCACGGAAGTTACAGAAGGGTTTGTTTATCCCTGTGTCGGTGCCTTTTGGCTCGGTAAGCTACCCTGTCAAAGCGGTTTCGTGCTGTTACTATTTTAAACAATAAACAAAACTATTCTTATACAGAGCTTCCTATTCTTTAAAATAAACAAAGTGTTATCTTTAACACATGAAAAAGACTTTGTTTAGAATGTTAAAACAAGTTTAGCTTGACCAGCAAAAGAAATTAACCATATTTTGTGGTTTTACCATACAGTTTTCTATTAGAGAATAGTTTTCTATTGTATTTGTCCTTTGGAGAATTAATCACTTTGCAATTTCCAAGCTGCCTGTATTCAGTGCGATTCTGTATAGGAATTTCTGCTTTTATTTGGTCAAATGCTGTACTCAGATACCATGAGAATTAGCCAAAGGATTGTGCTTTACTTAGTTTTTTAACATTTTACCTTAAGCTAAGGAAAGGCAAGGCATCCAGATTTATTCTAAATTTCTCCTCAGGAGGGAAACATAGCTCATTACCTCTATTTGAAATGTTCTTTGTGTATGAGCGGAATAGGACTCAGAGTTACCATGTAGTTACTAGAACCCCTCAGTGCAAGCTCGAGCCCTCCCAAGCAGTAAGATTAGCCAGACCACTTAAAATAAGGATTCAAAGCAGGGGTCTGGGTCTGACCTCCCATTTAATCTGAGTCTGTCCCAGGTCCACCATTGCTCTCTCCCTTCCTGTGCTGCAGGCCCTACGGCTCCCACCTCAAGATGATAGCATCTGAACAGGCCCATCTCGGGACAGTAGGGCTGTTGAGAGGCCCGGGGCCGTCTGACGGAGGTAGTTAGCTAGGTCAGAGCTGTGAAGTAGATTATGAAAGGACTTTGAATGTTCTACAAGTTCGTATTCAAATATTTATTTGTATACCTACTATGTGCCAACTACAGGTAGATGCTGGAGATATAGAAATGAACTAAACAGACAAAAATCCATGTTCTCACAGAGCTTGCGCTCTAATAGGTGGAAACAGACAATAAATCAAATAGGTAAATCATAGTAGATTAGGTGATCGGTGCAGTGGACAAAGTGGGAAAAGAGGACAGAGAGGGACAGGACCAGGTGGTCAGAAGCCCCACAGAGATGATGACATGTGAACCAGATATTTAAGGACGTGAAGGCATAAACCACGGGACTATCTGGGGCAAGGCAGTTTCAGCAACTAAAGCAACAAAAGCAGAAGTCCTGAGGCGGACGCTTGCCTGAAATGCACGGAGAACAGCAAGGGGGCCAGTGGAATTAGGACTCAGGCAAAGAGCAGGAGGTGAGGGCCCAGGCCTGATCAGACAGGGTTTTATCGGGGGGAGGATGGAGGCCCAGTTTTGAGCAGAGGAGAAACAGGATCTAATTGTGTGTCAAGACAGTTGCTAGTGGTTGTGAGAGAGTTAGCTGCTGGAAGCTGAGACAAGATGGTGGCTAAGGCCAGGGTCTACCACTTCCAGTGAGAAGAGGTCACATTCTCAAGACTTGCTGAGCTCTTCTCATCAGTAATCATCATCTAATATAACGTAGGACTCTCTGGAGAAAATTTGTACCTTGTCAATGGCCACCTTCACATTTCCCCTGTCCTCCCTCCCAGTGCTCCGCCAGTTTAACCCTTCCTTGTTCTGCATGATGCTGCCATCTGTTGCTCAGTATGCTTGGCAAAGCAGACTTGCACACTTCAGTAATGAGGGCAGACACACCCTTTACAAACTGATGAACAGAGCATCCATGTCCCAGGAATAGCCATATGTGAAAAGACATTTCTGTCTCTCGGAACAGCCTTCCTCTTCGCTTCTGGGTGAACATCCTGAAGAACCCACAGTTTGTCTTTGACATTAAGAAGACGCCACATATAGACGGCTGTTTATCAGTGATTGCCCAGGCATTCATGGACGCATTTTCTCTCACGGAGCAGCAACTTGGGAAGGTAAGGCCAGCTCAAGTATTTCTTGTATGAGTCGGAAGCACTCTTTCTTGTAAATATTCAAATAATAAACACTTGGTCAAAATTACACCAGCTAAAAAGAAACAGTCAATTATGTCACTGAAAATTTTTTTAAAAATCTATCTTATTTCTATTTTAATCTAGTTTTTTTAAGGGAAAATCAAAATAGTTATTATACTCACCCAATTGCAGAACTCTTTACCACAAAATATAATGTATTCTGCAGACATTAATAAACTATAAGCTCAAAGTATAAAACTACTAAAATTGGCCTAAATTAATTCCATCTGAATATTCACTCCCCAAATTTACCTGAATATAACAAATTGTTTTGGGGAAGAAAATCTTGCTGAAGATTTCAACCACTACTAGTTTGTCAGTTTATAATCAAAACATCAATATTGTTTTTACTGTGGTTTTCTTTGCTGAGCAAAAGCCTAAGAAAGCAAAGAAAGATGAAAATGCAGAGCAAACTTTGAGAGTGATGTTTTGGTCCCATTCAGGCACTTCACAATATACTAAGCTGAGCAGTGTCTATAGCTAATGGACTTCAGAAAGTCTGTGGAAGCTGAGTGGTGTCTCTCGGGCAGAAGGGTTTGGGAGTGCCTGGAATGCAGTAAGATTGATGCTTCCGACTCCTGGTCTTAATCTAAACTCACCATCATCCCATTTCTGCAGGACAAGCCTGTTTTCACTTTTGTCTTTCGAAAGTTGCCTAGTCTCTCAAAGTAGAGTCTTTGACTCCTCCTCCTTCCTCCCTCATGAAGGAAGAGGTTCCTTCTGCCAGCCTTTGCCCCAGTTGCTTACTGCTCACTTTGGTCTCTTAAATGTCCCTTTCTTCTCATCCCTCTGCCCTCTCCGTTCCTCCCCTCTCCACTGGAGTAACTGCCATCTGACCCGTGGCCTGGCCCCTTCTGTACATCTCATCTCCCCAGCTTTCCCTTTTCAGTGTCTCATGTTCTCTCTCCAAAACACAAATCAAATCTTGTCAGTCTCCTGCTTCAACATTGTAAATACCTCCCATTACCCACTATGGACCTTCCTGAGTGGGGAGACCCTTTCAGGTCTCTTTTCTGGTCTCATCATTTTCTTTCATATTCCACACCCCTTCTGTACTATGGCTTTTACTCTTCCCAAGTCTACCATGAACTTGTTTCACCTCTCTTCGCTCATCTCTTTCCTGTCTCATGACACACCTGAGTAAAATCATACTTATTCATTCACTCACAAACATTTCATTCATCCAACATAGCTTCTTAATGTGTACCAGAAACTGTGGGACACTCAGATCAGCCTCAGCATACCTACTCTGTGACCTTTGCCCTGATGTAGTTCCCACAGACTTTCTTCATTTGACCAGTAAAGTTCTTTTTAGCACATAACACGTTGAAAGCCACTTAAATGTTTATTTACTCAAAGTAAAAATTAGCCTGGTTTACTGATTACTATGTTCTTGGTATATTTCAATTAATGCTCACAAGAACCACATAAGGTAGTTAATATTACCCTCATTTTATAGATGAGGAAATTGATGTTCTAAGAGGTTACAAATCTTGCCTAAGACCAGAAAAACTTACTACAATCCCTGATTCCCCCAATTCTACAGTCCTTTCCTTTACTCTCTACCCTGCCACTAATCACGGGTCTCCAAGTAAGCACTGTGTAAGTTTGTCTCCTAGACTGTAGAGTGTAAGCTTCTAAAGAGCAGGTCCCAGTGTTCCTACCTTTTTACCCCCATTCCCTGCCCCCCAAAATCTTTAATGAATGACTGCATGATTTGTGGGTTCTACTTAAACTTAACAAGTCAAAAAGAATCTCAGGATAGGCATGATTCACAACAATTCATCAAGCCAATGATACAGCCATTCAAGCCATCAATACATTTTCAAACGTACTGGGATGTTAGCCCTATTACTAACTTATCTATCTCCCTTGAGCAGAATTTTCTAACTTTTGTGAAAAATCATGACTTAAAATAAAAATCACTTATTTTTTTAATATTATCACTGTTATAATTGCATGAAAACATTCAGGGAACTTTTGCAAAATCAGCTATCAGATCCACCTATGCTAATGACCAGGTGCTTCCCTGAGGGCAGGGGAGAGCTTTACAATCTATTAAAGTAAACAGGACACACCACTGCCAACTACTTACCACTTTCACAATTATAAAAAGGGTTCAATCAGACCTATGGTCACATCTTTTATAAATGCCAGAATTTGCGGGTGGGTGAGGATGAGAGCAATTGTTTTAATTCAGGCTTTTTACAGCTATTAGTAATAAAGTATGATTGAAATAAGTTCCATTGTTACCATAACTCAGATCATGCAAAATAATAATTTTAGTTCTTTTATGAGAGGAAGGCAGAATATATTAGCATTTAATCTGCCTGAAAATATCAGTGACTCACCAGAAGTATCTGGATGGCAGTCAGTCACTCAGCGCACATTTACGAAGGCCTACTGCCTGCAGAAGCCTCATTACCGAGAGGCGGTAGTCAGGGTGGGGGCTCCGCTACGTTGATACTGTGATGAATTCCCACGGTCCTTTTACTCTTTCAGTGGTGGTTGCTTTTTTTCTTCCTCTTTCTCTCTCCCTCTCTCTTTTTTAATAGGAAGCACCAACTAATAAACTTCTCTATGCCAAGGATATCCCAACCTACAAAGAGGAAGTAAAATCTTATTACAAAGCAATCAGGGATTTGCCTCCATTGTCATCTTCAGAAATGGAAGAATTCTTAACTCAGGAATCTAAGGTATGGTTGGAAAGTAGAAATAAAATCTTTGGTTCCTTTTTTTTTTTTTAAAGAAGTTGTTTCAGAATTGTCAACAAGCCTTTTTTATTTTTAAGAAACATGAAAATGAATTTAATGAAGAAGTGGCCTTGACAGAAATCTACAAATACATCGTAAAATATTTTGATGAGGTAAGATTTTTACATGACATTTTAAAAAATTTGGGATGAATCAGTCACCAGGACTGGTTGTAAAGCATTCTGTAGGTCTCAGGACAACCCTGGCATCCCAGATGGCCAGAAAAGGGAGGCCAGGGTGCCTGTCTGTTGGGGGATCTTGGCACCAAGCCAGACCCTGCAATTGGCTGCCACCCCTCTTTTAGTTTCATGTTGCCCACTTTCAGACCAGCCTGAATTTACATTTGAGATAATGGGGCTGCAGCCACACTGACTCAAGCTAACTTTGATGAGCAGTGATGGTCCTATTAACTGGGGCCAGCTTATGCTTGACTGTAATCTGCTAAAATGAAAGCTAAGCTTGTTAAATCATCTAGATTCTGTATTCAATTGTTACATGAAAGAATGATATTTTTCTAACTTAAGGAACTATTTCGATAAACCATTCTCCTTAATGATTAAATCTCCTTAATCTGGATTTTTTTTTCTTTGGGAATTCGCACAGTCATCATATGCCTTGTTTCCAAATATATGTTAATTCCCCCTTCCCTGATTCCCCCCACCCAGTCATGCTGGGACAGGCTATCCATGTCAATGGTGAGAATAGCTCACCAATTCCATTTGCTACTTGAAGATCAAGTGAAGAGCTAAGGTAGGGTAGAGGCAATGAGTTCCTTAAACATGATAAGCATCCCTCTTTCCAGGGGTCAGGGGTTAGAAGGGAAGCACTGGGGAAGGGAGGGGAGGGGAGGGGTGGGGAGAGGAAGAGGAGGGACTAGACTGCCCAGGATGGGAGGGGGGGAGGGGAAGGAAGGGAAGTAGTCATCTCTGACCAGGAAGCCCCTGTGCCTGTTGCATTGAAGAAGAAATACTTGCCTGCATGTTGGCTGCCCAGAAATGCTTGCTGTGCTTGGAATGGCTGTGACATAATGCATAAAACAGGGCCTTGGAGGTATGGCCCCATATTTGTAAGCAAACAGTTGGTATTTCTTGCAAGCTTCTATTTTAAGCCAAAGTGTTGTTGATCCTGTGATAATGACTTAGCAAAACAACTTGCAAAGTGAGTATGTAAATGATCAAAGAAAATGATGGCATCTTTTACCACTCACAGCATCAGGAATGCAAAAAAAAAAAAAAAGGAATTGTAATGCTAAAACCACAGTATCTAAAATAACTGTTCTAATTGTCAACAGATTCTAAATAAACTAGAAAGAGAACGAGGGTTGGAAGAAGCTCAGAAACAACTCTTGCATGTAAGAGTCTTATTTGATGAAAAGAAGAAATGCAAGTGGATGTGAGCACTCTGGGGCCTGGCTCAATCTGGCAAAGTTCTTCAGACGACTTGAGAGCAAAATGGCTGCTTGAGCTACTCTGCGCCGTTAATTTTTAAAGTTTGCACATAGGTTCCACTTTGAGCACTGTCTGTAAGAGACCAAGGCACATGCACAGCTTTTAGAAAGCATACCAACTACTGTGCCTGTGTGTGTAGTGTGGGAACCCTTTTGTAAATAAGAGTTGAAGTGGTTGTTGCAGACAGCCTCCTTGTTTACAGAGAATACATGGCCAGTAAGCAAGTGTCGGTATTTTAACTACAGTCTCCACTTAAGCACAATGATGTAAGTGGTTATGTGTGAAAACTACAGCTAGGTAGCACTTGTGACTACACCGCACCTCTGCAGAAAAGGGATGCTGCCAGTGACGAAACAAAATGTGAATCGAGTCATTTGGAAACAAGGCGGAGGTGTTAGGGCAACCTCGAGGATTTGCAGCAGCGAAATGTTCCCTAGTAGTTCTTGGAAAAGTTGACAGCAGAATTTGGTAGTGTGTACACTTAGCATTTGTGAGTGTGTGTATGTGTTTTTAAACCAAAAACTAACAGTGTTGCAACATTGTTGAAAGGGCTCGTGTTTTTCAGTGGTCGCCAACTGCATTCCATCACTCACCTCCATTTCACTAGCGGGCTCTAAAGCAAGGAGAGCAAGTAGGCTTTATTTAAATGCAACAGTGTTTGATCCAGACACTTTGTCTTAGGGTTACGTTCCTTCCTTTCACTTTATTTTTTCAAACTGATTGCATTGGATAATGCACATGATGGGTGTTTAAAAAATCATGAGTTCATTTCTGTCTAAAAACTTTGATCAGATCTGTGGAGGAGTAACTCACTCCCCTAATCCTACATTTCTATACTAGAGTCTTCTTGCTTTAGAGTTCTGGTGAATCCTGTGGTTATAAATACTTGTGTGTGATTTTTTTTAAAAAAGATACACTTTACATTTCATGAAATTGCTGTTCACACTGGAGTATTATATATGAATATATATATTTGAGGCCCAAGGCCTGAAAAATATTAGTATAAAACTTGGTATCTTAGTCTTACTCTGTACTTTTTGAAAGTATTCCTCTCAAGAAAAAGAATTAAAAGTACTCATCTTACTCATGCCTTTCTTTTTAATGAATTTCTTATACAGTTACACTGTAGTCTTTTTATTGCTGATTTTTTTATTCCTGAAATTTTGCTGCTCATGACCAATTTTAATACCACTGTGTTTTCCTTCTAGTCAATCAGAAGTAAAAAGCATACTTAGCAACTATCAAACTTTCCTTGTGGCACCTTTTATCCTTGGTGCTCCCAGTCCCAGCTTGAGGAAAGTAATTTTTTCAAGTAGCAAATAAAACATTGATCACACATTCCTTAAAATAACTTACCAACACTGTACGGGATTTCAGGATTTAAAGGTGAATTTGTCTTAGATCAATGCAGTTTACTTTGCTCCTCAATATCTGGTAAGAAGTGAGAGGTGACACCTCAACTCTGACAGGCACCTTCCCGATACTGTCGCTTTCAACCAATGGACACACCTCAAAAATACTACCAAATAGGTGACTTACAAGTGTTAAGGTGAGAGGTCTGGCCCCCACCCAAGGCTGCTGCAGTCTTGATATGAAGGCGTTCAGAAGAGAACAACAGTAGGAGAGTTGAGAGCCAACGGTAGGAGAGTTGCCCAAGAGACTTCCCCTTCTTTAGGGTACAGAAATGCTAGGAAAACTTGAAGGAAGAGCTACAGCTTTACCTGAGTATTTCATAAAAGCTCCACGAGGGTGTCCCTGTCCAGCTCTCTGGAACGTGAGTCCTGCATGGAGACTTACCTCTTCTTCCAGGGCCTGTGCTGCTGGGAACTTTGGGCAAGTCACTTACCTCTTTGTGCCTCAATTTCTGTGTAATATTTCTTTCTATCCTACCTCACTGAGGTGGTGTGAAGATTCACTAATATATGTAGCGTGTTTGTCAATCCTCCAGTGAAAAGCACTATCTAGATCACATTTGGGATCCCATTAGTCAAATGCAGTAAATGGCCAAATTAGATGTGTGCCGAAGACAATCAGTCACTGGGTCTATATTAAACAGCAGCCGGAGAAACAAATGGCAAACAATTTATATTTTCAACTTTCTTTGCATATTTTTTTGGTACAAAACCATTTATAAACTTTTTTTTTCCCTAACACTAGTGTCTACAGCAGCATTTAAAAATTAATTCTGTTAACTTTTCTGTATTAGGGATTTAAA
The DNA here is from genome assembly GCA_004027475.1 of Anoura caudifer. Taxonomy (NCBI): domain Eukaryota; kingdom Metazoa; phylum Chordata; class Mammalia; order Chiroptera; family Phyllostomidae; genus Anoura; species Anoura caudifer. Next base: position 113,024 of record PVKU01000726.1, on the reverse strand, counting down.
GTCTATTTCTTGTTGTATACCTGATTGAAGCTGTTCTTGGAGATGAATGTTTTAAATGTCTATATCCCAAAAATAAACATTTTGATGTAAATATGGACTGTTCTTGCCTTTTTTCATTCAAATTTTCTACTTAATAATAGGGGTTTTTTTAGTTCACAATGGCTCCAGGGGAATTTATGTGTTTTCAGGTGTGTACTCTGTGTGAACGAGCGGCTTTTATGCCGTGAGTGAAGTTAGCTTCTCCTGAATGATGTGGAGGGCTGCTCGGCCGCATTGCTGGCCCCCACTGTCACCTCAAACTCTTGACTGGGAAGACTTCCGGACAATGGACACTTCGCTTGGTTCCGCAGACTTCAGCGTTGCCTTGTGGACGTGAAGTTATTCCAGCAGAATTCCTTTGAAAGATGATGTTACATAAAAAAGCAAATGATAACATACTTAGGGATGCACAGAAACAAAACATTTATAGTAATTTGGGTAGATCCAAAGCAGTGGGAGGCAAAAAGTTAAATACCAACAATACTTCTAAAGGGACCCCACTAGGTTCATGTTTTACAGCGAATGATCTTTTGTTTTATAAAGCCACAGGATTTAATTATTTGTACTTTGTTACTTTCTGTTAATTCTAATTCAAAAGTCAAAATCAGTGAGATCCTGTACATTGCTAAACATATACTGTATGGTTGAAAAAAATCAAACACAAGACCATATATCTAGATAAAAAATATTTATTAAGTTCTTTAATAAATTATGTGCACAGAGATTTTAGAAAAGGTAGTGTTTTACATTTAGATATCTTTAAGCTGTATTTTTTAATGCTGATCTTTAATTTAAATGGTCATCTTTTTTCAAGAACTAGAGGTTTATAACTCTTGTATAGTAAACTGGAAAATGTTTACTGACCCCATTATTGCCAAGCATCTCAAAGAAGAGGAAGAAGGACTTCAACATGGGCATATTTCAAGCAAGATGCCCCCAAAATTCAACCAAGTAAAATTAATAAAATAATTTAAGTAAATTTGTTCCTTTTATTTTTTAGCATTCCCAAAGGGCTGTCAGTAAATGCTCTAAATGTCTCCGAAGCTGTGTTAGTGCCTCACTCATCATCAGTGTAATTCTGAAATCCCGACATACATGCAACACAGCATATAGCTGTTACCTTTTCTTGAGGTAAACTCATGGGTTTTGGCCAACAGTAATAAAGTATCTAAATGCCACATGGGTTAAAACTTCAAGCTTTATTGAGTCACTGATTTCATTCCTTTTGATCTGCCTTTTCTCTAAAAAACATCATTCCCCAGGTGACCCGAGTTCCTCTAGTTGTTTTCTTTGTGTTGTTTCTAGTTCTTCTAGTCTTTTCCGAAGTAGAGAGAGTTCCCTTTGATGTTGTTCCTCCTTAAAAGCACAGAAAAAACACAGAAAAGGCTCAGAAAAAGAGACTTAGAAAAACTCGGAAAACAACTTGGGCAGCAGCCTCAGCCCTCTGTCACTCAGGCCTGCATGTCTGGCAAGGAAAGGGCGGCCACTTGAGTGACCTGAGCGCACAGCAGCACGGGCCAGACTGCCACCCGGTCCTGCTGTTCTCCTGCCTTTAGCTCTAGCCTTAAGCGAACCACAGATCTGTCTTTCCCTAGGTGTAAAATTCACCAGGAAGTGAATTAGAAACTAATCATGCAGGGCTTAGGTGCACTTACATGACAACTTTCTAGCAAGACTGGAGTTTAATAGTTTATTATAAAAAAAGCACTTGATCTGAGATTCAGTTCAGTGACTAAAGTCTTACAGCATTATGAAATGTAATTACTTATTAATAGTTCATCTTCCGAAAATCATCCAACCAATTTGATCCTTCAATATCTCAAGGACTTCATACAGTAGAGAATTAGACCAGGTTTTAGAATCAGACAGATATAGGTTGAAACTCAACTGTCAATTATTAGCTATGAACTTAGGGAATCTCTTAGGGAAGTGACTTCCCTAAATCTCTCTCTGATTCAGTTTTATAATCTGTACATTTGAAATAATAATACCTTTCCTCAAAGCACTTTTCATTAAGATTAAATAAAATATTGTATGGAAAATGCACAGCACAGAGCGTTAGTTAATGCGTGGTGGTGGTGGTAGTATATGATTGAGCTACAAACTTTAGATTACTCAAAACATTCATCAATCATTAAAATTTCCTTTTTAATTGCTTAATGGAAGATTTTATTCCTAGCACCACTGCTAGAAAATAGAATAGATTCATATCAACTTTGCTTCTCAGCAAATTTCTCTAGTAAAGGAAGATTTGAGGTTTTTCCTGCATGAATAGGTAAAAACTTAGAGAAACATTTGCCTAACTTCTGCCCTAAAATAAAGGCTCATACCTGCACATGAGGAGGAAAGGCTAGTTCCATGCCTGGGACCGTGGCTGATGACTGAAGGCTAGCAGGATTGGCAGATGCTGTTGGGGGTATGTTAGGAACCAAAATTAAACTTCGAAATTCATTATGTCTTCTCTGTATATCCTTTAGTCTTTTTCGAAGCCTTGTATATTCTTCAAACGGAACATTTTGTCTTGAAAAGAAAAAGTGTTTCTGTCCTTTAATACAGTTATACTCTGTATAGAGTATATATACTCTATGAAGAACAGTAGGATTCACAGAAGTTTAAAGAGGAAGAGAAGGATTCCTACATTATAAGATTTATTGGTATACAATATATATATTATCAAGAAATAAAGACAAATATGAAATGACATCTTAATTATATGTATTCTTGTTACCACTGTATTGCAGGCTATCAGCTCATTTTGAAGTTTTATTTGCCAACTAATCAAACATCTCTTGATACTTATATTTTCATTTCTATTCCATTCCCCCAACCCACAAACCCCAAAACTGAAAGGAGACAACTGAGCCCCAAGGGCACCTTATTTACAGAAGGGATCGAACACATACAGAAAAACACCAGGTTGAATCTTACTAAATTGACATTTTTTTTTAGGTAAACTATGGTCAAATACAGGGAATTTCCTATTGTTCAACCTACTTTTTAAAAATGTAGCTTAATGACAAAAGTGAAATCCCTACATCAGGGAAAACAGGACGTGGATAAAAGAGCAAACTTCTCAGGCCTTCACGGACCACCTTTCAGACACGAACTTCCCAACCGTCAGCCACACCGGTCACCACACAGTTTTCCAATCTCTCAAAGTGCTAGATGGTCTGTGCCACAGCTGCCCAATCTCGAATTGATAGTATTTCAAAATTAATGATCATGAAAGAGGTAGTAAATTGAATTTTGTTTTAGAATGAATTTGGTGGCATCTTACTTTGACACAGTATTATTATAAAGTTGGCATTAATTCCACAGTCTAGAAACCTCTTGGTGGTTATAAAATAACAACTATTCACATTTTGGTGATTATACTCAAGAAGGCCAGAGCACATTTTAGAATATCACTGCTTGATATTACAGGCAATTTCCATTGCAGAATTTCATGCTGTCTGAATGCTGAAAGGCTACCACTAATTAGCTGAATTTGCAAAGCTTTTATTATTGACTTGAATCAAATGTGTCATCAATGCCACTACCACTAACTTAATATGGGAAATCTTCTCTGCTCAAAAATGGTGAAGATTACTAGCTGTGCTTCAATGTAAATAAAAAACTGGAAGTCAGAGTGCTCTATAATGTTTTTCCACACCAAACCAAAAACTAATCTTTGATTCAAAGTGGTAGCCACAGTTTTAGAACTTACTATGCAATCACTGCAACTGCCCTGTCACAGCAGCAAGAACTCACACCGCCGCTGGCTACCAAAGCCAGTGATGAGCCTTCCCATCAGCCCCGACCGTAACATAAACACTGGCACGTATTAGCTACCTTTGGGTTTGAAGGAACATTTGGTGTGTGGGGGGTGGGGGGAAGAATGAATTAGGAGTATAATGAATAGTTTGGGAATTCTTTTAAATGTATATTTTAAAAGAAAACAAAATGCCTAATACCCAGAAACGAAGTTCTATGATACCAAAATAACCACATGGGGGATATATACATACAAATACATTACCTATTTAACACCTGATTTTCTGTTTCCAGTTCTTCTTTCTTTGCCTCCAAGACTTCTATTTTCTCCTGCAGTCTCTTCAATTTGTTTTCATGAAGAGATTTTCTCTAGAAAAAACATTATGAGCAAGTATGTGAATACATAGTTTCCTTCCTATTTGAATGAAACTATATAATGGTGAATATTTTACTCACCACAACAATTTTATTTAGAGATGAATATTTTCAGTCACGACTAGGAACCAAGATTACTGAAAATTGCAAAGGTAATAAACCACAGATCTACCTCGTACCTTCAACATGACAAACAGAACTGTTATGAATGCCGAACAAAAAACTGGTATCAAAAACTACATTGTTGCAAATAACAAAACCTAAAAAGGGAAGGAGTCAAATTTTACATATGACTTTGCCTGCTACCTGATAAGGAATCATGAGCTCTTCATTTTCATGTAAGATATCGTGTGTTTTCAAAAAAAAAAACCCTAAAACAAAAGTTAAAGTGAAAAGCATGTTTGCAATTGATAAACTGCTACCAAAGCAGTAAATTAAAGGATCAGAAAGCTAAGAGAAACTATGGGCACACTTCCATTTAAAAGTGTGCTTTTCTGAATACTAAAAATATTAAAAAGTAAACTTTACAAAGGGAAAACTTTTTAATATGGAAAAATCCATATATAATGCAAAAGCAGTATATGAAAAATAAGGTTATTTTTCAGTTCTATAAACAAGTTGTTTTTTACAGGAAAACACCTATTACACTGCACATCCTTTAGCAGCTGCAGGCAGACCTTTTAGGTATTTGTTTCCCTACCTTTTTTGTCATCGTTGCAGTGTAACAGGCTTACAGAAAAATGCACAGAACATAAATATAAGGCAAACGTAAAACCACAAAGCAAATGCTGGTGTTATGACCTCATGGATCAATAGCACTGCTAAACCCTAAGTGCCCCTCCCTTCCTTTTTCAATCTCTGTCCCCTCTGTCCTCTGACAAGGCAGCCTACTACTTCACTTCCAAAGCTATAGTATGGTTTTGCCTATTTTTGAACTCCGTATGAATGGAATCAGTTTACATTCTCACACAAATGGCTTTTTTCTTTCAATCAATATTGTGAGAATTGTTCATGCTACTGCTCACTGGTATAGTTTATTAATTGCTGCATACTGTATTCTACTAATGAATATTGCACAGTTTATTATTTTACCCAGTCCACTGTAAAGGGTCACCTTGGTTGTTTCCAGGTGGGAACTAACACTGCTGTGGGCATTCCTTCCCATACTTCCCATCACTTCTCATCCCCCAACACCCCAGCCTGTGACTCCGCCCCTCTACTCCAGCAAAGGAATTACTCTTCCGTCCTTAACCACAAGTATATATTTATACATTTACGGGTAATTTAGGACTCTGCCTATCCATCCACCCACCCACCCATGTCAACGAAAGGAAATCATTCCCTTTTGTAGCTGGATTTTTTGTTGTCGTCCAACTTTATCTGTGTGACTACACAAGGTATTTAGTGCCCGTCACAGTGCTTTCCCATTGTTATGCAGTCGTCCATTTCACAGATATGCCGCATTTTATACAGTCTCTTACTTAGGGAAATGAATGTTTCCATTTTGAGACTATTATGAATTAAGTTTCTATGAACGTTCCTGAACATGTTTTTGGTGGATATACATACTCATTTCTACTAAGTACATACCTAGGAGTGAGTCATAGTCTGCATGTTTTAGCTTCTGTAAATATTGCCAGTTTTCTTGCATGGTTCTACTAATTACATGAAAGTTCCTACTGTTCTACATCCTTGTTGACACTTGGCATGGTCAGTCTTTAAATTTTAGCTATTTTGGTGGAGCAGAAGAGTATGTCAATGTAGTTCCAATTTGCATTTTCTTGCTGTCTAATCAGTGTGTTTACGCACACTGGCCATCTAGATACACCTTTTTTGAGAAATGGCTCTCCTAGTCTTTTGCCTGTTAGATTTTTGAGTAATCTGTTTATTGATTTGTTGGAGTTCTTTATATATTCAGAATAAGAATCCTTTGTCAGATATACAGGATGGGGCATAAGTAGGTTTACAGTTGTGAGTATGCAGACAATTTATTATTTATTATTGTACTATTCTCCATACAAACAACGTTAAACCTACTTTTGACCCACCCTGTACGCACTGCAGATTGACATTCTCGAAGTCTGTGATAATATTTTCTTTCTTTCTTTCAAGGATGTCAGTTTATTTTTTTAAAAAGTCCTTAATTTTAATAAAATCCAAATCATCAACTATACCTTTTATGGTTAGTGCTTTTTATGTCCCATTTTAAGAAATTTTTATTTATACAAAGATCTTAAGATTTCTTCCCCAAGTTTTCTTCTAGCAGCTTAATATTTTTAATTTTTTACATTTGGATCTGTGGTTCATTTTAATCTAATAAGGTCGGTTAAGGATAACTAACTGACTCAGCACACTTTGTTAAAAAGGACCATCTTTTCCCTATTGAAATTTGGTGGTACTTTGTGGTAAAGCAGGTGTTCATATTCTCATGGGTATATTTCTGGTCTCTCTTCTGTTCTGTTAGTCAATTTGTCTATCTTTATGCCAATACCACACTGTTTTCATTACTGCAGCTTATAATAAGTCTTAATATCTAATAGTGTAACTCCTCCACCTTTGTTGTTATTCTTTTTAATTGCCTTGGTTATTCCACTCCTTGGTACTTTCATATGCATTTTAGAACCTACTTTCCACTTTCCACAAAGAACTGCTGAGACTTTGATTAGGATTATACTCAATCTACAGACTAAACTGGAAAGAACTGACATCTTAATAATATTGACTCTTCCAAATCATGAACATGGTAGAGTTTTTTGTTTTTTTAAATCTAGACCTTCCTTAATTTTTCTTAGCAACATTTGTAGTTTTTAACGTAGAAGTCTTGCACATGTTTTGCTAGATTTGTTCCTAAGTATGTTGGTTTTTTAATGATAGTATAAATGGTAAACATCTTATTTTCTGATGTTTGTTCTGTATGTGAAGTAAGATAGTGGTCATCAGGGAAATGCAAATCAAAAACATATAAGGTATCACCTCACACCTGTTTGAATAGCCAAGTATCAAAAAAACAAGAAACAGTAAGTGTTAGCGAGGATGTGGAGAAAATGGAACCCTGTGCGCTACTGGTGGAAATGTAAACTGGTGCAGCCACTGTGGAAAACAGTATGGAGGCTTAAAAAAATTAAATATTGAATTGCCATATGTTCCAGCAATTCCACTTCTGGGTAGTTATCTGAAGAAAACAAAACACTAACTCAAAAAAGATACAGGCACCCCATGTTCACTGCAGCATGGTTTACAAAAGCCAAGAAATAGAAGCAACCTCAATGTCTATCAATAAATTAACACAGAAAATGTGAGATACACACACGCACACGGTTACTCAGATCCACAAAAGAAAATCTTGACATTTGAGACAGCACTGATGGACATTAAGAGCATTATGCTAAGTAAAATAAGCCAGAGAAAGATAAAGTAACACATAGTCTCACATGTTGTGGCATCTAAAACAAAAACAAAACAGAAGAAACCCTGAACTTGATACAGGGTGCAGCCAAGGTGGGGGAGGGGGGCAAATACGGATTTGGAATGGGGCCCACAACTCAGGGTGTCTAGGAAATATTAGAAAGACATATAAGATGTACTCACCCCTTCCCCTCCAACAGGTGTGAGCTGGGGGAAGGGACACATGGAGCAGGAACATGCAGAGCTGTTTTGTGCAGCCACAGCTTTGCAGCTAATCCATGGCATGGTCATTTAACATATCTATAACCTTTAACTGGTTGCATAGATATGTTAAATAGTTGTGGCCATGTCTGAGCCAGGGGGATGGAAAGGACTTCCCTCCCAAGAGGTAACTGGGGGGCAGGTCCCCTGGGTTACCACACCTGCATGAGAGCTTGGAGAAGAATGGCTCCATGACATGGGGCCACACCTGCTCAGACTCACAATGGCAGCCCAGTAAACTGGGAATACTGCAGAAATGCTGGCAGGTGTAACTGATTGTAGGAGGAGTAAGAAATGGGGGTAGAGGAAGATTGGCGCAGGGATTTAAACCCAGACATGGCAGCCATTGGAGGAGAACCACAGGCTTTGCCAGAGTGGGGACCCCTGCAGCTTTGGTAGAAGAGGACCACGCAGCTTTGGGGTGCCCCCTTTGTCCATGTGGCCTGGGAAGCAGGAGAGACTTTACCTGTAAGAAGGGGGAAAGGACTCTTGCCAGTAGGCCATGAGAAGGTGCCACATGGCTTTGGATTAGTTAGAGATCCTGCTTGGATGGCGACACAGCTGATGGTGCCAGCAGCCTGAATCATGGATGTTTGCTTTTCCTGTGTTACAGTACCCCAAATTAGGGCAGGGGAAGAAGAAAGCACTGTGGGCATCTATGGGTATCCAAATGGACTTTGATATTTTAATGAAGACATTAGGTCACTACTTTAAGTCTGTACAGCATTAAATAAACATTTCCTTTCCTTTTCACAAATCTCTGGCATTGGGAGACATCTTTCCTAAGGCGGTAGACAATCGAACCTAGTGGGGGGTCCTTTTGTATATCGTACCCTCCTTAGCCCTGTGTGTTTGTTCTGTAACAAACTCACAGACACAGAAAACAGACTGGTGGTTGCCAGAGGCAGGGGTGGGAGGCACATGAAATGGGTCAAGGGGGTTAAAGGTACAAACTTCTAGTTATAAAATAAGTCACAAGGAGGTATGTACAGCGCAGTGATTATAATTAATAACACTGTATTGTATAGTTTAAAGTTGCCAAGAGAGTGGATCTTAAAAGTTCTCAACACAAGAAGAAAAAACTTTGTAACTCTATGTAGCAATGAGTGCTAACTCAACTTACTGCAGTGATGACATTACAATAGATGGTCCTCAACTTACGATGGTTTGACTTAATGATTTTTAAACTTTACAATGGTGCAGAAGCAATAGGCATAATAAATTACATGAGATTCAACACTTTATTATAAAATAGGCTTTGTGTTAGATGATTTTACCCAACCGAAGGCTAATGTAAGTGTTCTGAGCATGTTTAAGGTAGGCTAGGCTAAGCTATGATGTATTAAATGCATTTTCAACTTTTGGTATTTTCAACTTATGCCGGGTTTATCAGGATGTAACCCCCATCAAAAATCAAGTACCTTCTGTGTATACAAATACTGAATCACTATGCTGTATACCTGAAACTAATACAATGTTTTATGTCAATTATAACAAAAAAATTCTTGTGCTCTTTAATAGCCTAAGATGGCAAGGACAGTAAATTATTCATGAACACTTAAATTTAGTTATTTTTACAGAATTGTTAGATATAATAGAAGTAAATAGGATAATCAAAAAAGATAAATGATGTTTTCTGTTACCTGACTTTTCCCCAGCAATCTTTAAATTGCACATATTAACTTTAATAGTTTGATAGATTTGTGTTTTTACTCATATATAATGAAATCATCTGTGAATGACTATTTTACTTCCTTTTTTCCAATTTTATACATTTTGTTTCTTTTTCTTGGCTTATTACACTAGCTAGTACTTCCAATAAAATGTTGGACTAAATGGTGATACTGAACATACTTGCTTTGTTCCTGAACTTGGCAGGGTAGGGGGAGGCAATGAATATTTAAGCAGTAAGTATGATGTTTGTAGATACAAACAGCATAAAATATCTCTTCTATTCCTGTTTGGAGTTTTTATCATGAAAGAGTAGTAAATTTTGTTAAATTGTTTCTCTGTGTCTATTAAGATGATCACAATACTTCTCCTTTGTTCTATTAGGGTGTTGAATTACAATGATCAATTTTGAATGTGAAACCACCTTATAATACTAGGCTAAACCCTATATGCTCATGATATATTGCCATCTTTATTGGATTCAGTTTTACTAATATTTAAGATTTTTACATCTAAGTTTGTAATGTAATTCTCTTTCCTGATAATAACTATATTAGGTTCTAACCTCATAAAATAAGTATGGATTATTTTTCTTTTCTATTACCTGGGAGAGTTTGTGTTAAGAATTGTATTATTTCCTCCTTAAGTATTTATTTATTTATTTATTTATTTATTTATATTTTATTGATTATGCTATTAGTTGTCCCATTTCTCCCCCATCATTCCCCTCCACCCTGCACACCCCCTCCCACCCACTTTGTCCCCCTTAGTTCATGTCCATGTTTCATAAGTTCTTTAGCTTCTGCTTTTCCCACACTATTCTTGCCCTCACCCTATTTTCTACCCACCATCTATGCTACTTATTCTCTGTACCTTTTCTCCCTCTCTGCTCCTCCCCACTGCCCTGTTGCTAACCCTCCATGTGATCTCCATTTCTGTGTTACTGCTCCTGGTCTAGTGGTTTGCTTAGTTTGCTTTTGTTTTAGGTGTGGTTGTTAATATCTGTGAGTTTGCTGTCTTTTTACTGTCCTATTTTTTTATCTTCTTTTCTTAGATAAGTCCCTTTAACATTTCATAGAATAAGGGCTTGGTGATGATGAACTCCTTGAACTTGACCTTATCTGAGAAGCGCTTTATCTTTCCTTCCATTCTAAATGACAGGTTTGCTGGATAGAGCAATCCTGGATGTAGGCCCTTGCCTTTCATGACTTGGAATACTTCTTTCCAGTCCCTTCTTGCCTGTAAGGTCTCTTTTGAAAAACCAGCTGACAGTCCGATGGGAACTCCTTTGTGACTGTCCCATTATCCCTTGCTGCTTCTAGAATTGTCTCCTTCATTTTAATCTTGGCTAATGTAATTACGATGTGCCTTGGTGTGTTCCTCCTTGGGTCCACCTTCTTTGGGACTCTGTGAGCTTCCTGGACTTCCTGGAAGTCTATTTCCTTTGCCAGATTGGGGAAGTTCTCCTTTATTATTTGTTCAAATAAGTTTTCCACTTTTTGCTCTTCCTCTTCTCCTTCTGGTACCCCTGTAATTCAGATGTTGGGATGTTTAAAGATGTCCTGGAGGTTCCTAAGCCTCTCCTCATTTTTTTGAATTCTTGTTTATTCATTCTTTTCTGTTTGGTTCTTTCTTCCTTCTGGTCCACTCCATTGATTTGAGACCCAGTTTTCCTCCCATCACTATTGGTTCTCTGTGCATTTTTCTTCATTTCACTTATTGTAGCCTCCATTTCTGAAGAGCTTTGAACTGTGCTTCTGATAGGTTGGTTACCAGTGCTATGAGTTCTGCATCTGATAAGTTGACCACCTCCTGGTCGCTCGGATGAATTAGCTCCAGGGCCCCGGTCTGTTCTCCCTTTTGAGCCATCCTTGGTTTTGGGGTTTTTTGTTTTTGTCTGGTTGCAGCTGTTACTAGTGAGGGGCGGAGCCTTAGGTATTCACCAGGGCTCGGCAGCCCAGTGGCTGGGTTGTGATGCTGGATGTGGGGGTGGGGTCTGAGAGGGAACAACGGTGCTTGCTCCACTCTCTGCCAGATTTCTGTCACTTCCGCCGCTTCCCCCAAGCAAACTGGACCCCTCTGGTGCTGATTTCCGGGTGGGTGGGCCTGCACATGCTCCAAGACCCCGTGGGTCTCCCCAAGGAACTTTCCTGTGAGGCTGGGACTCCCTCCCAGCACCTCAGCCCCTACAGGTATTTTCAATGGGTGCTTTTAGGATTCACCTCCTGGCGCTGGGGCCCTGCATTGTGCAGTCTGTCTTTCTGCCCACTTTCACCTGGTTTATCTGTGCGCAGATGTGTGTTCGCAGTCCGCCACCTTGTGCACCCTGCTTGTGCAATGCCGCCACCTCTGTGCCTGGAGTGACTGCGTGCCCGGGCCACCACCGCCTTATCCCGCTGCGATCCAACTCCGCCAGCCACAGACTCCACTCCTCTTACTGATCTGGGTGAATCGTTGTTGTCGGACTCCCGCACAATTCAATTTTCTCTGTCCTGGTTGGGTTTTCTTTTTTTTTGGTTCTTTTTGTTGTCCTTAATCTTGGTTGTGAGAGGAGGCACAGCGTGTCCAGCTACGCCTCCATCTTGGCCGGAAGTCTTGTCCCTTATATCCTCCCTAAGTATTTAGAAGAATTTATCAGAGAAGCCAAATGCACCAGGCATTTTCTGTACAGAAAGTTTTAAATTAAGGATTCCATTTCTTAACAGATACAGGACTACTCAGATTTTCTAATTCTTCTTGTATTTGTTAAGATTTTCTTTGAGGAATTTATTCATTTCATCATTTCATCTAAACTGCATAACTAATTAGCATACTTGTTTTTATAATATCCTTTTGTTTTAATATTTGTAATATATATAGTGATATCCTTTTTTTCATTCAAGATATCCTTCATTTGTGTTTACCTACCTACCTACCTACCTACACACCTAGCTACCTATCTCTGGGAAATTTGGGAAGAATCAGACTAAGGCTTTATCAATTTTATCAATCTTTAAAAAATAATCAACTCAGCATTTTAAAATTTTGTCTATTGTATATTTTGTTTCATTGATTTCTGCTCATATCTTGGTGATGATAATTCCTGCTGTAAAATCTATCCACTGAGTTAATAATTCAGTTATGTTTTTTAGTTCTAAACTTACCATTTTTTAATGCTATTCAGTTTTCTGGTACAATTCTGAAGCTTTCCTTTTATTTCTGAGCATATACAACACGGTAATTTTAAAGGCTGGATCAGGTAACTCCATTACCTAGATCTCGTTACGGAAGGGTCTGTATTTTGGTTGTTATTTCTCTTGATTTTTGATGTTATCATACTTTGTCATGTGGCTGGGTATTATTATTATTATTATTATTATTATTATTATTCACAGACTTAGAACAGTTTTAGATTTACAGAAAAATTTAACACAATGTAGAAAGGCCACATTATTCTCTCCCTTAACTCAGTTTCCCTATTAGCACCTTGCATTGGTGTGGTACAGTTGTTAAAACTGATGAACCAACATTGATTCATTATTACTAATTAACATACATAGTTTACATTACGTTTCATTCTGGGCTGTATAGTTCTGTGGGTTTTGTCACATGCACAATGTCCTGGGCCCACTAGTACAGTATCATACAGAATAATTTCACTGCCCTAAAAATTCTTGTGCTTTGCCTGTTCATCCCTAGCCTTCACATGCCACTACCCCTGGTAACTACAAATTCCTTTTTTCTGTCTCCATAGTTTTGGCTTTTCCAAAATGTGATATAGTTGAAATCATACAGAATGTAGTCTTTTCAGGCTGGCTTCTTCCATTTAGCAATATACATTCAAGGTTCCTCCATATTTTTGTATGGGTTGCTTGACAGCTCATTTCTTTTTATAACAGAATAATATTCCATTATTTGTTATAACACAGATTTTTTTTATCCATTCACCTATTGAAAGATATCTTGGTTGATTCTAAGTTTTGGCAATGATGAATAAAGCTACTATAAACATTTGTGTGCAGTTTTTTTATGTGAATGTAAGTTTTCAACTCATTTCAATACCCAGGAGCACGACTGCTGGATTTCATAGTAAGACCATGTTTAGCTTTGGGAGAATTGCCAAAGTGTCTTCCAAAATGGCTGTACCATTTTGTAATCACACCAGCAATGAATGACAGTTTCTGTTGTTCAAATACTTGCCAGTACTTGGCACTGTCAGTGTTTTGGATTTTGGTCTCTATATTTTTTATTTAGACCTGCATATTACATATAAAACATTGGGCATGTAACCTAAAGCCTACAGCGTTATTTTCCTTTAAGGTAGATTTACATCTACCTTTCAGGCAGCTAGGAACACTAGCAAAATGGATAAATAAACTAGTTATAGGACGGACCAAGATGACCTGAAGCTGTGTGTCAGTATTTGAAAGGCCAGGCATACCCTTTCAGAGTCCCAACCAAAGCACATCTGAGAGGGAACCTGAGTCCCTCTCTCTGGCAGATTCTGAACTTCAGTTTTTGTTCCTCAAGCCTGAGAGGTCATCAGAAGTTTTGCTTCACTTCTCAGCTGTCTCTTCTAAAAGAAGCATTCATGCATTAAGAGAAAAGCAACCCCAAACGCCCTGTTCACCTCTTTAGGTTTCCCACACCTCCAAGATAGCTGATTCTTCTCCACACTTCATGTAGATATTTTTAGAAATATTTATATCCAAGTCTTCTCATTCTCATGTGGGGAATTGATCCACATATTTCCTATAGTCTGTAAGAGTATCTTGTAATTCCATTAGCAAAAGCATACACTATTTTTAATTATTTTACCTCAATTAATAGAAGACATTTTGAAGATGATGATGCTTAATTCTTCATTATTATATGACTATATAAACCTGCAATCTTAAAGGCTAGTTATATTTCTCCATCTGTATTGCTCATTTAAACTGTAATATAATACAATTTTTTTAACTTTCATTATCAACAGATGTTAACTGAACACACATATACACATGCAGAGAGAGAAAGAGGTAACTATAAAATATAGGGATTTCTGAAGGGAATTCCAGTCTATAAGTACAAAATCAGGAAAGCATGCTTTCTTGAAAGGATAAAAAATGAATTAAGGAGAATCTAATTCAATAGAGATGTGGATTCATCTCAAGGTTTTCCAGCAGGGAAATGATGTGTAAAAAGCATTGCTTGAGAAGATTCATATGGCATCAGTGTGTAGGATAGATTCTGAAGTTTGTCTTTTAAGAGATACACCTGGAAATAGGCTTCCTGGAGACTGGGCTCCTGGCAATGTTGTCTTCATGCCCATCACTGTAGAAACAACCATTTACTGAACATTTACTATGTGCCAGGAACTGAGCTAGAATGAAGAACATTGGTTGGTTGGGTGGTTGACTAAAAGACCTGATAAATGTCTTAGATTCCTTCCCTATAATCATTTCTTTATAGACACCCTCATTACCTTGACCCAAGTCTCCCTCTTCTTCAAACTCACCTGGAAAAACTCCAACCTTGTTAAACACAACTCTCTGCTGACCATTCCTGGACCTATACAACTTAACACGGTTGACAAACACACAACTATGCTGACTGGTCTATCTTATATCAACCACCACTAACTTCAAACTGACCCTTGTGTTACCTAGCAACCCCACTAATTTTCCCTAATCCAATCACTCTCCCTAACTCACACTACTCTCTTATAACTTCTTTTCCTTCCTCCAATCTCTAACATCTCCATCCTTCACAGTCTGAGCTGATGACCCTGATTCTTTTTGCACTGAGAAAACAGCAGTCAGCAGAAAATCTCTACACATTTCCACACTTCTGTCAATTTACCATAAATTTATAATGATATATTTTGTCTTTTTTCCAGTTATCATAGATACACTGTGTTCTATCCCTCCCCCCTTTGAATTAAATCTAAGACCCTTCTGCCTATTACAGGATATCATTCCTGCAAATCAATCTTCCCCTTGCTACTGAATCATCCTATAATTCCCCCTCTTCTTATTCCTTCTACACACCAAACAGACTGCTCACTTTCTCTTTTACTTGCTCACACTCTGTCTGTCCGGAACCACCTTTCCCTCCATGTAAAACATGGCATCCTCCTTCCTCTCTTTCAGGTCTCTGCTCAAATGTCACCTGGTCAGAGAAACCTTCCTGACCACATACATAAAACACTACCCTCTATCCATCTTTTTTCCTCTCAGCACCTATCTCCACCTGTTATGTATTTGTTTCTTTACTCTGTGTCTCCCACCTACTACAATGTAAACTCCCCAGAACTGGGGTCTTTATTTCTGTATTTCTGTGAAAATGTTACGTGGTACCTAGTAGGTACTCAATAAACTTGTTGAATAAATTGGCTAACTAAATACAGAGAAATCTTGCAGTGAAGAGAGTCTAGGCTAGGACGTTAGCAATAGAAATAAAAAGAAATGGGGTGGGAGAAAATGTGAGAGACATTATAAAGGAAGAACTGACATGCTCCAGTGACTGCGTGAGATTACATAGTGTCTCCCAAATATTCCCGTCCACCCAGAACCTCAGACTGCTACTATGATATAATAATAACTATATTTGATCTTTGCCCTGGGTTTCTGGCAGAGAGCTTCTAAAACCCTTGGAATAATTTCCAGCATGAGAGGAGTACCTTTTGTTTCTCATAACCAGCCCTTTTCCATTATACCCGAGTTTTGGCTACCAAGGTGACTTAGGGTAGGAGCCTCAGGATGGGGCTGGTCACCAGACAGACCAAGGGTAAGGGGGTGAGAACCTTCAGCCCCACCCCTGTCCCCAACCTCTACTTCTAGAAGGGAGGATAGAGATTAATTTCCTTAAAAACCCTTGAACAAGGAGACCCAGAAAGCTTCCAAGTTGGTGAACACATTGATTTGCTATCAAGCCCCATGCCTTCCCTCTCACACAGCTTACTCTATGCTCTTCTATTTAGTGTTCCTTAGTCGTATCCCTTATAATAAACTGGTAAATATAAGTAAAATATTTTCATAAGTTCTGTGAGATATTCCATCAAATTATCAAACTTAAGGAGAGAGTCATGTGAATTCTTAACTTACAGCCAGTTGGTCAGAAGTACTACTGAGGGAAGTCTTGTGAGACCAAACACTTTAACTTATGGAATCTGATATAGTGTCAGAATTTAAATGAACTGTTGGACACCCAGGTGGTGTCTAGAGTATCAGAAAATTGGTTGGTGGTGTTGGAAAATACTCCAAAGTAACCTTATTTATAAAAAAGGGTCTTTACAGATATAATCAAGTTAAGATGAAGTTAAACTGGATTAGGACAGGCCCTAAATGCAATACGATGGTGTCCTTATAAAGAGAAATTTGGACACAGGCACACAGAGAGAACATCTTGTAAAGGTGGGTGCAGAGAGTGACGTGATGTATCTAAAAGAACAAGGAACACCACGGAGTGCTGACAGCCATCAGACCAGGAGAGAGGCACACAGATTTTCCTTTGGAGGAAGCATGGCCCTACTTGCACTTTGAATTTGGACTTCCAACCTCCAGAACAGTGATAAAATAAATATCCATTGTTTTAAACAACAAAGACCACACAGGTTTTAGTAATTTGTTATAGAAGCCCTAGGAAGCTAATACAGCTATTGACTAGATTTGGGGGAAGAGAGCCTTCAGGAGGAACCAAACATCTGAAGCCTAAGTGATTGAAAGAATGATGTTCTACTGGAAGAAATGCAAGTTCAGAGGGCCAAGTGGCTGTAATGACTGACTTTCATTTTGACTTCAGTTGTCAAATACGATCACAGGATAGTCAAATGAATGCCTTAGTGTTCCAAACATTACAACACAAAGGAGTGATAGAAAAAGCAAGAGAATATTGATACAAGAATCAGAGCTGGGATTCCCCTTTTATCACCTTCTAACCAAATTCAATGAACACTTTTATTTTTTTTAAGACTATATTTATTTTTATAGAGAGGGAAAGGGAGGGAGAGAAACATTGATGTGTGAGAGAAACAATATCAGTTGCCTCTCGCATGTGCCCTGACCGGGGACCAAACCCACAACCCAGGCATGTGCCCTTGACCAGAAACTGAAATGGCGACCTTTTGCTTTTCAAGACAATGCCCAACCAGCTGAGCCACACTGGCATGGCTCAAGAACTCTTACATAATCATGCTTAAAGACCACATATCTCTAAGACTTTCTTTTCCTGTGGCTTCTACCACATCAGACTATAGCTTCTACCGCTATGACCATTCTCCAGTAAATCAAGCTCCTAAGTCAGCTTAGTTCTTAATCCTCTTATAAATTTTCCATCATCTACAAACTCTCAAGTGTCTATACATCTCTAATCTGAATGACTCATCTCCAAGCCTTACATCCCACAATTTCTTATTATCTATACAATATTTTCACTTGAGCCCAGGACATGTCTACATGGACACACAGCCATCATTTCATATCTGACATGTTTGTAGTCAAATGTATCTTCTCTTTCTACTCAATTGACACATGTTCTTAATTCCATTATATAACTCTAATTGTACCCTCTCGTGTATAAAATATTTCCATTTTTTCTCTTTCTTCTTATTTAGCACAATTGGTTGTAATTTTTTTTTCTTCAGAATACTTCTGGAAGTTACCCTTCATCTTCATTCCTATACCCCAAGCCCAAATTCCAGACTTCTTACCTTATTTTAAATATACTATAATAGCTTCCTAACTGGTCTCCCTGTCTTCAAGCTTTCTCTTCTCTGGCACACTAGTGCTGAAACATTTGTGTGCGCCTGGGAGTGATTAATAATATTCTTTAGGTATGGCACATTACCTTATTTCTCCAATTTGATTATAGGGTCATTGAGGGCAGAAATTAACCATGGGTTGTATTTTCCCCTCAGCATAAATACTAGGCCGCACAACACAGTAACTAGTATTTTACAATTTCAAGACTGTGATTCATTAAAAAAAATTCATAACAGTATCTAACCAAGAATTATTTCAGAGAGATATCTCTAAGTAAAAATAACAAGCTGTCACTTTAAGTGACTCAAAAGGAAAAGCACAACTCATTGCGCTCATACTAGACCTACCCTCACACTCACATTGGACCATGTGTGGAGAAACTACTTGAGAGGACATCACTCACAGAAGAGCACCCCCACTCCAGATACCTGGTCAAACTTTTCCAAACCAATCAACACGGCAAGTATCATTACCCAAAGGCTCTGTGAAAAAACACTTACCAGAAAAGATCTAAGCTTTGTACTTACAAGGTTGGAGGCATAAAAAAACAGTGAGGCACCTTATCTAGCCCGGGGGCAAAAATAAAGCTGCTTCTCCCCAGTTATAAGAACCTCTCACAGGAAAGTAGCTCTAAACAATTATGCTTTTTACCCTAGAGTTAAAATTTGGTGACTTGTTTTAGTCTTCCAGCATAAAATAGTTACAATTTTTGTCCTTTAGAGAAACTAAAATGTCTGTTGCACTCTTATGAATTATATTTATTTAATATTATAGCCAAAATTTTCATATCTTCAACTTGAGTGGGGAAGAGAGTTTGAAGTAAAGAAATTATTTTCATAGTGATTATTCTGCCACAAGAAATAACACTCATGTGTACTATGCCAACAATAAAGAAAAAAAAACAGTAAAATATTTGGAATTAAAGAAAGTGGGAAAATAAAGAGTAATAGTGCCAAAAAAAAAAAAAAAAGCACAGGATTGAGAATAGAAAGATGCACAGGTTTTAGTCACAGCAACGATTCGCACTAGTGAAGTGATCTTGGCTACTTACCACTTTAGTTTCCTAATCCGAAAAATTATCTGCATGCTAAATTCCTCCCAGCCCTAAAAATTATATATACTTCAAGTTGTAAGCCCTTAGGGCAGTGTCCTACATGGTGGAACAGTTCTCGGTCACGATTATTCACTTAGTTGAGCCTAACAATTTCTATGGCTTCAAACCATAATCCATATATCACACTTTAAAAAGTGAAATGAATATTTACTATGCTCATACCCATCATTTGGCAGATATTTCAGTAGGAAAATAATTCATCCTAGATCACAATATTAATGAAAGGTTATTTTGCAGGCTTCTTAAAATACCATCTCCTCTCTGGTATACCTGCGATTAGTTGATAATCTCTCTCACCACTGGATGTCACTTGTGCTCCAACAGAAGTCAACCCCAACTAACCTCAATAATTAGAATCTGATATTTAAGATACTTATCTCTAAAACCTCAACACAAAAATTGCTCTGTGAAAGATCAAATCAGCTCTTATAATTTCTAGTGGTCTCCAGTTCACATCTGGCTTTAGTGGCTTTTAGGCATCAAACGGTAAAAGAAAGCGTAAGTAGAATTTCTAAGATCATCCCAAGCCATAAGAAAATTCACTGATATCCCAACAATACCCATACAAAGCTCAGTACTTCCACAGCCTGAAAGAAAGAAGAGTGATATACACAGGGAAAAACAACAACACAAGCATTTATATTTGCTTATAAAACACTGGAATTCCCATTGGTAAATGCTATTTTCCAATCTCAATGTTATACTACTTTTAGCATTCCATAATGCTAAAATGTCATGTTTAAACAGCCAATTAAACATCAGTAAAATCTCAATTTGAATTATACACTTTATTCTCCTGAAGTAGTTAATTATGTTCCACTCTGTAGAAAACACTCCCAGAAGAACCGCTTGCCTTTTTCTGTGCAGTTGCAGCCCGCTGCAGTTTCTCTTTGGCCTGATTATACTTTTCTTCTCTGTCTGTAATGCGTTCATGAAGCTTATGCTTTTCTTCCAACCACTGCATCTGTTTCTCTTCCAATGTCCTGTCAGAAGAATGGATGTAAAACATGGATGTTAACTCTTAGGTTTAAACAAGTATCACAAGTATAATCAAACTTACAACTTATAAGGCATTCAGAAAAATAATACAGATATTTGAAGTAAGAAATGTATTGGTTTACTCAAATAATAAAGAAGTTGTTCTTTAAGGGTTTTCAGAATACTGTGGTCAGGGAGAATTTTAAAGGGCTGTCTTCCCTAAACATCTTTTTTTTTTTTTTTTAAAGAATTCAAAAGTCTATAAAGCTGATTCTCTAGAAATAGAAAGTGCATACCTCGGACTCATTATATATTGTCAAAAGGTATTTGCAAGTAGCTCCCCAAACACATTCAACATGGAATCATTATTGACATAATTATATAAAGCATAGTAGACAAAAAAAGAAATAGTTGTACATTAAAAAAAAAGCAAACTCTACTTTTCAACTTCTAGTTGTGCTTTTTCAGCTTGGCTTCTTAAATTTCGGCATTCCTGTTTTAACCTCTCCACCATTTCCTTCAGTATTTGGTTTGAATTCAGCAATTCATTCTCTGATTGTGTAAGTGAGGTCACTTGGATCTGCAAACTACTAATTTGCTTAAAAGAAAAGAAAGAAAAGAAATGTTAAGGTCACTAAGAAAATTCAGTAGAGTGGCAGAGAGGCAGAGGATACTACGCATCTTCCCTCACAAATGACCCACCCAATTGATGTGCCCGTGAAGACACTCTGAAACAAAACAATAAATAGCAGCATTCGCTTCCCTTAGCATAGGATCATTTCTTAATATAACCAGAAACAATCAACAACCATATTCCTAAATCTGCCACAGAGTCCTCTTCTCTTCTTCTAAAAACAAGCAGGCTGGAAGAGGTACTGGGAGTGGGGAGAAGGTTTATTAGAGGAAAACAGAGAGATTTACCTTTACCTGGGAGTATTTTGCCCATGAAAAGTAGCTACACGCATTACTTGTTTTACTGTGTTTTGCTCTGTTGTGCTTCACAGATATTGTACTTTATTTTTACAGATTCAAGGGAAGACCCCCCACCCCCTGCCACCAGCAAAAATATTCTGACTCAGTTTACTGCACTATTTGCTTTATTACAGTGGTTTGGAATAGAACCCTCAATATTTCCCATGTATGCCTGTAATTATCTGGTTACAAATTAACAGGCTGGGAAGATTCACATTGCTTTTAAATTATATCCAAATAATCTTCTCTTTGGACACAGTAACACTTCCTCACAAGACCTCATTTTTCTTTCACTATCTTTTAACTCATAGCCATCCTCTGAGAGAAGTTTGGAAGCAGAGAATCAAGAGCCTCAGGATTAAAGAACCAATTATGAGACTCAAGAGTCAAAAGAAACCAGATTCCTGAGTAGCAAAGCCAAATAAGAGAGGACTATATATCCAAAGAGCAACTGACAGCAGAGTAATGTAAAATGGTATGTGTCTCAGATTTCTATTTTAGAATGAATTTCTCCATGGAGACCTATTCAAGTCTTTCTTTTTAACTGGAGTTGTAAATACTAAACCTGCATCACAGCTAACTGAACACGCAACCTCCAAGGAACTTACTATTTCTCCTTAGATGACAGAAAGCCCAATGCCAATGGTACTAGATAACTTCTCTCAGAGTATCACAAACATATGCCTTTCTAGTTGAGACTTAGAAACTGTAACTTCATAGGCAAAGCAATGCAAGCTATCATGTAAATACAAATCCTAAAAATGAAATCCTCATTACTTCATAATTTAAAAGGAAAAAAAACATTTTAAACAAAAAAGAATATAGAATTCAGTAAAGAACACGTTTCAGTGTTCTGCATATATAAATCTTTCCTGAATCCAAGTAACTTTAGTTAAAATATAAACTCCTTTCCAAAAGTACAACTCTCAGATTTCACAGGTATATGAGGAATAGCTCACAGAATGAGAAATGTGAAGTTACAAGTCAAGCGCACAAGGAACTTAAAAACCAGATGATTTTGCAAATCAATTTTCTTTCTTTAAAAAAAATATTTTATTTATTTTCAGAGAGAGGGGAAAGGAGGGAGAAAGAGAGAGAAACACTGATGTGCGAGAGAAACATCAGTTGGTCACTTCTTGCACACCCCAACCAGGGACCTGGTGCAATGGAGGCATGTGCCCTGACTGGGAATCAAACTGGTGTGACCTTTCAGTTCCCAGGTCGGCACCACACCAGCCAGGGCTCAATTTTCAAAACTCATAATATCAAAATACTATCCTTTAAACTATAATTAAAAAAAAATTCATCATGGACCACAGTGTATAAACATCTTAAGAAAAAGAGCAGTTAACAAAAGAAGCTCTCTAGAGTTTAAAGAGATTTAAATACTTATCTTTACATATCAAGTTCATCAACACATTATCAATTGTAGTGATTAGATTTTTAGAATATCAATATATAAAATTCCAATAAAGATTCAGAATACAGATTTTTAAAAGCATTTAAAAAATACAGCAGAGGTCAATTCCTTTTTTAGGAACTGAGATACAGTGGGTGTGAGGAGACCAAGTCCTGCTCTGCAGAGACTCATCTTCCAGGCCAGGGACCCTCTGGATGATTTTTAAAAAAGATTTTTGAGACTTCCAGCCAAGATGGAGGCGTAGGTGGACACACTGTGCCTTCTCTCACAACCAAAATTAAGGACAGCAAAAATATAGAACAACAACAACAAAAAACCCAACTAGAACAGATAGAAAATGGAATTGTACGGAAGTCTGACAATGATTCACCCAGATCGGTAAGAGGGGCGGAGTCGGCGGCAGGGAGAGAGGGGTCGTGGCAAGAAAAAGCAGTGGCTAGTGGTCCCGCAGGCGCAGGTGGCGGTTGGCACACCCCAGGCACACAGGCGGCGGTTACTGAGTGCGGGGAGGCAACAAGCAGACCAAGCGAGGCGCACAAGGTGGTTGACCACGGTCACATATTTGTGTGCAGATAAACCAGGTGAAAACGGGCAGCAAGACAGACTGCGCAATGCAGGGCCCCAGCTCTGGGATATAAGGCTGAAAGCACCAATTGAAAACGCTTGTGGGGGTTGAGGTGCCGGGAGAGAGTCCCAGCCTCACAGGAAGAGTTCCTTGGGGAGACCCACGGGGGCCTGGAGCGTGTGCAGGCCCACCCACCCGGAAATCAGCACCAGAGGGGTCCAGTTTGCTTGGGGAAAGCGGCGGAAGTGACAGAAATCTGGCAGAGAGTGGAGCAAGCACCATTGTTCCCTCTCAGACCCCACCCCCACATCCAGCATCACAACCCAGCCACTGGGCTGCCAACCCCTGGTGAACGCCTAAGGCTCCGCCCCTCACTAGTAACAGCTGCAACCAGACAAAAACAAAAAAACCAAAAACCAAGGATGGCTCAAAAGGGAGAACAGACTGGGGCCCCGGAGCTAATTCATCTGAGTGACCAGGAGGTGGTCAACCTATCAGATACAGAACTCATAGCACTGGTAACCAACCTATCAGAAGCACAGTTCAAAGCTCTTCAGAAATGGAGGCTACAATAAGTGAAATGAAGAAAAATGCACAGGGAACCAATAGTGATGGGAGGAAAACTGGGTCTCAAATCAATGGAGTGGACCAGAAGGAAGAAAGAAACAAACCAACAGAAGAGAATGAAGAAACAAGAATTCAAAAAAAATGAGGAGAGGCTTAGGAAGCTCCAGGACACCTTTAAACATCCCAACATCCAAATTATAGGGGTACTAGAAGGAGAAGAGGAAGAGCAAAAAGTGGAAACTTATTTGAACAAATAATAAAGGAGAACTTCCCCAATCTGGCAAAGGAAATAGACTTCCAGGAAGTCCAGGAAGCTCACAGAGTCCCAAAGGAGGTAGACCTCAGGAGGAACACACCAAGGCACATCGTAATTACATTAGCCAAGATTAAAATGAAGGAGACAATTCTAGAAGCAGCAAGGGATAATGGGACAGTCACAAAGGAGTTCCCATCGGACTGTCAGCTGGTTTTTCAAAAGAGACCTTACAGGCAAGAAGGGACTGGAAAGAAGTATTCCAAGTCATGAAAGGCAAGGGCCTACATCCAAGACTGCTCTATCCAGCAAAGCTGTCATTTAGAATGGAAGGAAAGATAAAGCACTTCTCAGATAAGGTCAAGTTCAAGGAGTTCATCATCACCAAGCCCTCATTATATGAAATGTTAAAGGGACTTATCTAAGAAAAAGAAGATAAAAAAATAGGACAGTAAAAAGACAGCAAACTCACAGATATTAACAACCACACTAAAACAAAAGCAAACTAAGCAAACAAGTAGAACAGGAACAGAACCACAGAAATGGAGATCACATGGAGGGTTAGCAACAGGGGAGTGGGAAGAGGAGAGGGGGGAAAAGATACAGAGAATAAGTAGCACAGATGGTGGGTAGAAAATAGACAGGAGGAGGGTAAGAATAGTGTGGGAAAAGTAGAAGCTAAAGAACCTATGACACATGGACGTGAACTAAAGGGGGCAATGTGGGTGGGAGGGGTGTGCAGGGTGGAGAGAAATGATGGGGGAGAAATGGGACAACTGTAATAGCATAATCAATAAAATATAATTTAAAAAATAAAATAATAAAATAAAAAATACAGCAAAATGCTAAAAATCATACCTGTTTCAGTTCAGAATTTTCATTTTTCTCTTTTTCCACATTTTCAGTATTCACAATTTGCTGTTGAAGTTTTAACCTGAAAACCATAACCCAACAAAAGACATTACTAAGGACCCACAGTCCATATATAGCTCACTGAATTAGAGAACCATTTTACTGAGTCCCTGCACTAACACAAGGCACTGTGCTTTGAAAACTGGTAGATAAAATGATAAAGATTTTGACTTCAGGAAGCCAAATTGTGTTCACATATAACTAAAATTTAACATAAATTCCTGCTTTTGCTATGAAAAATCTCCAAACTATGGTCAGAGAGAAGATGAGAAAGCAGGTCTGTCTAGGAAGGTGAGAAAAAACTACCTGGAGATTAAAATCTGATGGACAGGAATTTGATGAACATAGGGAACAGCCTGAGCAGATGGTCTTTGGTGGAAGAGCACATAATGTGTTGCTAAGGCAGCAGAAAGTAATCCACTTTAGGAGAAGAAACTTTACAACCACACAGTATTTTACAATTTACAAAATGCTTTTAGATGTCCTGCTACTTCACTTTCACTCTACCAGGTTAGAGAGCTCCAAATTATTAATGCCTACCATAATGTCATACTATAATAGGCTTTCAATTAAGGTGGGCCTATTTTCATTGTAGTAATTTCTCACAACAAACCTATAAGCATAAGCAGTCATGTTTATTATTCCAATTTTACAGATAAAACATTAACATTTAACAAACTTAGCCCAAACCACATGGCTACCAAGCGGCCAAATCAAAAAAAAGACCTAGGACTTTCAGCCAAGATGGCATTGTAGGTAAAAATGGCACTTGGCTCCTCACATAATCACATCAAAATTACAACTAAACTACCGAACAACCATCATTCATAACCACCAGAAATCAAGCTAAATGGAAGTCCTACAAATGCGGAATTGAAGAAGAAACCACACTGAGACTGGTAGGAGGGGTGAAGATACAGAACAGGCTGGTCCCACACCCCTGGGTGGGGAATAAAAATCAAGAGGGATTTCTCAGGAGTTAGGGATCCCAACCCCACACTAGGCCGCCCAACATAGGGTTCCAGTGCCAGGAAGATAAATATCCATAACTTCTGGCTGTAAAAACCAGTAGGAATTGAGGCTGTAGAAGACAGAAACTTCTAGACTCCCTAGCAGTTCCTTTTAAAGGTCCCCCACACAGACTTACCCAGATTCACTCCCTCTGAGCTGCAGAGTAGGGACAGCAAGCAGACTGAAAGACATCAGAGACATATAGAGAGAAACTGACTTGTCATCCCCTCAAACAGCTGGCAGACAGGTGCCATACCTCAGATTCTAACATGTATCACACTTTTTGCCCCAACCTGGTGATACCCTGAGGCCCTGTCCCACCCAACTTGTGGGCCCATCCAAGCTGTTTCCAGTGGCTTTTCCATGTGACTGGCTTGTCTTAGCTCATGCTTCAGATTTTTCTAAGTTCTCTCACACAAACAGCATCTGGCTTCAGTGAGCCCTGTACCTCTCACTAAGTTGCCTCAGGCCCAGCACTAGCAGCAGCCAGCCTTGGTTCACAGCTTGGTCTTGAATGGGCACCTCCAAGACTAGACCAAGTAGCAGCCATCTGCAGATCGCTTTGTAGCTTATGCTGTGTGACCCTGGACAGAACACAGGAGGTGGCTGACCTTGGATGTGCCAATAACAATCAAAGAATCAAGGCTCAACTACAACAGGAAGGTGTACACAGCTCACAGAGTGGGTGCACCTTGAGTACCCAGCTTGAGTAATAGGGGAGGCTGTGCCATCAGACCCTACAGGACACCTACCATATTAGGCCACTCTACCAAGCCAGGAGAAATAGCAGCTCTACTTAATACATAGACACAAACACAGGAAGGCTGCCAAAGTGAGGAGACAAAGAAATATACCCCAAATCAAAGAACAGAACAAAACTCCAAAAGAAGCACTAAACAAAATGGAGACAAGCAATCTACTAAGTGCAAAGTTCAAAACACTGGTTATAAGGAAGCTCAATGAACTCAGTGAGAATCTCAACAGCATAAAAAAGATCCAGTCAGAAATGAAGAATATACTAATCGAAATAAAGAACAATTTACAGGGAATCAGCAGTACAGTGGATAAAGCTGAGAATCTAATCAGTGACTTGCAGTGACTTGGTCACTCCCTGCAAAAAATAACCAAACAGAACAGCAAGAAGGAAAAAAGAAGCCCCAAAATAAGGTAGTGGAAGGAGCTTCTGGAACAACTTCAAACGGACCAACATTCACATCATGGCAGTACCAGAAGGAGAAAAGAGAGAGCAAGAAACTGGAAGCCTATTTTAAAATATAATGACAGGAGTTCCAGTCAAGAGAGAAGCAGAGGTAGACATACTTTGCCTCCTCACGCAACCATAGAAAGAATAACAACCAGATCTCAAAACAAATAAAACTCAGAACCATCAGAAAATTAGGCTGTATGGAAGTCCTACAACCAAGAATTTATAGAAGCTGCATTCATTCATACAGGTAGGAGTGGCAGAGTAACAAAGACAGACACAGAGGTCGTATGGTGCAGAGAGGCACTGGCAATGGCAGAACTGATTGTCCCACATTAACGTATGATGGATAAAAATCAAGAGGGACACCTTGGGGAGTACTGATCTTAGCCCCAAGCCAGACAACACAGCCTAGGGTTCCAGCACTGGGCTTTAGCTATGAAAGCCGGTGGGGGGTGGGACAGCAAAAGAAACTGCCAGATTTTTGCCACTTAAAGGGCCCACACAGACTTAGAATGTATGCAAACCCACCCACTCTGGGTTTCATCACCAGAGCAGCAGCTGGAAGGGTGCCAGTTGCATACCGAAAGTGGATAAAGTGACTGGAAACAGGGTGAGTGCCAGGCGAACCTCCAGAAGCTGGGCAGGGGCACTGTCCCCTCTCCAATCCCTCCTACTACATACAGCCACAAAACAGTGAAGCTGGTTGCCCCGCCCTCGCAATTATCTAAGGCAATTACCTACTGCACAATTTACAAGTGCCTTTTCTACATAGGCCACAATACTAAATAGAGAGTAAAAAGTAGCTCTACCTAAAACACTGAAACAAATATAGGGTGGCTGTCAAATTGAGGAGGCAAAGAAATATGGCTGAAATGAAAGAACAGAACAAGTCCCCAGAAAAAGAACTAAGTGAAACAGGGATAGCCAATCAGATGCCAGTCAAAACACTGGTGATCAGAATCCTCAGAGAACTCATTGAGTACGACAACAACATAAAGGAAGAAATGATGCTTACACTAAGTAAAATGAACAAAACTCCACAGGGAACCAACAGTGAAGCCAGGGTTCAAATCAACAATTTGGAACATAAGGAAGAAATAAAGATTCAACCAGAACAGAAACAAGGAAAAACAAAAACAAAAAACAAAAACAAAAAAACAAAGATAGGAGGCTTAGGAATCTCTAGGACAACTTTTAACATACCAGCATCTGAATCATAGGGGTGACAAAAGGAGAAGAGGAAGAGCAAGAAATTGAAAACTTATTTGAAAAAATAATGAAAGAAAACTTTGCTGATTTGATTAAAGAAATAGACATACAAGTCCAGGAATCACAGAGAGTCCCAAACAAGTTGGACCTAAAGAGGCCCACACCAAAATACATCATAATTAAAATGCCAAAGGCTAAATAAATATCAAGAGAGAATCTTAAAAGCAGCAAGACAAAAGCAGTGAGTAACCTACATAGGAATTCCATAAGATTATCAGCTGATTTCTCAAAAGAAACTTTACAGGCAAGAAGGGACTGGCAAGAAGTATTCAAAGTGATGAAAAGCAAAGACCTACAACCTAGATTATTCTATCCAGCAAAGCTATCATTTAGAATGGAAGGGCAGATAAAGTGCTTTCCAGACAAGGTAAAGCCAAAAGAGTTTATCATCACCAAGCCATTATTACAAGAAATGTTAAAAAGACTTATTTAAGAAAAAGAAGATCAAAACCATGAATGTTAAAAGGCAACAAATTCACAACTATCAACAACTGAATCTAAAAAGAAAAAGAAAAAAACAAACTAAGCAAATAGAATGGGAACAGAATCATAGGTCTGGAGATCATTTGGAGGGTTATTAGCTGGGAAAGAGAAGGGAAAGAATGGAAGAAATGGTGTGGGGATTAAGAAGCATAATTAGTAGGAACAAAATAGACATGGGGATGTTAAGAATAGTATAGGAAATGGAGAAGCCAAAGAACTCACATGCATAACCCATGGACATGAACTAAGGTAGGGGTGGAATGCTGGAAGGAAGGGGGCTACCAGGCACAGGGGGGCAAAGAGGGGGGCATTGGGACAACTGTAATAGTATAATCAATAAAATATACTTAAAAAATAATGACAGAAAACTTTCCTAACTTGGTGAAGGAAATAGACATACAAATCCAGGAAATGCAGAGACTTCCAAACAAGATGAGCCCAAACAGGCCCACACCAAGACACATCATAATTAAAATGCCAAAGGTTAAGTACAAAGAGAGAATCTTAAAAGCAGTAAGAGAAAATAAGTTGTACTAGGGAGTTCCCATAAGACTGCCAGCTGATATCCCAAAAGAAACTTTGCAGGCTAGAAGGGACTGGCAAGAAATATTCAAAGTAATGAAAAGCAAGGACCTTCAACCAAGATTACTCTACCCAGCAAAGCTATTACTTAGAATAGAAAGACAGACAAAGAGCTTCCCAGGCAAGAAAAAGCTAAGGGAGTACATCACCAGCAAACCAGTATTACATGAAATGTTAAAGGGTGTGCTTTAAGAACATCAAAAATATGAACAATAAAATGGCAATAAGTACATATCTATCAACAACTGAATCTAAAAAAACAATATAAATAAACAAGCAGAACAGAAACAGAATCAAAGATACCAAGAGCATTTTGATGGCTGCCAGCTGGGAACAGTGTTAGAGGGATGAGCAAAAAAAGTGAAGGGATTAAGAAGTACAAACTGGTAGTTACAGAATAGTCATGAGGACATACAGTATAGTACAGCACAGGGAATAGAGTAGCCAAAGAACATGTATGCCTGACCCATGGATATGGACAACAGGAGGGGAGGAGGGGCTGGGTGGAGGACGGCAAAGGGGAAAAATTGGGACAACTGTGATAGCATAAACAATAAATATATTTTTTAAAAGAGTTCCACAGGAGTTTGTTTCACAGTAATCAAAAATGTATGTAAAAGTTTCTTGAGAACAATAAAGCATATGGCAAATGTAAGGGAAAAAAAATAGGACCCAAGTCTCCCAACATCTAAGTTACAGTCCCCTCTCCCACTTCATTACATTGCAATTTTACTGATTTTAAATTCAGGATTTAAAAGAAAACTATCTAGTACAGGATAACATACTGCATTCCACAGACTATATTATAAGTTTCATCCCTGAGATGAATAAACACACAATTTACATTCTTCTCAAAGGAATATATTCTCAGACGGAGCTCTAAAATACAGTCTCTATGGTGAACAAATGACTAACCTTATGAGAAAGACTTTATGGTAAGTAGGTTTGAAGGACAAGCCCTCAATCTCTCCATTTTTTTAAAACTCTCCAAAGACTTATCTCAAATATAATTCATTTGGCACTTATTTTGAGTTTGGCATTATTAGCATTTATCAACCCAATTACAACTGCTCATTGAGAAGATAGCATTCTCAAAGGCCTAGGCCTGTGATTTAAACACTAATAAGAATTCAGCAAATATTTGCTGATGGACTGAGCAAACCAACCCAAATCCTGGATTAGACATTGAAACATGTAAGATGATTGGACAATATGATACGGAGAAACTATTACACCCATTGCTTTCTGAGATATTTACATTTAAGTGGCAGAAATGATAAATCTAAAGGAAGAGGGCCAATTTTGCTCTTCCTTTGTTCTTTTGACAGTATCAGTCATACTCTTTATTTGATAATTTAAGCTATATTATTAATCTCTCAAACTTCCTGTGCATGTCTCCCCTTAAATGTTTATGAATGTTATTAGCTTCATGCTTAGGTTATCAGTTAATAAAGGTCTCTTTCTACAAAATCATGAAGATGACAATAAAGGGGAAAAAAACTGGGTCCCAGCTCAAGTCCAGAGTTGGGCCTCAAGTTATTTTAGGTCTGGTCGAGATTCTGGATACACTGGGTAAATCCATGAAACAGGACCCAGTTAAACAAGCATTTGTAGCCTAACAGCTTTCTAAATAGGTTATATAGTATAAAGAGAAACAATTATGCCCTCCATACAAAGACTGAAGCCAAAGAAACCAACAGTAAAGAGCTTTTGACTATCATTAAGACACAAAAAGAGTAAGAATACTACTGTGGTAGTATTCACAAGACATGATACACAAAGTTTTCTCCAGTTCACTTTGCTGAAGCAGTGCTGGGTTACAATCTAACACTGGTAAGAGACTTTTTTTTTTTTTTTTTTTTTTTTTTTAAGGAAAAACATTAGGATTCCAAGGGATAATAGAATTTATCAAGATAGAAAGAAACTTTAATAGAGATCATCAGGGTTTAGGAACATGTTCAATGACCTTAAATCACAATAACAAGAGTTCAAAAACAAGTAGATATTATTTCACAGTGCTACGGCTTTAAGAATAAAGTACAATATCTCTTGATTAGAAGGTTTTGAATATTCAAAATGTGTTACAATAAGTCAAAATAAAATAATTCTTATAACAGAAGTATAAGAGGCAAGTAAAGAAAACACAATTAATTCCCATTAGAAGATCAGTAAAGGTTATATAAGAAAAATGCACTGTGAACCGGACCCTGAAGACAAAATAAGAGCCTGAGGTAGAGAAATTAAAGATTTAAGCGAAGAAGAGGGTAACGGATGAAGCGAGACTACCGAGGAAAGAAATCGGGTGGGAAAGTACACTGCACACTTTGGAGGTAAAGGGAGAAAGGGTACATGCACAGAAAGGGATGGGAGAATGAGGAAGATACAGAAATTCTCAGAGAGTGAGAAGTTAAAAGAATTCATATCCAGAAGTTTTTGCTCAGGTACAAGTGAGAGCACAGGTGAACAGTGGACGAGGTCTCCACTGGGAGGCCAGGGAGCCAGGCTAACAGACTAGAAGAAGAAAAAAAGAGTACAAGAACTACCAATTTCGGTATCTTTGGTGAGAATGGAGTGAGTAATAGAAAAAAAAATTGTTTCTGAAGTGATCAGTTCTAAGGGATGATAAGGTATGCCTAAGTGTAGGGTTACTAAAGTGGAATAAAGGTAGAAAATTTCAGAGTGAAGATAAAATAAACTATATAGCTAAGGTGTTGGATGGATCAACAATACAGATGTTTTACTCATTAAAAATGAAAGCAAGTGATAGAAAATAGAAAAAGGTTGAGCCAGAAGTCAAGGTCCTTAGAGGCTGTTGGGGAATATCCTGTAAATCAGTAATTGGAGAGAAAGGCAGGAGTAAGATGGACAACTACCAAAGGAAAGACCATTTTAACCCGTCAGTCGATGGTCTGGAAACAAGAGTGGGGTTCAGAAATACTGATTTCCTTTCTTGGTCCCTAGTTGAAGTAGAGAGAGTAAAAGAGGAACAATTTCCACTTAAAAGGGCTGTCAGGTAATATGCTATCAGGACAAAGTCAGGTTTCAGTAAAGAGGTGTTTAGAAGTATGTGGAGACTGTTAAAAATTTTTTGGTAATGGAACAGGGGTTTCAGAGGTTACAGAAAAAATGTTAAGAGGAGAGCTTTAATGGGTTCGGGGTAGAGAGCAGTCAAAAGGTGAAGAAGGATGAGTAATTTGGGGAATGAGAAAGTACCTGGTCAAGTACTTTATATTTTAGAAATAATTATGGAAATAATGGAAGTAGAAGTAGTGGGTAGACTGGAGGGCCAAGGTATAAAAGAAAATCAGCTGTGGAAAAGTTTAAATGGAAACATTTGGAATAACAGTGAGATGGAGCTGTTCCAAGCTCTCTTCAAAGTACAGAATAGCCAGTTTTGGATTACTGCCTTGGTTTTCCAAAGCAGGCAGCTGATATGTGTCATTTCAACATTCAAATATTTACTGAGTGCCTACAAATGCTGGGCCCAGCCCTAAGTGGCACAGATATATCAATGCAAAACTAAGACAGAACTAAAACTAAAACTATCAATTCCTCTTCTTAAGGGATTGATAGTCCAACAGTGCTACCTGACTCTTTTGTCTGAAATGTGGCTAGTGAACTGAGGAACTAAATTTTTAATTTTTAAAATTTTAAATAATTTAAAATTATATTTAAATAGCTATATGTGGCTAGTAATTCCATATGAGACATGAAGATTCTAGTGTTACCTCCTGGCTTCATTTGATGTCAGTCTCCATTATCAAGGGAAAGCAATAGACATGGTAAACAAGAGAAGTTTGTATTTGTGATTTCTCTTTTGTTAAAGATCCCTGAACAAATTTCATAAGAATGGCAGTTCTTAGATCAATCCAGTGAAAGCAAGGTTCTTGCTTGTGAGCAGTGGAAATTAATTTTGGACATTATTAGCAAAAAGGGACTTTCCTGGGTGCATATATGAAACTCAATGGATCACCAGGGACCTCAGAACCAGAAGCAAGCTGGAATAATTGACTAGAATCACGAGCAAGGAGAAGCCACGAGAACTGTCTGGCCTTTCAAATGCTGCCATATATTCTTCCATCGCTTACTTTGCAATTCAGCTTCTGGAAGAGAACTTGTTCAACTGGCCAAGTAAAAGTCTCCTACTCCATACTAAGATGTTACACAACAGAAAATTTATTTCAAGATGGAGTACAAATAGAAAGGAGCATATATTAAATAACAAGTTTTTCAAAAACCTTAAAAAAATTAGAAACCCACAAATGGAAAAAACAGAGTTGACTTTAAGCAATGCAAAAGATAAGGGGTTTCCACTACCGGATATCTTAAATGATCAAGTTCCTTTTCCCTTAGTTATTACTGCTATTTCCCCAACACACCCTCCCTCACTTTTGATAACAAACTTCTCATTACACCCCTCTCCTCCAAATGAAATAAGAATAAAGCCTGGGCTGAGTCTGAGTGTCCTACCCCCTGGCCACAGTGGTAGACCCAGGTGTGGGCATGTAAACCAGAGCCAAGCCCTTTTCTAGATGTTTCTAACTTGATTAATCAAGTAAAAACTCTGTTTTCTTTTGTTCTCAAAACAAAGACTTGGCCTCACAGAGAAAGCAGTAGGAGAAAAGCAGACACAGAAGTTAGGAGGGAGGTGCGAGAGAAGCAGCCACACTCATCTGACCACATTGAGTTGCTGGATCAAGATGTCCATGAGATCAGCACAATCCCTGTCCTCCCTACAAGTTGTGTCAGCCAATAAAGTCCCTTTTTTTTGCTTGATTTAATTGGAGTTGGGTTACTGTCATAACCAAGTTGACTATATACTTTGTCTTATTTAAAATCCTGTAATTTTTACATGTTTTTAATACAGACAACTTTACACATTTTACAAACTCATTGTGGGGTGGGGCCGCCTTGTGAAATACAGAATATTATTAGAATAATAATTTTATTATTTAGGCTAATGGTGAAGAAACCACTTGAATGAAAACAAGAGACTGGTATGTAAGCAATAATTCAAAGTACCTGCAAAAGCAGTGATTAATCCTACTTATCACAGATATTTGTTGTTTCTAAATAAATGGATACTTTTGCTTTATGTAACTTAGACCTTTCATTTCCTTAGCAAGATCTTTTTTCTCCCCAGGTTGTCTCTTTCTGACCTATCACAGATTCTAAATAAGACAAGCTGCAATTATGATTATTTTAATGAATGATCAAAATAGACCTGGTTGGTAAGTTACTCATAAATCAGAAAATCAGATCTCACAGGAAAAAAATACCATAACTATAATCATTCAAATTTTGTTCCTTC
This sequence comes from Anoura caudifer, assembly GCA_004027475.1. NCBI lineage: Eukaryota > Metazoa > Chordata > Mammalia > Chiroptera > Phyllostomidae > Anoura > Anoura caudifer. Next base: position 78,153 of record PVKU01000726.1, on the reverse strand, counting down.
TGCTGCATTTTATGTTGGTTACTATGTCCTTGTTTTAAAATAAGTTGGGGTCAGTTATACACTATAAATAATCTGAAGAAACAAGAGAAATCAAAGAGAAATTACCCAAGTGACTAATGGAATACAAAATGATTATGTTAAAAAACATCTACAGAGAATAAAAGCTGTTTTATGTACAAATTTAAAAAAAAAAAACCTAATGGTCAAGTTCATTATTGTCGTAGAGACAGAATGCTGAACATTTTATCACTATGGCAACAGATGCCCAAATGAGAAGAAAAAGTCTTAAATTCTAACAAAAAATAGAATAAAACATCAGAGTTAGGTTCCTGGGAGGGTCACTCTCTTTTTTCCCTTTCTTGAGAATGTCAAGGAGAGATTAAAAAAAACTTACCTGTCCTGAACAATTAGAAAAAGGTACCCACCTAAAAGAAAAAAGTAGGTAAGATTGGCTCACAAAAGCCATTACATTTATAATTCTAGAATTGGAAAAGCTAAAGATTAAATTAATAGTCATAAAACCTGACCTTCATAAATAATACATGTATCTCTGCTTGAGGTAAGTCTTTCCTGGGTAAGGAGAATAAAAAACCTTGTCCCAAGACATAATTTACAACTTAATTAACATAATATTTAAAAATCTCTCAGCTTTCATCTATATAATTAGGAAGTCACTGTTTTTAGATGTGAAAAAACAGATAAAGGTGGCAGAAGATTAACAGATTTTAGTTCTATGTTATCCATTTCTCCTTCAAACAATACAGAAAAGCAAGGAGAACAAATAAAGCCACAAAAACTGCACCCTTCACAACTGTAAAGAGAAAGTGCCTGAACTTAAAACCATCCGTCAGTAAAAAAAGGAAAATAATTCTAAGTCCCAGCAAGACTGACTACCCATGCTCCTGACTGGAAGTCTTTGTAGTGAGCATGGGTTCACCGCATGCTGAATGGACTTAACTCATCCATTAAAATAAAAAGTTCTCTAATTTGGCCCAAGGCAAGATCCAACTATACGTTACACTATAAAAGATATTTAAAAAAAACAAAGTGATTCAGAAAGACCAAACATAAAACACAAAGATACACCAGACAAATGGAGACAAGGAGAAAAGAGAAGTAATGGTGGTATCAGACAAAGCAGTATTCAAGCAAAAAATTAAATGACAGAAAAGCATTTTTAAATATTTAAAGCCACAATTCGCAATTAAGATACAACTGTTGTGATCACCTATATACCAAATAATACAGCAATTACCTTTGAAGCAACAAACTACAAGATATGAAAGGATCATACATACAAACACACAACTAACAAAAATAGGAGACTTCAATATCACTCGATGTACACGAAAAAACCAAGTGAACAAAGAAATATAAGTACATGGAAAACATGAACACCATAGTTAACAGGGTATATCCATAACAGGGTGCAGCCAAGAGGGGTCCCCAAAATAGGGATTTGGAATGGGGCCCAGAACTCAGGGTGTCCAGGAAATATTAGAGGGACATATAAGATGTCCTCACCCCTTCCCCCTCAGGTGTGAGTTGGGGGAAGGGACAAATGGAGCAGGGCCATTGAGAGCTGATTTGCATAGCAACAGCCTTGCATCTAACCTCTGGCATGGTCATTGAACATATCTATAACCTTTAACTGGTTTCATAGATAAGTTGAATAGCTGTGGCCATGTTTTGACCCAGGGAGAGGGGAGTGACTTCCACCCAAGTTGTAACTGGAAGGCAACTCCCCGTTTAGGCACCTGCATGAGAGCTTGGAGATGATTGGCTCCACACCATGGGGCCACACCTGCCCAGACTCACCATGGCAGCCCAGTAAAACTGGAAGGATACAGGAGTGCTGGCAAGTGTAGCCGATTGTAGGAAGAGTCGGAAATGGGGCTGCAGAGGAAGATTGACCCGGGGATTTAAACCCAGACAAGGCAGCCATTAGAGAGAACCACGCACTTTTGGCAGAGTCAGGATCTCCGCAGCCTTGTGAGGGAGAATCACCATGTGGCTTTAGCAAAGAACCGCCACTCAGCTTTGGCCAAGTGGTGACCCCCTCCCCACAACTTAGGTGAAGGGAGAACCATGTGGTTTTGGCAGAGTGGAGACCCCCTTGCAGCTTTGCCAGAGACAGCTATGAAGTTCGTCAGAGTGTAGACCACCACAGCTTTGGTAGAAGAAGGACCATGCGGCTTTGGGGTGCTCCCTTTGGCTGTGTGGCCTGGGAAGCAGGAGAGACTTTGCCTGCAGGAAGGGTGAAAGAACTCTTGCCAGTAGGCCATGAGAAGGTGCCACATGGCTTTGGATTAATCAGAGATCCTGCCTGGACAGCGAGACAGCTGACGGTGTCAGGAGCCTGGATCCTGGACATTTGCTTCTTTTCCTGAGTTGCCCTGAATTAGGGGGAGGGGGAGATGGTAGCACTGTAGGCATCTGTGGGTATCCAAAAGGACTTTGATATCTTAATGAAGACATTAGGTCACTGCTTTAACTCTGTATAGCATTAAATAAACATTTCCTTTCCTTTTCACAAATCTCTGGCATTGAGAGACGTCTCTCCTATAAGGCGGCGGACATAACGAACCTTGGCCCCTGCGGCCTCTATTCTGTAACATAGCTTCTGGATGTATGTATATCACAGTTAATATTCTTATAATTGAGCACTTTCTTTTCTAGTCCTTATGTAATATGCACCCAAATCAATCATGTGTTATAGCACTGAGATGAAGGACTGAGATACAAGACTGGGGTGCAACAAATGAGGTACCCAGGGTGCAAAAGTTAAGAAGTCTCACTCTAAGACTCCTGTGAGTGCAGTGTCAACACATAAGAGTGGGTGTCTCCTTACTTCTCACCCTGGGCACCTCACTTGCTTTACCCTGTTCCTGGCCTGTGTCACAAAGAAAATACTATTGCATTCCATAATATAGATATAACAGAAACAATACCCTCTGGTCACGATACAATAAAAGTACAAATTAGTAAAATTTTTTAAAAAGTCCTCCCAACTGAATATTCAAAAACCTACTGTTCTGTACTGAATGGTATCTTCCCAGTATTCATACACTGAAGTCCTAATCCCCCAGTAATTCAGAATGTGTGTGGAGCCAGGTCTTTAAAGAGGTAACTAGGGTTAAATGAGATTATACAGGTAGGTCCTAATCCAATTCCTAATCCAATATGACTGATGTCCTTAAAAGAGGGAGAAATACCAGGGATATATGTGCAAAGAGAAAAGGCTATGTGAGAACACAGTAAGAAGACAGTCATCTGTGAGCCAAGGAGAGAGGCCTCAGGGGAAACCAAATCTGCCAACACCTTGAGCTCTCAAAAGTCTAACCTCCAGAACTACAAGAAAAAAAATTTCTGTTGTTTAAACCACTTGTCTGTGGTACTTTGTTATGTAGCCCAGGCAAACTACTAGTTTCACCTTCTATTAAACAGCTGTATCTTCTATAATACATCTTATATTGAAACAACTCTTGGATGAAAAGGAAAATACAAACCAAAGTAAGGGAATTTCTAAAAAATAATAATAGAACACATATCATCTATAGAATACATTTAAAGTAGTGATAAAAAATAAGCACTAGACACTTTTACCAATAAAAATAAAAGAATGAATATTGGTTGAATTAAATTTTCAACTCAAAAATAAAACTCTAAGGAATCCACAAAGCAGTTAGTTGAAAATATCTGACTTTAGTAAGGTTACAGGATTCAAGGTCAATATATAAAAATCAACTAATCATATTTCTATATGCTAGCAATGAGCAATTAGACAGTAAAACTTTAAAAGTAACTTATAATCACATTAAAATGCTTAGATAAAATGTAACACAGGATAAATATGACATACACCATGGAAACTACAAAACTTTGAATAAAGAAATTAAAGATGACCTAAATAAAGTGAGATGCCATTATCATGAATTGGAGAGACTCCAACATTGTTGAGATAACAACTCTCCACAAACTGAAGCAGGGATTCAACATGATCCCATGAAAATTTTAACAAGCTGTTTTAAAATTTCATGTGGAAAGGCAAAGGACCTAGAAGAGACAAAACAATCTTAACATGAAAGAACAAGGTAGAGGACTTGTGCTGTCCACATCAAACTCACTATAAAGCTACAGTAGCCAAAACAGCATGATACTGGTGTCAAGACAGACACACAGACCAATAAAATAGAACAGAGTTCAGAAATAGACACACACTTGTAGAGTCAATTGATTTTCAACGAAGTCACCACAATAATTCAGTGGGAGAAAAGCTAAACTTCCACAAATGGTACTGGAACAACTTCATACCTATATGGAAATATAGGTAGGTATCATACTATAGAAAAAATGATATCAATTGGACCATAAACCTAAATGTAAAAACCAAAATATTAAGCTTTTGGAAGAAAATATTAATCTTTGTGACACATGACTAGGCATCTTAAACAGAATATAAAAAGCACAAAACAGAAAATAAAAAATTGATAAAATGGATTTCATTAAAATTTAAAAAAAAACTGCTTTCAATAAACACAAAAAATAAACAAGAAAGCAAGCCACAGAATGGGACAAAAGATCCATCTAACAGCCCTGGCCAGGTGCCTCAGCTGGTTGGAATGTTGTCCCATACACCAAAAGGTTACTGTTTCAATTCCCGGTCAGGGCAGAAGCCTGAGATGTGTATTTGATCCCCAGTCAGGGTGCTACAGGAGGCAACTGATCAATGTTTCACATCAATGTCTGTCTGTCTTCGGTGTCTCTGTGTCTCTCTCCCTCTTTTCCTCTCCCTAAGCATATCCTTGGGTGAGGATGAAAAAAAATTTTTAAAAAACAAACATGCATCTGACAAAGAGCTCATATGCAGAACACATAAAGAGCTGTTATAACTCAGTAAGAACCTAACACCCCAATTTTTAAAATGAACAAAATATTTGAACAGACACTTCACAAAAGTCTATTCGTAAACATATTAAAAGTTGTTAAACATCACTAGCTACCAGGAAAAATCAAATTAAGAAAATAGCAACATATTACTATACATCCACTAGAATTATTTAGTTAAAAAAACTGACAATAACAAGTGACAGTAAGAATGTGTGAAACAAATAAAACTCTCATACACTGGGAATGGAAAATAACACAACCACTTTGGAAAACAGTATTATCATACATTGTAATGTTAAATACAGTTACTTAGGATTCAGCAACCTCATTTCTAGATGTTTGAACAAGAGATATCTGTATAAAGCCATGTCTGCACAAAGGTTATACACAAATGTTCATAGCACCATAGTCATAGTATTTCCAACTAACAACCCAAATATTTGTCCATCAAGAAAAGAATAAAAAAAGATTTAAAAAATCATGTCATATTCTACAGTGGAACACTAATGAGCAATAAAAAGGAATGAATTACTAATATATGAGACACTATGAATAAGTAAGGGATTGCTTAAGGCTAGGGATCAGGGAGAGGTCAACTACAAAGAGACACAGGGGAACTTTTAAGGTGGTGGAACTGTTCTATGCTTCTACTGTGGTGATGATTATACAATTATATGCAATTACCAAAATTCATCAGGCTGTACATTTTTTAAATGGATGAATTTTACTTTATGTATTTAAACACCAATAAATAATAAAAAACTTTTTAATGGCAAAAAACACAGAAAGAAGTAAAGATAAAAGCAGAAATTAATGAGGTACAAAACAGAAAAACAGTTGATTCAATAAATCAAAAGTTTAGTTTAAAAAACCACTGAACTACAGACTTAAAAAATTATTAAAATAATGAATTTTGTTATGTATAATTTACCACAATAATAAATAAATAAAGTACTAGTTGACAAAAGAGAGGAAGAGACTTCCGGTCAAGATGGTGGAGTAGGTAAATGCTGTGCTTGCCTCCTCCCATGACCACATCAAAATTACAACTAAATTACATAACAATCACCCTTGAGAACCACTTGAAGATTAGCTGAACAGAACTCCTATAACTAAGGATATAAAAAAGTCATCTGAGACTGGCAAAGAGGGTGGAGACACAAAATGGGCTGATCCTGCACCTACATGTGGTTAAAAATGGGGAGAAATATCTACGCTGTGGAGGTCCTCACTGACTGAGGAATCCCAGCCCCACACCAGGCTCCTCAACAAGAATACCAGTGCTGAGAAGAAGACTTCCCACATCTGGCTGTGAAAATCAGCATTGTCAGGTGAGATGGAGGTCTGTTGGAGTCTCAGGCACTCCTATTAAAGGGCCTGTGCATAGACTTAGTCGCTGACAGACTCACTGACTCTGAGCTCCAGCACTGGAGCAGCAGCTCCAAAAGCTCCATGGACATATGGGAGGGACTGAACTGTCTGGCTTCAGAACAAAGGCTGCAGGGGCAGGTCTCTAAGGACTGAAATGCTAGCAGACCCACTGTTCCTTTATTGAGCCCTTTCCCCACCCAGCCTGCAGGCACAGGCAGGCACCAAATCTGAGTCTTGATCAAACTTGTCCCACACTGGCAATCCCCTGACAACCTGCCCTACCCAACCCATGGACCAGCCAGGACCTCTTTCAGAGGCTATTTCTCACAAGGTACTAACTTCAGTCCACACAAGAGACTTTCTTAAAATCTCTCAAAGCCCCACATACCTAAAACAAGCATGCCTTACATGCCTTGTACCTCTTGCTAAGTGACTCTGAAACTTGAGGCAGCCTGCCTCAGATGACAGCACAAACTCTCCCAGGTCACTGAAAGTCTAGCACGGACAGCTGCCAACTGCCTACTAGGTGGCCCAGATGGGCACAGACAGAGGCTAACCTGACTCTGCACCAGAGCTCCCAGAACCAATACACCCAGTGGCAAGCTTCAGACCACACTGGAGCACCACACCCAATTAGTTCCACAAATGACCCAAAAGATGGACTCAGAAGGTACCAGGGCTCCGCTACAGTGAGTCCCACTCTGAGTTGTCAGCTCCTACACTACAGTTCATCCACTGTAGTCACAACCAGGCCTCACAACCAGTTGGCCTGAGAGCCAATCCCATCCACTGATGTGCCAACAGCAATCAAGGCTCAACTACAATAGGAGGGCACACATATCCCACACAAGGGACAGCCCTGGAGCACCTGGCTCAGGTGACCAAGGAGACTGTGCCACTGGGCCCCACAGAACACCCTGTCAAGACTGGGAGATACAGCAATTCTAACTAACACACAGAAACAGACACAGGGAGGAAACCAAAATGAGGAGACAAAGACATATGTCCCTATGAGAGCACAGGACAATACTCCAGAGAACTAAAAATGGAGATAAGCAACCTATCAGATGTGGAGTTCAAAGCACTGGCTATAAAGATGACCAATGAATTCAGGGTAGAATAGATGATCTCAGTGAGAATTCCAATAAAGGAATAGGAAACTTAAAAAAAGGACATAGACACCATAAAAAGAACTAGCCAGAAATAAAAAAATAACTGAAATGAAGACTAGATAAGATGGAATCAACATCAGATCAGATGAAGCAGAAGAGTGAATCAGTGATTTGGAAGACAAAGTAGCAGAAAACACCCAATTAAAACAGCCAAAAGAAAAAAGAATTTTTAAAAAAGAGGATAGTCTAAGGGACCTATGGGACAACATTAAGTGTACCAACATTTACATTATAGGGGAACCAGAAGAAGAGAGAAAGCAAACCTATATGAAGCAATAATGACTGAAAACTTCCCTAACTTGACAAAGAAAATAGACATACAAGTCCAGGGAGCACAGAGTCCTAAACACGATGAACCCAAAGAGGCTCTGTATCAGACAAAATAAACTTTCAAACAAAGACTATAAAGAGACAAAGAAAGATATTTCATATTCAATAGCCAAGATAAAGAAGCAAACTAAGTGTCCACAGATGGATGACTGGATAAAGAAGTGAATTAAGTTAGACAGAAAAAGACAAATACTACATAATTTCACTTACAGGTGGAATCTAAAAAACAAAAGAAATGAAAAGATCAAAACAGAAATAGATGCACTGATACAGAGAACAAACTGTTGGTTGCCAGATGGGAGGGGGTTAGGAGACTGGATAAAAAGGTGAAGAGATTAAGAAATACAAATTGGCAGTTAATGGAATAATCTTGGGGATGTATGAGTAGTATAGAGAATATAGTCAATAATATTGTAATAAACATGGGTGGTGCAGGTGGTACTAGATGTACTGGTGGGGGGGGAGACAAGGGGGAGGAGGATCACTTCATAAGTTATATAAATGTTTGATCACTATACTGTATACTAATATATTATTGAATGTTAACTGTAATTGAGGGAATAAGCATGTACACAAAATAAGAAATGACCAAGGGAAAATAAGCATTGAAAAAGTGAAATTAAAAAATAAAACACTGACTTCCGGGTCAAGATGGAGGCGTAGGTAGATACACTGTGCCTCCTTGCACAACCAAAATTAAGGACAACAAAGATTTAGAAACAAGAAAACAAGAAAACAATCAGAACTGATAGAAAATTGAACTGTATGGAAGTCCGACAACAATTAATCCACACCAGTAAGAGGGGCAGAGTTGCAGCAGGAAAAGGTGGAGGTTGGTCCACCCAGGTGCGCAGGCAGCGGCTGGCAGACCCCGGAGCAGGGTGGCAACGGAAGACCCAGTGAGGCCACACAAGGTGGCTGGCTGACCAGGCGGCCCCACATTCGCGCACTGATAATCCAGGCAAAAATGGGAAGCGAGACAGACCTTGCAAACCAGGGCCCCAGTGCCAGAAAATAAAACCTAAAAACACCAATTGAAAACACTTGTGGGGGTTGAAGAGCCAGGAGAGACTCCTAGACTCACAGGAAAGTTTGTTGGAGAGACCCTCAGGGTCCTAGAATGTACACAAGCCCACCCACATGGAAATCAGCACCAGAAGGGCCTAATTTGCTTGGGGAAAGCGTCGGAAGGGACTGGAATCCGAGAGAGAGTGGAGCAAGTGCCACTGTTCCCTCTCAGGCCCCGCCCCCACATACAGCATCACAACCCAGTGACTGGGCTGCCCCACCCAGGGGGAACACCTAAGGCTCCACCCCTCATATGTAACAGCCACAATCAGACCAAAAAAAAAAAAAAAAGGCTCAAACGGGAGAACAGATCAATGACCCAGAGCCAACTCATTTAAGCGACCAAGAGATAGCCAACCTATCAGATGCACAGCTCAAAGCACTGGTGATCAAGATGCTCACAGAATTGGTTGATTTTGGTCACAAATTAGATGAACAAATGAAGGCTACAATAAGTGAAATGAAGGAAAATGCACAGGGAACCAATAGTGGTGGGAGGAAAACTGGAACTCAAATCAATGGAGTGGACCAGAAGGAAGAAAGAAAAACCAAACAGAAAAGAAGGAAGAAACAATTCAAAAAAAGGAGGAGAGGCTTAGGAATGTCCAGGATATCTTTAAACATCCCAGTATCCGAATTATAGGGGTACCAGAAGGGGAAGAGGAACAGCAACAGGTGGAAAACTTATTTGAACAAATAATAAAGGAGAACTTCCCCAATCTGGCAAAGGAAATAGACTTCCAGGAAGTCCAGGAAGCTCAGAGAGTCCCAAAGAAGTTGGACCTGAGGAGGAACACACCAAGGCACATCATAATTACATTAGCCAAGAGTAAAATGAAGGAGACAATTCTAGAAGCAGCAAGAGATAAGGGGACAGTCACCTACAAAGGAGTTCCCATCAGACTGTCAGCTGATTTCTCAAAAGAGACCTTACAGGAAAGAAGGGGCTGGAGAGAAGTATTCCAATTCATGAAAGGCAAGGACCTACATCCAAGATTGCTCTATCCAGCAAAGCTGTCATTTAGAGTGGAAGGGAAGATAAAGCGCTTCTCAGATAAGGTCAAGTTCAAGGACTTCACCCTCACCAACTCCTTATTATATGAAATGTTAAAAGGACTTATGTAAGAAAAAGAAGATAAAAATATGAACAGTAAAAAGACAGCAAACACACAGATATTAACAACGACACCTAAAACAAAAGCAAACTAAGCAAACAAGTAGAACAGGAACAGAACCACAGAAATGGAGATCACATGGAGGGTTAGCAACAGGGGAGTGGGAGGAGGAGAGAGGGGGACAAGGTACATAGAACAAGTAGCATAGATGATGGGTAGAAAATAGACAGGGAGAGAGCAAGAATAGTGTGGGAAATGTAGAAGCTAAAGAACTTATGACACATGGACATGAACTAAAGGGGGGGAATGTGGGTGGGAGGGGTGTGCAGGGTTGGACTACTATAACAGCATAATCAATAAAATATATTGAAAAACAAAACACTATTTTCAGACCTTTGTGCAAATAAATTTGAAAACAGAGAATAATTTTTTACAAAAAATGCGGATTATCAAAACTGATCCCAATAGAGATAGAGAACTTAAGCAGGCTGATTTCTATAGAAGAAACACAGAATTATCAAAGAAGCATCCCAGAAAATGGTACAAGCCTTGCTGATTTCACAGGGGAATTGTACAACGCTTTCAAAAGCCAGATAAGTCCACTGTTCCCTATTTGTCCTAGAGCACTGAAAACCACGGAGATCTTCCTAATCTTTTTTATGAGCAAGGATAACATTGATACCTAAGCCTGACAAGACATTACAAAAGAAAATTATAGACCAAGTACTGCATGAAGCACTAACAAAGAGAACACACTGCCACCTTAAGCAAAGAAAGATCAGAAATTATAGTGGGTTAAAGATTAGGAAATCCGTTACTATACTATACTAATAGTGCCACAGGAGGAAAAATTATTCCCTCCAGAGATGCTAAAAACCTTTAACAATTTGCAATATCATGGCTGATAAAAAAAATCAGAAAAATAAAAATTGATAGATAACTTTCTTAAATCATAAAATATACATATACTTTAATCCTAACACTAGCTTCTTAATGAAAATATAGGACAGACATTTCCACTTGATCAGGAACAAGGCAAAAACTACTCAATACTGCATTGGAGGTGCATTGGAGGTACTTGCCAGTATAATTAGATAAATCAATGAGAGGCATAAGAATTGGGAAAGTAGTAAAATTATCTGTATTTGTAGATGATATGATATATATCTGAGAAATGCTAGGTAACTCATAATAGAACTAAATCAATAAAACACTTTAGTAAGTTAGCAGGATATATAATTAACATATAAAAATTGATAGTCTTCATAAACAAACAATAACAAACTGGAAAATAAAAAGGGGAAAATATTTACAACAGCAATGAGGAAGATTAAGTATTTGGGAATAAACAAGAAATGTGTCAAAACTACACAAAGTTTTAGAACTCTCCTGAAAGACACAAAAGTATATTTCAATACATGAGAAAAAATCTGTTCTTGACTAAGACAACTCAACATCACAAAGACATCAGTTCTCCCTAAATTAGCTTAAAATTTTAAAGAAATCCCAATAAAAATACCAACAAACTCTTTTATGGAGCTAGTCATTGCTATTCAAGTTCATATCAAAAAAACAAACATAAAAGATTAGTCAAGATAGAATAACCCAACCAGACACTATAACATACTATAAAGACTTCGACTAAAATATTGTGACAGTGGTTTCTGAACAAACAGACCAGAGAAACAGAATAGAAAGTCTAGAAAAATACTCAGGTATAAATAGAAATTTAAAATATTATCATAAAGTGTCTTTAAAAGCATTGGGGTGCCCTTGCTGGTGTGATTCAGTTGGTTGGAGCATTGTCCTATAAATTGAGAGGCTTCCAGTTCCATCCATGGCATATACTTAGGTTCTGGGTTCAATCCCTGGTCAGTGTGTGCATCGGACGCAACCAATTGATGTTTCTCTCTCATACTGATGTTTATTTCTCTCCCTACCCCCTTCTCTCTCTGTAGAAGCAATGAAAAAAATGTCCTTGAGAGAGGATTAAAAAAAAAGACACTGGGGCAAAGACACCTTTTTAATAAAAGACCAAAAACAACTGGTTTATCATTTACAAAGAAGTAAAATGAAACCCATACCTCACAGCATATAAAAAATACACTCCAAATAGATCAAGGATCTCAATAAATGTAAATACAAAATCATGCAAGTGCAAAAAAGGGAATTCCTCTTAACCTCAGTGCAGGACAAGACTATCATTTAAAATCCAGTGTCAATAAGATATTAGTGCATTTTATTACATAATAAAGTTTGTATGACCAAACAATACCACAAAGTCAAAAGACTGACAAATTGGGAAAAATATTTGCAACATATGTCAAAGATAAAGGGCTAATACTCCAACAAGAATCCCCAAAAAGTAAGGGTAATAAAACAGAATCCAACAGAAAATAACAAAAGACATGAACAAACAATTCTCCAAAAATATATAAAAATTGTCCTTAAGCATATGAAGAATTGTTCAATCTCATTCCTAAAGAGAAACACAAATTAAGCTACACTGAGACAGAATGTGGCACAATTCTTTTGGAGGGGAATTTGCAGTATCTAAGAAAACTACATAGGCATTTACTTTTTGACTCACCTATTATTCACATCAGGAATTTACCCTGAAGATACACCTCCAACAACATGAAAAGATATACATAAACAAGATTAAGATTAGTGATTGCAGCAGTGTTTGTAATCACAAAATATTGGAAATTAAATGCTCAAACCTGGGAAAGCTGTTGAATAAATAGTGCTACGCACACAAAACAAAGCATAATGCAGCTATTAAAAAAAGAATGAGGAAAATATGTAACATGGAGCAATTTCCAGGAAATACTGATGAGAAAGAGGGAAGAAAAAGAAACTGTTTCTCTCATTTGTGGGGTAGGGAGGAACAGGAGGAATAAACTAGAAACTCATGAGATTAATTTGGGGGGGTCAGGTAGGATGAGGGATGGGAAAAGGGTAACATGGAAATGGGGAGAGGCACTTTTTGAAAGAATTTTTTTGTATAGTTCTGTCTTTTAGAATCATGTTGATGCTATTTTAGAACCACATTGAGTTAATAAATAAAACCAATAAAGATGAGGTGGGGACCCAAAATGAAATAAAACAGGAAGAAATGAACCAAAATGGAACTTAAAAAATGTTGTATAATTAAAAAAATATAATCCCACTGAAGGGAGGTTTGGAGAAAAAAGACTTGAGAAACACCAGAAGGCAGAGCCTTACTATATACCCAAAGGCTAATGAGGAAACCAGAACTGCTCACAATAATAGCAAATAGGACACACTAGCAAATAGGCTTGTTTTTCAGTTGAATCAGCAATCATCAAAACCATGTGTATTCTAGGACTGAGAAAATAAGTTAATATATTACAAATAATGAGAGACACATTTCTCATGGTCAAAGAAAGGAGATACAAATAAGAAAAGCAAAGGCTAGAATGAACACCATGGTGTTGAACTGGAACTGGAAATATAAACTCATGATTATTAACATATACACATAGAGGAAAGTATAAAAAACAGATTAAAAAGTGTTGTCTGTGTACACATAAATATATTTCCAAGTTCAGTTCACTGAGAGGGCCTCGAGGCCATGACACTGCAGTACCAACAAGTACACCTAGAACTGAAATTCTGATTTTTAAATACCATTGTCCAATGTACTATGAAGGAACCAGAACACCTTAAAGAAATGCCCAATTCCAGGCTTGGGGCAGGGAAAGTGTAAGGTGAGTCCAGAACATCTTGTGATGTCAGGACACAGAGACGACCTCGAAAATGACGGGGTCAAGTCAAAAGAACATAGAAATCCACTTGAAAGAGCTTCCGGTGGCCAAATCTGAGGTAATATAAATAAAATAAATAAATTATAATAAGAGTATAACCCACAGAATAAAATAAGAATCCATGCATCCAGACTGATATGAAGACAACATTTAAAAAGAAGGGACAGCTCTTCTTTTCAGGAGAATTCCAACTAATTAAATGTAGAAGAAATGATGAAAAGGAAAACATCTTTTGTCAAACACTAAAGTAATGATTGTTCCAGGCAAGAAACACCAATGGATACGAAAATTAGTCAAAGAATGTATGATAATAATATTTACATAGTCTCAAAGTACCACCCTGCCCCCATAATCACATTACAAAAAGGAGAAAGTAGTCATTTTAGAGTGAAAAGATCTGGCAGACACCACTTTAACCTGATGATTAAAGTTTAACATCACCAATAAGGGGACAAATCACATCCCTATTGATACGATGCACTGAGGATACGTGGCTTTGACTTTGGTGTTATTTTTACTAAACATGTATAACTTGAGTTTAATTAAATGTATTAATTAGTAGAATGTAAGACAAACTCAAATCAGGAGATAATTATGCAAAATAACTGCCTAGCCCTCTACAAAAGTGTTACTATGGTCAAGATTAAAGAAGAATAAGAAATGGCAATGTGTAATTCTGGATTGGAGCTTGGACCAGAAAAAGGACATTAGTGGGATGACTGAAGTCTGATTAAAATATGAATGAAGTCTATAGGTATGGTAACAGTAATGTTTACTTGATTTCCTAACTGTATTGCTGTTCACTTTGATTATGGTAATATGGTTATGTAAAATGTTATTATTTGGAGATCTGGGTGATGACTATATGGGAATTCTTTGTACTATTTTTATAATGTTTTGTTGGTTCTGAAATTATTTGAGAATGAAAAGTTTAAAATAGATATACACATATATATAACCTAATACTTTGAAGTTCCCTTCTGGCCGATTCTTCTGCCAACTGTGAAGCCCGCAATTTCTCTTCACACTGCTCCTTCTCGGACTGCCTCCAGACATCACAGTCCATTTTCATTTTCTCTAAATCCGCTAATCTGTTCTCGAGTTCTAGCCTAAAACAACAGATGACAATTATGTTACCAGAACTACAATAAGGATAATATGACAGCAAAATGTGTTCACTTGCAAGAAGATTTAACACAAAATAAGGTAATTATGTACTTACTTTTCATCTTGTAATTCCACAAATTTCTGATAACTTTCTTCCTTGGCAGCTTGTACTTTACGTATTAATTCACGATCCTTTTCTACTAAGAGCATTTTGTGGTGTTCAACAGCTGATTTGAGAATTTCATTATCTGACTGTAATCCTAATATTTTTTAAGGAAAAAAATGTGCTATACTCAATCTTATTAAGATGAAAAATCACATGAGCAAACTCTCATAAGTTGGTAAGATAATTAAAACAGTATAGAAAGTAAGATACTCCAGATATATTTTCAAAAATTGATACACTGATAAACTTTTCATAATAATGAAACAAACTAAAACTCAGAATTAATTTTTCTGTCATTTTATTTAGCCTACACATACAAAAACATTAATAAAAAGTTATATATACACATTTACTCATTTGAATCTTTAGAGCTGGGGACAACAACCTGGACAATTGCCAAAAAGGTGTAAGTACTTATTTCACCTCTGATAGGGCTCTGTAACCTAAGCCCCACAGAGAACATCCTCATAAAGCTGCTGGAAGCAGAATGAATAAAATCATAGAACCCTTCAAAATCTATCATACTAGCAGAACTGTTAGATTTCTAGTAGAAATATAAATTGGAAGTTTTCAATTTTGTCCAATGAATTCACAAATCTTCCTTGTAATGAGATGACAAGCATTTTGCAGATAGAGCTAAAATTTCTATTTAACTCAAATTTTAAAAAGAGTACAGAATGGGATCCCAAGCTCCTTAAGTTCTTATGAATATTGACTCCCTAACTCTATGTAAAATCATGAGTCAACATCATGTAGAAATTAATAATGAAAACAATCATTCATTTTAAATTGTATGTGAAACTACAGAGGAATTAAACTAAAGACCAACTTGAGGATAGTTATAGGCCAAAGGCAGCTTATTTAAATACTCAAGAAAAGTCAGAAATAATATAATTTCTGAGGAATCTTGATAAGAAACACATTCTAAACACTGAACTGGAGCTTAAAAATGAGCCTAGGCTGAACTAGGCTCAATAACTGGCCCAGGGTCTACATAAAAAAATCTTTTTTACCATAAAAATTGGGTTTGGAACATGATCTAAATAGATTTAAAATTATAAACTCAGGAAGTATGGAGTTCTCATTGTAAAATTTCATTTAATTTATGCACTAATCAAGTAACTATAACATAAACATAAGATTGATTTTCAAAAATATTGCAGAATGAACATTCGACATATAAACAAAAATAACCCATATGTGCTCTAACATTAAAACTCAATTAAGCTAAAAATCTGAAAATAAAAATTCAGTGTGATCTATTTTAATAATTTTAGTTTATATGTGAAAATAATAAAAAGCATGGGAAATTATATATTACCATCCAGTTCACTTTGAATCTTATTTTTTTCTCTTTCTAGCTCACTTTTAGCTCTTGCTGTTTCCAGTTTGATGTCTGTTATTTCTAGTTTGTTTGAATGCTTAAGTTCTTTTACCTGTTGATAATTAGAAATTGAAATTACTATTGGTTATTTTCTTGCCATTAACTGCTCCCCTAACACATCAGTAGAATGAGACAGTGCTGCAGTGGAGAGTGGAGTGTTAGCTCCTTCCACCTGGGAGGTGTTTCAGTGCCTGGAATGAGCCTTGGCATCAAGAGAACAGTTTTTTCCTAATAAAAAGCAAGTTCTTTTTAAAAGAGTGTTGGTGACAAAAAGGATTCCAGGTGTAAGGAACAGCACCTAAAATGTGACATAGGTATAAGGCCATGGTCTGCTTGAAAAATAAGCAAATGTGTTATAGGTAGAGCAAAAGTCTGGGCAGTGGCAGGGAATAAACTTTATATGCCACATAAAAGGGCTGTGTATCCTGTTAGCTAATAAAAGTGGCACAGTTAACTTTATTTCAGAAAATTAACCCTAACCGCAAATATGTTGGAATAAGACACTAAAGAAACCAACTAAGGGGCAAAGGACTGACCAGGGGGGCGAGAAGTGCCAATGAATTTGGTGACCACACAATGTACATACATGCACATGTGCGTGCACATGTGTGATGGTAGTGGAAGGAACAAGTATAAAACTCAGAAATCTAATTTTAAACCTTTATTGTCAAAATCTGATTATTTTAAAGCCCCAAGTGAATAACTGTCAATGTTTTACTCATAATTAACCCAACCATATACCAATTTTCAGTCTTCCCTGAGACACCCCTTTTGGAAGTTGAATAGTTCTAGTCCATACGCAGCATTCCTTCAGTCTTTCAATAAACATTTACTGAGCACTTGTAACGTACTAGGCACTGTTTTAGGAGCCAGGGATAGAGCATCGAACAAGAAAGCTTTCTCTCTCCAATAATCGCCTTCACTTACCCAAACATTTTCCATATCCCTTCCCTTTGGTAAGGTGCTTCCAAATTTAGGTATAATATTATCAGGAGGATTTAAATAATACAGATATAAAGGTTATTTAAATAATACAGATATAAAAGTTAGACAAACCTTCATTCTGACATATTATATTAATGTATAAAATTATGAAATCACACTAGAAAACCGTGAATGGATGATTTACTTGAGTGTAATAATAATCTAAAACACTGGAGTTGGCAGTTAGAAAGAAATCAAGAAGAGGGCCTAGAGCCCTGGCCAGTGTGGCTCAGTTGGTTGGAGCATTGTCCCGTAAACTGAAAGCCTGCAGATTCTATTCCTGGTCAGGGCACATACCCTAGGTTGCAGGTTTGGCTCCATTGGTGGGAGGTGCATATAAGAAGCAACCAATCAATGTTTCTCTCTCGCATAGATATTTCTCCCTCTCTCTCCCATAGATATTTCTCCCTCTCTCTCCCCCTCCCTTTCCCTATTTCTCAAATCAATAAGCATGTTCTGGGGTCAAGATAAAAAGAGAGAGAGAGAGAGAGAGAGATATCCTAGAGACAAAGACCAAGGATGAGAAAGGAAATCCATTTGGGAAACATTTTGAAATCATTGTAAGAAATGGTTTGATGCAAAATCCCCACTGAAAGGTTATAAATAGAAAAGCTTTACTGCTAACCACATTAAGATGCATCCCTTTCCAAATTAACTTGTAGATTGTTAAATGACACTACAAAAAACAAATACCTTATGCTGACATCAGTTTTGCATTTTGAAATCTTTCTAAACTTGTTTTCTATGAACATAAGTCTTATAGAACAATGCTTAACTACATGAAAGCAGCTAAGAAATTATATTTATTTAAATACTTAAATTTTCTGTAGACTGGGTTTTATTACATTATAATTTCATGGACAGAGAGAACTTAAATTATAAGTGCTTTAAATTTCTGACCACAATAAAAATCCATTCTCTGTGACAAATGTAATTATAACTTGCTATTACATACTAACTGTAAAAGGTTAGGAATGACATAATACCTCACTAACAAACAACACTGTGGCTGCTTTAAACATAAGGTGAAAAATTACAGTCATCTTATGTTGTAGAATCTTGATTAGTTTCAACAAGAACTACAAAATAAAAACCTATTTCTTAATTCTGATTTCACCCTGAGATTTACTGAAAAGGGAAAATACTTCTCAAATAAATTGTAAGCACTGAAACAGAAAGAACAATGGACAGGAAGTCAAGCAAGTGAAGTCTATCCATGGGCCTGCTTTTATCATTAAACTAGAGGTACATGCTCAAGCAGGTACTTGTCCTCTCAGAATTCATATTTACTAAGCTATGTACTAGGCAAGTTTTTCTTTAGTGCCAAATTGGTATAAAATAATGAATGCACTTATACTAATTTTAACTTCCTGAAATATATTTAAAAGAATGATTTTATTTAATAAAAATGAAAAATTCCTTAAAGTATTTATTGCTGAGATATGACAGGCACACTTCCTATGAGTGATCTGAACCAAATCCCGAATACTCATAGCAACATTTCTTTCTCCCCCAACGTCCTTGGTTCTTAACCTTCTTAGAGATCAGGTCTCAAAAAGTGTAAGAAAACTAGAGATCGTTTCCTAAACAAAATGTACAATGTTAAAATGCTATAAATAATTTCAAGAGATTCACAGTCTTCTGAAGCTTTTTGGGCCAAGCTACCGTGTTTTTTCTCCCCCATAATGTTTTCCATATAGATTATGGTCCAGTGCAAATTTGCTTTACGCTTTTGACACAGCAGAATGCAAGTACCCAGAGATCTCTGGCTAGCACTACTATCAAAAATTTAGAAAATGATAAAAAAATAGCAATAGTAGACATTTTACAAGGTTTCAGAATCTGTTAAATTACACATACACAGAGAATGCAAGAAAACTATATATAAGCAAGAAATAGAAATAGAGTTAAAAATGTATTAATCAAGAAGCTCTTGATGCATATGCCAAAGAGATAAGACTTATATTCTTACTTTTTTTCAAAAGTCTGAGATGGTATGACCTTATTAATTTAGCTAATAAGGATAACTCTGTGAGAGGCTTCCTTAATGCTATTTTATTAGAGTTCTAAACATCAAACACTTCATGAGGTAACTAGATGAAATACTATTACAGTCATCGTTCTCAGACCATCTTTCGT
The DNA here is from genome assembly GCA_004027475.1 of Anoura caudifer. Taxonomy (NCBI): domain Eukaryota; kingdom Metazoa; phylum Chordata; class Mammalia; order Chiroptera; family Phyllostomidae; genus Anoura; species Anoura caudifer. The sequence goes on along the minus strand of PVKU01000726.1, from coordinate 58,636 downwards.
ATATTTTTTAAATTATATTTTACTGATTATGCTATTACAGTTGTCCCATTTCTCCTCCATCATTCCCCTCCACCCTGAACACCCCCTCCCACCCACATTGCCCCCCTTAGTTCATGTCCATGTTTCATAAGTTCTTTAGCTTCTACTTTTCCCACACTATTCTTGCCCTCCCCGTCTATTTTCTACCCACCATCTATGCTACTTATTCTCTGTACCTTTGCTCCCTCTCTCCTCCTCCCCACTCCCCTGTTGCTAACCCTCCATGTGATCTCCATTTCTGTGTTCCTGCTCCTGGTCTAGTGGTTTGCTTAGTTTGCTTTTGTTTTAGGTGTGGTTGTTAATATCTGTGAGTTTGCTGTCTTTTTACTGTTCGTATTTTTTATCTTCTTTTTCTTAGATAAGTCCTTTTAACATTTCATAGAATAAGGGCTTGGTGATGATGAACTCCTTTAACTTGACCTTATCTGAGACGCACTTTATCTTCCCCTCCATTCTAAATGACAGCTTTGCTGGAGAGAGCAATCTTGGATGTAGGTTCTTGCCTTTCATGAATTGGAATACTTCTCTCCAGCTCCTTCTTGCCTGTAAGGTCTCTTTTGGAAAATCAGCTGACAGTCTGATGGGAACTCCTTTGTAGGTGACTGTCCCCTTATCTTTTGCTGCTTCTAGAATTGTCTCCTTCATTTTAATCTTGGCTAATGTAATTATGATGTGCCTTGGTGTGTTCCTCCTTGGGTCCACCTTCTTTGGGACTCTGTGAGCTTCCTGGACTTCCTGGAAGTCTATTTCCTTTGCCAGATTGGGGAAGTTCTCCTTTATTATTTGTTCAGATAAGTTTTCCACTTGTTGCTCTTCCTCTTCCCCTTCTGGTACCCCTACAATTTGGATGTTGGGGCGTTTAAAGATGTCCTGGATGTTCCTAGGCCTCTCCTCATTTTCTTGAATTCTTGTTTCTTCATTCTTTTCTGTTTGTTTGTTTCTTTGTTTCTTCCTTCTGGTCCACTCCATTGATTTGAGTCCCAGTTTTCTTCCCATCACTATTGGTTCCCTGTGCATTTTCCTTCATTTCACTTATTGTAGCCTTCATTTGTTCATCTGAGACCAAAATCAACCAGTTCTGTGAGTTTCCTGATCACCAGTGCTTTGAACTGTGCATTTGATAGGTTGGCTATCTCTTGATCGCTTAGATGAGTTGGCTGTGGGGCTTTGATCTGCTCTCCTATTTGAGCCATTTTTTTTTTTTTGGTCTGGTTGTGGCTGTTACGTATGAGGGGTTGAGCCTTAGGTGTTCCCCCTGGGTGGGGTAGCCCAGTCGCTGGGTTGTGACACTGTATGTGGGGTGGGATCTCGGTGTTTTTAGGCTTTATTTCCCGGCGCTGGGGCCCTGGGTTGCGAGTTCTGTCTTGTTTCCCATTTTCGTTTTTGCCTGGATTATCTGTGCATGAATGTGGGACCACCTGGTCAGCCAGCCGCCTTGCGCCTGGGGTCCGCTAGCCGCCGTCTGTGTGCCTGAGGCCTTCTAGCTGCTGCCTGCAGGCCCGGGTCCACCAGCAGCTACCTGCATGCTGGGTCCACTGCCCTCCGCTTCCTCCTGCTGTGACTCCGCCCCTCTTACCGGTCTGGATGAATGGTTGTCAGACCTCTGTACAATTTTCTCTCAGTTCTGGTTGTTTTCTTGTTTCTAAATCCTTGTTGTCCTTAATTTTGGTTGTGTGAGGAGGCACAGTGTGTCTACCTACGCCTCCATCTTAGCTGGAAGTCCCTTTTTAGTATATTTTCTAAATCCAAGACTCTGAGTCACATTGACTTAATTCCATCAAGACAGCTAACATTTACAAATCTGAATACACCCCAGGTGTTCCTTTGCATTGCAAATAACCATTTGCTAGAATCGTAAAAGAATGTTGATGAAAATTTCAAGTTGCAAAGAAAACTGACAATCATATTTGAAATATTATTTTAAAATTTATCCTCCTTCCCTGGCTGGTGTGGCTCAGTGGATTGAGTAGTAGCCTGCAAACCAAAAGGTCATCGATTCGATTCCCTATCAGAGCTCATGCCTGGGTTGCGGGCCAGGTTGCTAGTTGGGGGCCTCTGAGGGCCAGCTAGTAGATGTTTCACACATTGATGTTTCTCTCTCTCCCTTCCCTCTCTCTAAAAATAAATAAATAAAATCTTTAAAATTCATTCTTTCAATGAAAACTTTTGACATGCAATATTTCAAATGAAAAGTTGGCTTATCTAAAGTTAAGGAGTGATTTTTAATACACCATTTATATGCAAAATAATGCAAGTTTGCTCTTAAAAGACAGGCAACTCTTAGCAATGTGTATTAATTAGCAATAGTAAAATGCTCTTCTTCTTTCATCTCTGTGATAGGAATAGGAAAAATCATCTCTGTGATAACTGTAAAAAGAAGGAGCAATAGAGAAGGCTGTGTACAGAAAGAGAAAGAAAATCAGTGTCAGGACACAAGGAAAGCCAGGAAGCTCATGTAAAACATGCTGCAAGGAAAGTATCTGGTAATCCCCAAGAGAGTTAGAAGCCAGAGCAAAAGCCAGGTTATCCAATGTCCTACTGTTCCCTCTATGGTTGAGGTTATTCCAGCAGTTCAGCTCAGCTACTCAAGTCCACAGAGTGTTCTGAAAATACTGAGTGCTCATTATTTTTGTTTCTTTCTTTTTTTAAAAGATTTTATTTATTTATTTTTAGAGAGGGGAAGGGAAGGAGAGAGAGAGAGAAACATCAATGTGTGGCTGCCTCCTGTGTGCCCCCCACTGGAGACCTGACCCACAACCCAGACATGTGCCCTGACTGGGAATCGAACCAGTGACCCTTTGGTTCACAGGCCAGTGCCCAATCCACTGAGCTACACCAGCCAGTACTATTTTTCTTTATAAAATTGAAAATAATTTATATAAGAATTGGAAGAAAAGCATGAGAAAACTCCCTATATCCTGAATTTACTCCTTTGTGTTCTGCATCTGTTTCTTTGCATCCTCTATTATTGTAGGCACTCAATATGTATCTACTGAATATAGAAATAATTTGTTTACAGTTAACCAGGAAGAAACCAAATTATGTATTTTCTAGTAGGATTTACACAACCTTAGTAGGCTGTAAGGATTCTTAGGGATCAGTCAGAACATAGTGCTTCATTTTATCTATGAGGAAACTGGATTCCAATGATACTAGGTAACTTGCTTAAAGTCATACACACAGTTATCGATATAATAAAGAATGAAATGAATCAATGGTCTTAAAGTTATGTGTATCATTTCCTCATTTAAGGATATCATAAGTATATAACCGTTGCCATTATCATTTTCTTCACCAGCTACTATTCATTATGTTCAATACCATCTTTAATCTTATAAAAATCATGTAAAACATAGGTACTATCCCCATTTAAAAGTTAATCAAGTCAGAAGTCCATAGGTGGTGAGTGAGATGAATGACTCAGGATAGAATTCAATTCATTTGATTCAAGTCCATTAACTTTCCCATTGAACTTCATTACCTGCTCCAAAATGATAGCATTTAATTTCTAAATATATCTGAATCTCAACCTATAAGATCAATTATAAGACTATGCTTGAATTAAAACATTTTAACAATAAGAAACTCATTGCTTAATTTTCACTTGTTCTTTCTGGTGTCAGCCATGTCTAACAAATTAAATGAGATACTGGCTACAAAACCACTTAGTAAACTGTAAAGTATAGATATTCAAACAAAAATCTGAAATGTCACTAAACATATAATCTGCAAATGTAAAAGATATGTGTTTGCCATGGAAAAATTGGGTAGACTATCTCCCAAGTGATGGCATCTTATCTCTGATATTATGGTGCTGGCCTTTCAGTCACAGAAATCTAATTTTGTCACCACACTTAAAAGACTCTCAAGATTAGACTCACATTAATAAAATTTACAAAGAATGATCTATACAATCAGAATGTCAGTTTATTAATTATGAGAAAAAACTGTAATGGAAAGTAGAATGCCCTAAGTCTGAAAAACCAATGCATTCTCTCCCTGGAGACAAAATTACATGGGAAGTCAAATAACAGTCAGAAAGTTGCTTGGTGATCATACAATTTAAGCTAATGGAATGAGATGAATTGTTTCATGGCCATAAATTAAACCAGATTGGTGTATTCCTTTCCACAGTAATAATGGTATTTTCAATGAGATCAGAGTACTTAACATCTTCTGAATAAAACTCTCTGTCATAAACACCACTTCAGTCTTCTCAAGTAATTCCTTGGCCAAAAAGATTATAATTAATACATTATTCCATTAGATAAGTTCATACACTTCTACCAAACTACAGTAAAATCCTTCTAGTCTAGGAGCCATTTTGTTTAAGGTGATTTTACATATAACTCTGTTTTGATAGAAAATATATACAGGGGTTAGCAAACGTAATTTTACAGTTTGAGTACACAAAACAGAGTTTATTCTTTTGAGTTAATAAAGCTCTTGTAACAATTATAACCTAAATATACTTTTCCATATAAAAAACTGAAAACCTATTTTTGCCGAAACCTGTATTTCACTGATATAGTAACCAGTCTTATTCCTAAGTTCTTAAAGATGCCCGAAGTACTACTGCTACTTCTACTACTTCTATTACTACTACTAGCTAATATTCTAATTATAATAACAACAGCTAATATTTGGGTGATTATATACTCAATCCTATGCTAAATACACTGTATAAGGTAAGTATTAGTCTCATTTTACAAAGGAAAACAATGTTCTCAGAGAGAACATAAATTACCCAAGGTCACACAGCTGGTAAGCAGAAGAAATGAAATTTGAATCTATGTCTGTCTGATTCCAGAGTTCATATTCTTCACTACAGTAGTCTATGAAACACTTCTATCATTGCTATTATATTTCTGGTTACTGGACTCCTTATTCATGTATCCTGCATTTGAGGGACACATACACAAGTTCTTAAGAAAACTCTGTATATAAAATGATTAAACCATTATATATATATATTTTAATAACATAAATGCAGATGCTGTTAATACTAATTTACTTACTTAACATTTATTAAATGCCTACTGTGTACCAGCACTTTTGCTGGAGGTACAGCAGTAATATAAGCAATGTCCCTGAGCTCTAGAACTTATCCCTTAGGAGTAAGGGGATGGAAAAAAAAGGAGAGACAAAAAAATAAACAAATATCAATATATTAGATAGTATTAAAAGCCATGAAGAAAAATAAGCAAATGAGGAGGATTAAGAGGGCAGAGGAAGAGGGAAGATGGTATTTTACAAAGTGAAGACAAGGAAAGTCTCTGATAAGGCAACATGTGAAAGGGGTAAGGAAACAAGCTGAGTAGATATGTGAGGGAGGCCATGCCAGGCAGGAAAGTTCACAGGCCCTGCGGTGGAAGTGAGCTTGCTCAGAGAAGACTGAAGGCACATGAGGAATATTCACAGTGGAGGTAAGAACTGGTCATAGTAGGTATATATTTGGAAGATACTGCAGAATGACAGTATCAAAAAAAATCTCAGTATAGACAACCAAATTATTTAAATACACAATTTCTTTGTCATTATATAGTATCAAGCATTCTACAGAATGAAACAGAAACATAAGATGACTTACTTTACTGGTCAATGTATTTATTTCCCGTTCAGCTTTATGCAGTTTACTGATTAAAATAGTATTTTGTTCATTGCTTGATTGTAGCTCTTTTTCCAAGCGTTCAGCCTGTAGTTTAACTGACTGTTTTTCAGCCTTTTATTAAAACAAAATATTTTAAAATTGTTTCCTAATTTTTTACAATTATATACAAATAAAGTAAGTACTATTTAAAATATGCGCAATCATACTATCCAAAATTATTCAAAATCTCAACAATACTAACACACACCAAAGAAAAACATATTTTTCTCAAAGCATTTGTTTCAAATGAAAGATGTGCATTGCAAGAAATATGCAACAGGAGTATCTGGAACAATCAGCATGTCAAGAGCCACCAGTGAAATAAAGTACTCTCATACTTCTTTTATGAATGCACTTACTTGATAACTATTTACCCTTATTGCTGACATAATCGAAACATAAATTTTTGGGGTTCCAAATCCACAGCAGATAAGAAAAAAATATACTGGAAGTACAAGAGGGAGCTCATTTATAATAGTAAGAATTAAAAACTGAATCTAAAATCAATGGAGATTTTTTTAAAAAAATGAGACATAAGAATTAAAAATCCTCAACTAATTTGCATCCTTTAGAAGTATGGGCAAAGAGCTCAATAGCTCTTAACCTCATAACTAATAAAGATTCTTAATGAAGTCTGAAGTTGTCAAAACAATTTCTGGTTGGTAATTCAGTACTCTCTAGTTAGGAAGGGAAAACTAAATGCTTTTAAAAAAATATTTCTACTCAAAATACTTAAAATAAAAATGCCTGGCACTTAAAGCATAAGCTTCAGTTTTGTCACATCTCATTTCCTATGTATCTTAAATATAATATAGGAGGGTATTTAAATAATTCAAATGACCCCCCCCTCCATTTTCCTCAAATATAAAATGATAGTTTCTGGGCACACTGATAGCCAAAAAAGTCAAAGGTCAAAGATGAAAGAAATGCTTGCTGTCATTGCTCATTTTCATTTCATCTGATAAAATTAAACACAGTCCCTTTTGAAAATGTCACAAATGAACCTCCCATCTTTTGTCATCATTTAACTTGTCCTGAAAATAACCACTCTAACAGGCCTCATGGCAAGTCTTACACTGGGGCCACATACTGTATTCAGTTGCAACCATCCACTTATTCTGTCACTGTGTAAATATACAAAGGATGAAAGGATGGCAACACAAGTGGTCTCATTCCTAATCGTCTCACATTAAAGACCAATTATACTAACAACTATAGTTCAGTACCAGTATATTCTATCAAAAGCTTCATCCAAAAAAATAAAAATATGACATCTTCTAATATACTCCTTCTACCAGCTTGCTGGCTGGGGAAAAAATCACTCTTTTGGATATTGGATTTTAATTACAAGCTAAGTACCCACTAATTTCTTCCAAATCAAATCATTTCACAACTATCTGAATGAAAAAACAAATCACTTTGGACTGCTCAAAACAAGTTCAACACAAACTAGTGTATTTGCTATGAGTTAGACACTAAGAACTCAGAGGAGTAAGCATCTCTGAAAAGATGGTTAAAGGGTCCAGAATATCTTGCCACTGTGACATAAAAATTCTGTTGAGCTGAAAACATTTGGGAATCAACACATATTTAAAAAGGGGGTATTTCCTCAACTCCTTTTATCTGCCTAAAAGGTGGAGCCTTGGAAAAGAATTTAACTGTTATAAATTCTCTCCCCAGGGGCTGCATAAGCAGGGAAGACTGACTCCTATCATGAGAGACAGAAGTCAGCATCAGATAAGAAATCACCTAAATGTGAAATCACATTTCACAAAACTGTCCTGTTTCCAATCTACTCTCCTAAAGGCCCATTTATCTATTCTAAGAGCCCTTTCTTCCCTTCTCCTTTCCCTACTTAAGATGGTATCTAAGTCCCAAATTCTAACTGCCTCTTTGGTACACATTTTTCTGTGAACCTCCATGTACATATATGAATAAGAATCTATCTTTTCTCTTACTAATGTCTGTTGTCATTACTAATTCACAATCCCCAATCACTGAACCTAAATGGATGAGGCAAAAGTTTATCCTCTCCCACAATGGAAACCAAAAATTTTCAATGGAGAATACCTCTAGGAGTATCAGCCTTGATCTGCCAGCTCTTATCTCTCTCTAATGAACTCAGGAAAATAATTCAGTAAAGCCTTATGCATTAGTGGCCAAGGTGAATTTTACTCTCTGGCAAAAAGCTGTCACAGGTCTGTAGTTATGGTAGCTCTGTTTAAACAGGACTTATGATTTTTAAGATCTTAAATTCCAGTATAAGGAAATAACTGTCTAAGAAGAAATTGTTCTTTATAGTTTGAGATGACTTTAGTCTCCAGAAACTCAAATAAATTATTTTGGATTTTGCATATTCTATTCTGTGGCATTAAAAGCATTACGTAATTTAAGATAGGTGACTTGACTCCCAAAGAAGAAATAATCCCTTTATGTATGTGGTAGCATAACCACTGCTTATGAATCAATAGTTTTCTTCTATACAAAAAGAACATATATACTCTTGGGATTCCACAAATGTGTCAGCATTAGATTGGTGAGCATATCTTTATTCTCTAAAAAATCAGAGGCTTGTCAACTGCACTTAAAAAGAAAAGTATGCTATACTTTTTCTATCAGGAAGCAACTGAAATTTTACCTCCAGAGATCGGATAGTAGCCTGCATCTCAGCCAGCTGCCGCACCTGAATTCTTTGGAGATTTTCTACCTGCGAGCCAGAATTCTCTTTTTCAGCCCTTAATTCTGCTACTTCAGCATCTAAATTTTTTATTTTCTGATACAAACGGCCTTTTTCTCGTATAAGTTGCTCCACTCGTTTGCTGTCTCTTGTGGGATCAACACTAATCAGCTGATTATGTAGATCTTCTTTATCTTTCTCCAGTCTTGCAATCTAACAATAATTTGAAAGAAAGCATCCAACTTTAAATTACTGAATTTTCAGTCATGAACATGCATTATAAAGTCAGTAAATTAAAATTTACAGTTGTATAATGTAAAAAAGAAAGCTTAGGTAATGAAATGAAGTACTAAGAAAAAATTCTAAAATGTCACATTCTTCATTCTGACTCAGCATGATTCAGATGTGAGGGCAAGTACCTTGTCCTATTTTCCCTTTATTTTCCCCACGGTATCTAGCATGGGGCTTCATCAGTTGCCAAATAAAATAAAAAATTATAAATACTATAAAAATAATGATTAAAATAAGTTTTATTTTAAAAACTGATCACAACATTACAGGGGCTTATACAAAATCAATATGCTGATTACTGCTAAGTTTTTCCTTATGTGACAGTAATTCTTAAACTATTGCTATGCCAATAAAATTACCTATTCCAAGGCAACTTAATTCACCAAAAAAAGCTATTTGTCCATATAAATAACTATAAATGTGACTGATGAGGATTTTTAAATGACATCTGAGAGTTTATTAAGGCCCTAGTTATAATGATGGTATAGTTCCTAATTCTCAGATTCATGAAAGAACTGAAAATCACTGCTCCAAGGCATTGAGAAAAGTCACTGGGGAACTAGTAGAGCAGAACCACCAGTGTTTTCCTCATTCCTGCCAACCATCACTTCCAGATCCCATGGGCCTCCCAACGAGTGGGTTTCAAACTGGTTCCTAACCTCTGAGGCACCTCAGAGGCAACTCACCTCCAGGAATGAGGGGGCCAAGCAGTCATGGTGAAACTCATTCTTTCCTTTCCTGATCTCCAAAACTGTGCATCCCTTACCACCACTACCACCACCACCACCAACAACAACCAAATCTTTGTTGTTACCCAGAGCTACTCTTTTTAGTTTCCTTTCATACATATGAGGTTTCCTCAGATGACTTAATGAAAGGATTCCATTATTTAATTAAAAACAAACAAACAAACAAACAAACAAACAAAAAAAACTAGAAACCATGGCTCTAAATACTACCCAGGGTTTGTTTTGTAGCTAGAATGAGCTTAGAAGGCTCCCTCTAAGCCAACAGGACTTAAAGTAAAGCTCTGTAACCTTGGCAAAAGTGGCCCAAGGGACAAGTGATTGCTCATACTGCTATATATGAATCAAAGAAGTGTGAGTGTTCTCATCTGTAAAATGAGAGGTTAGACTGGAGGCCCTCTAAGATCCTTTCAACTTTAACATGTAGTGATTTCAATTTGGTTTTGGACGTGCAGAATTAAAGATGTGAATGGGAAACAGAACTATCTAGCCAAGAAAACGTTTTTTCCAGAAAGGTAAAATTTTCTTAGAAGGCAACTGTACAATTCAGAATCAAGCCCTCAAAAACCCACCTAATAATTATCTCTCCTATTTTTCCTCCTACCCTTTACACATAAACATTATCCCTGGGGTTTGGTCGCTGACTACCTTTTTTCCTCCATTTCTCTTTCTCTTCAGCTATTTGTGTGACTGTACAAGTCACTTTTTCACTTTAGCCTCAGTTAAAATAAAGGGCTTGGGTTGGACCATTTAGCTTTTGCATAAGGTAATTCATCTAGGTCAGGAGTCAATGTACACATCTCAGATTCAGACAATGGTATCTTTACTGAGTACTTGAATGAGTACTGAGCTGAACGAGCTACACGTACAACTGTATTCTCTTGTCTTCATATTATGTACAGGATCACAGAGCTAATGTTCTTGACCAGCATGTTTCCTGTATCACTACTTTCTCTAGTAGTTTGAAGGGGCTAATGTGGTAGCTGAAACTATGGACTGAGTTGGCTAATGGCAGAGTCAGGATTATTAGATCACACATTTACAACTCCTAAACCAGAGCTCACTATCAAATCATTCTAACAAAAACTGGTAATCACCGCCTTCTAATTTCTCTATTCATTTATTGTCATGAAACAAATATTTACTGAGTATTTACTATATACCCAGCACTGTTCCTAGCAGTAAGGACACATTAGAGAACCAAGCAGACAAGCAAATAAACACAAAACCTGTGCTATCAAGAAGCTTGTATTCATCACTGCTATGACACCACACTTGTCCCAGTCATCTGGGCACAGATCTCAGACACATCCTCGGCTCTTCCCTTCTCCTCCACTCTCCATCAGATTCACACGTCATCTTCCTTGAAAGGATAGCTGTGCTAGCAATCCTTTCTCTAAACTTACAAAAGGCTTTGTTTGAATTTCTCTTTTATGACATTTATCCAAACCTGTCTACATTAGTTACCTCCATGTTTACTTTACTCTATTTGAGAATATAAAAACTTACTTGGTGGAAAAAATTATGTATTAACCAATTTTAACTTTAAAAAATTGTTGAGGTAAAGAAAACTGAACATAAACAGATCAGGAACCAGTAATAATTGTTGATGTCCTTTTTAAGAGATGGTAGCACCATTTTAATTCTCCACAGCACTGGAAAGAAAAAGTTTGTGTATCTAACTGCTCCAACGGTCTTTGTTTTTATCATTTTCATAACACAGCACAGAGAAATGGTTAAGAGTACAGGCATTGCCACCAAATGGCCTAATTTTTTTTTCTTGCAGAATTTTAAAAATACTGTCTTTGGGCTTATATTATTTTCAAAAAGAAGTCTGTTGCCATTCTTATCTTCATTTTCTGTAAAAAATATCTTTTTCCTCAACTTTTTAAAAATTAACTTTTTATTTTTAGATAGTGGTACAACATGCAGTTGTAAGGAATAATACAGAGAGATCTTGTGTACCTATCACCCTGTTTCCCCCACTGGTTACAACACCCACCCTCCATTTTCTAGAAAACATTGCGCAGAATTGCTTCTCATTTTTTTAAAATCACTTGGTAGAATTCTCCAATGAAATCATCTTTTGGGAAATTATTAAATTATAAATTTAGTTTCCTTGATAGTTACATGACTATTTAAATTATCTATTTCATATGAGCAGAGTTATATTAGTACATGCCCATTTCATGTTTGTCAAATTTATTTGGGTAGAGTTCTTCACTTCTGTATAAGCTAATAAGATTACCCTATCACCCTTTTGATATCTGTAAGGTCTCTAGTGATACTTGGTTTCATTCCTGATATAGGTAATTTGTGACTTCTATCTTTTTTGTCAGTCTAGCTAAAGATTTGTCAATTTATTAATCTCAAAGAAATAGCTCTTTATTTCCCTGATTTCCTTTACTACTTTTGTTTCTCAATTTCATCGGTTTCTGCTCTTATCTTTTTTATTTCCTACCCTCTGCTTGCTTTGGGTTTATTTTGATCCTCTCTTTCTAGGTTCTTAAGGTGAAAACTTAGATTATTGATTTGACATTTCTTTTCTAATGAATGCATTTAGTCTATAAATTTTCCTCTCAGCACTGCTTTAGGTGTGTCACAGGTATTTTAATATGTTGTATTTTCATTTTTGTTCAGGTCAATTTATTCTTTTGAAATTGTTCTTTCATTGAATTATGACTCATGAATTACTTGAAGTGTGTCATTTCACTTGAAGACTTCCCTGCTACCTTTCAGTTATTGATTTCTAGTGTAATTCTATAATGACTGATGAACCACTCTATGTAATTTCAATTTTTATAAATTTGTTGAGGTTTATTTTATGGCCCAGGATTTTGACCTATCTTGGTATATGCTCTGTGACCACTTGAAAACATTGTATGCAGGTACTCTTATTGGGTGGAGTGTTCAATAAATGTTGACAGGATTCTTTTGGCTGATGGTGTTATTCAGTTCTATATCCGTCCTAACTTTCTAATTGTTCTATCAATTTTTAAGAGAGGAGTGTGAAGTCTCCAACAGTAATTGTGAATTTGTCTATCTCTCCTTTTAGTTCTATCGGCATTTACTTCACATTATTTTATAGCTCTGGTTCATACACATTTAGTATTCATTGTCTTCTTGGAGGAGTGGTTTTTGTCATTCTATACTGTCTACCTTTGAATTTTTCTTTGCTCTGAAGTCCACTTTATCTGATATTAATATAGCCACTCCTGCTTCTTTTAATTTTTGCATAATGTATCATTTTCTACCCATTTACTAACTACCTATATCATTGTATTTTAAGTTTCTTGAAGATGGCATATAGTTGGGTCTTTTATTTTTAAAATCAACTCTGTAAATCTGTCTTTTAACTGGTATATTTAAACAATTTACATTTATTATGACTATTAATATATTATGGCTTAAGGTTTTCTTTTTCTGTTTTATTTTTAAGTTTGTTTTCTTTATCCTACCTTTCCTCCTGTGGGTTACTTTTTTAAAGTAAAAAATGGGCTAACATTTTTTTAGGATTCCATTTTGATTTATCTATAATGTCCTGGATATCTCTGCATATAGCTTTCTTAGTTGTTGCTGTAGGTATTACATTATATATACATAAAATCATAGTGTGTTAGATTCATTTTATCAGTTCCAGTGACAGAGAACTTTGCTCCCTTTACATCACTTTATCCTTGTTCATAATATAATTATCTTAATTATTTCCTCTCTGTACAATTTAAAACATACTGGACAGTGTTTATAATTTTTGTTCCTAAAATCAAAGAGAATTTAGAAAATTCACTCATGAAAAAAAGTCTACTATATATATACCCACAGTTTTGGTTACTGTGCTCTTCTATCCTTCTTGATGTTTTGAGGTTCCTTTTACTTGGTTTTCTTTCTGTTTAGAGAATTTCCCTTAGACACTCTTTTGGGTAGGTGTACTGGCAACAGATTCTTAGTTTTCGTCATTGTAAGAATGTTCTGATTTATCCTTCATTCCCAAAGGATACTTTTGCTGGATATAGAATTACGAGTTGACATTTTTCTTTCAGAACTGGATAATGTTGTCACATGTCCCTCTAGCCTCTGTGGTTTCTGATGAGAAATATCAATATCTGGGAATTGTTTTCCTTTTATAAGGAAGGTATCATTTCTTCCTTGCAGTTTTCAGTATTTTTTCCTGTAGAGTTTAAGTCTGATGTCTCTTACTGGGGATTTCATTGTTTTTATCCTGTTTGATGTTCACTCACATTCTTGAATCTGTTATGGTGTGTCTACCAAAGTTGGGGGAGGGGGTCAGCCTTTTACTTCTTCAAGTATATTTTTTAGCACTGCCCTCTTTCTCTTTTCCTTTCTAGGAGAAAAATCTTTGATCGTTTGTTATATTCCCATAGGTACCTGAGGCTATCCCTACTTATTTCTTTTTTTAATCTATTTTCTATAGTTTGTTTACACTGGGTGATTTCTAATATACTATCTTCAAGCTCATTGATTCTTTCTATCCCATCCATTCTGCTGTTGAGCCCAGCAACTAAGGCATTTTTGTTTGTTTTTCAGAGGGTTTTTTTTGATCATCGCATTGTTCAGTTCTAAAGGTTTCATTTAGTGCTTCTTTATAATTCTGTATTTCTTTGCTGAGACTCTCTTTTTTCATTTGTCCCAAGAATGTTTTTAATTGTACACTGAAGCATTTTTACCAGGGCTATGTTAGAATATTTGCCAGATAATTCTGTTATCTCAGTGTAAGCATCTACTGATTACCTTATTTCATTTATTTAGTTTGAGATCTTCCCGGTTCTCAGTATGACAAGTGATTTTTTATTAAAATTTAGACTTTTAGGGTATTGTATTACAGGAGACTCTTGATTCTTATTTAAATTTTCTGTCTTAGCAGTGGGTGGGCTTAGATCCAGTTTTAATGCAGTATTTGGCTGGAGCAGAACTGCAATTACCTAAATTAACTAGGATACTAGGCTGTTCTTTTCCTAGTACCTTGCCTAGAGAGAACAGGCCTGTGTTGGGTATTTTTATTATCTGGACCAAACTGCTACTTTCTTCAGCATCAAGTCAGCAATTTGTGAGACAAAATTTAAAACAAACAAACAAACAGGGAACATAGTACAGTCAGTCCTTAGGTCCCAAGGACCTTAGCTGGAATGCCTTTTCTCCACCTTCTAGCATCCTCTCATGTTTGTTTTATAAATAATGTCCAGTGTTTTCTGTTATACTTACCAGGAAGAACAGGGAAAAGTGCATCTACTCCATCTTCCTGGAAGTAGAAGTCTTTTGGTTGGCTTCTAAGATTTCCTCTTTATCACTAGGTTTAAGGAATTTGAGTATTTGTGCCTTGGTGTAGTTTTCTTCATGTTTTCTGTGCATGTGGTTCATTGAGATTCTTGAATCTGTGGTTTAGAGTTCCCAGGAAATCTGAAAAATCTGACCATTATTTAAACTATTTTTTTCCTGTTCTTCCCTCTCCTTTTAGAATTTCAATGATCTGATATTGTCCCACTATGTTCTATAACCACTTTTTCCTGTACTTTTTATCTCTGTATTTCATCTTGGATAGTTTCTATTGCTGTTAACTTCAATTTAGCTATTGTCTTTTCTTCCACAGCATCTAATCCACTTCTGGTGAATTTTTCATTTAGACTTCTGGTGAAAATTCATTTAGAATTTTTCATTTAGAATTTTTCATTTAGAATTTTTCACTTTTCATCACTAGGAACTTTTCTTTGAAGTCTTTTCCATGGCCCTAACTAATGTGGCTCAGTTGATTGGGTGTCATTCTGCAATGCAAAAAGGTTGCCAATTTGGTCAGGGTTGCAGGTTTGGTCCCCAGTCAGGGCACGTATGATAGGCAACCAATCAATGTTTCTCCCATCGATGTTTCTCTCCCTCTTTCTCCCTCCATGCCCCTCTCTCTAAAAAAATAAAATAACAACAATAAAATAAAATCTCTTCCATTCCTCTCATCATGTTCAGGCTTCTCTTAACTTATTGGATATATGGAGTATATTTATATATGGTTTAATGACTCTGTCTACTAATTCAGTAATTTCTAGGTCTGTTCCTATTGATTGACCCTTTTCTCTATTATGAAATACATTTTTCTGCTCTTTGCATGCCCAGTCATTTTTTTTAAAAAGCTTTATATTATAGTTTTAGGTTCCCAGAAAAATTGAGCAGAAAGTGCAGAGAGTTCAATATATCCCTGTCTCCATACACACAGCCTCCCCCACTACCAACATCTCACACCAGAGTGGTACATTTGTTACAACTGATGAACCTACACTGACATACCATTAACACCCATAGTCCATACTTTACATTAGGGTCCACTCTTGGTGTTGCCAATCATATGGATTTTCATAATGTGTATTGGCATGTATCTGCCATTATAGTATCCTACTGAATATAGTGTGTGTTCCACCTATTCATCCCTCCCTCCCCCATCCCCAGGGCAAACACTTCTCTTTTTAATGATAGCTCACATCTTTTTGGTACTGAATAATCTTCCATTGTTTGGATGTACCACTGTTTATTTAATTATTCACTTACAGAAGGTCATTTTGGTTGCTTCCAAGTTTTTGCAATTAGGAGTAAAGCTGCTAGAAACATCTGTGTGTAGGTTGTGTGCAAACATAAGTATTCAACTCTTCTGGGTAAATACCAAGGAGTGCAACTGCTGGATTATATGGCAAGGCTATGTTTAGTTTTATAAGAAACTGCCAAACTGTGCTCTAAAGTTGCTATATCGTTTTTCATTCCCAAAGTCTGTTGTTCCACATCGTCACCAGCATTTGGTATTGTCAGTGTTTTGGATTTGGGCCATCCTAACAGGTATGTATCTCACTGTTGTTTTAAATAGCAATGCCCTATTCACACATGGTGTTGAGCATCTATGCTTATTTGCCATCTGTATATCTTCTTTGGTGAAGTGTCTTTTAAAGTCTTTGGCTCATTTTTAACTCAGGTTGTTTGTGTTCTTATTGTTGAGTTGCAGTTCTCTGTATATATTGGGTTATAGTTCTTCACCAGATATGTCTTTTTCAAGTATTTTCTCCTCGTGGCTTGTCTTCTTATTCTCTTGACAGTGTCTTTCATAGAGCCCAAGTTCTTAATTTTAATGAAGTCTAACTTATCAATTATTTCTTTCATGTATCATGTGTTTGGTATTGCTAAAAATGTCATCAACAAACCCAAACTCATCTGGCTTTTTCCTATGTTATCTTATAGGAGTTTGATAGTTTTACATTTTACATGTAGGTCTAAGATCTGTTTTGAGCTAATATTTGTGAAGAGTCTGTGTCCAGGTCCATTATTTTGCATATACAGTTGTTTTACCACCATTTGTTTAAAAGTCTATTTTTCTTCATTCTGCCTTTTCTCATTTGCCAAGGATCAGTTCATTATAGGCCTGACCAGTGTGGTTCAGTTGGCTGGGTGTTGTCCCAGAAAACTAAAGGTCACTGATTCAATCTCCGGTCAGGGCACATGCCTGGGTTGCAGGTTTGGTTCCAAGTTGGGACACAAAAGAGAAACAATCAATTGATGTTTCTCTCCCTCCCTTTCTCCCCCTCTTCCCTTCTCTCTAAAAAAATAAGTAAATAAAGTCTTCTAAAACGAAGATCAATTCACCATATTTGTGTAGGTCTATTTCTAGACTCTTTGATACATTCTAATGATCTATTTGTCTATTCTTTCACCAACAGCGTACTGTCTCGATTATCACAGCTTTATAGTTTAGTCCTTAAGTCAGGTAGTGTTGGTCCTCTGACTTTGTTTTTCTCTAAGATTGTGTTGGCTATTCTAGGTCTTTTGCCTGTCTATATACACTTCAGAATCAGTTTGTCAATATCCACAAAATACTTGCTCAGTTTTTCACTGGGATTATACTGAATCTACATATTAAGTTGAGAAGAAGAGACATCTTCCTATCTATGAACATGAAATATCACTCATTTAGTTTTTCTTTGATTTCATTCAATGAGTTTTATAGCTCTCTTCATATAGATATTTTACATTTTAAAAATCTTTTATATTTATTATGATAATTAGCACTATGATTAATGCTGTCAGGAACTAACAGTAATACCATTTTGTTGAGTATTTACTATACACCAGGCATTACAATAAATATTTTGCACAAGGAGCTTCAAGTTTCTAGATCTTAGTTTTTAAAACCAAGTTAGTTTACCTTTTTATATTCCTGCTTTTCTAAGTTTTCCCCTTTTCCCATATGTACTAGAATTGAACTTTCTAAATCAATAATAGAATACAAAAGCATTTTGTTATTTTTTTGCACTACAAAGTAACAGTTTACTCAGATTTAAAGTTCACATTTTAATCTATTTTTGGAAGTTACAATCTCTTTTCCTTCATTCAGCGTCTTAAAAAAGAATTCTACTCAGACTGACAAGAGAACAGAAATAATAGCATTTGTCGCTTTCAGGCCCCGAGAGTTACCTTGGTCATGGGAGTCGTAAAAGGAAGATAACTGTGACAAATGAAAAAGCCAGAGCAGAGAGCACCTGCAAGTAGGGCAGTCAGAACACTGGGAGTGCACTGAAGGTGGGGAATGTAGGCGCTGCAATCACAGATGCCCTCAAACCATTAGAGCACCTACGTGCTGGTCTGACACTGAAAACTCTAGCGTACTAAAATAAAGAACAGGATCATATACTCAAGAAATTTGTGGACATGTAATTTTAAATGAAATAAAATCTAGCATTTATGGAATGCTTATTATGTGCTTCATCCTTATCTAAGCACTTTATATATTTTAACTCCATCAGATATGTACTATTGTTAACATCATTTTACAGATGAGGACATTGATGCACACAGAAGTTAAGCCAGCTACCAATGTCAAACTAAATGAACATTTAAAACATTAAAAAAATTTACATGTTAAAAAGTTTAGTTTTTACTCTAAACTGCATCCACAGTTTAATTTTAACTAATAAAATTTCACAAGACTCTTCTATAAGGTTGCCAAAATCAATCATGGAGGTCATTTAATTTTAATTGGGAAGACTTTTGCCACTTGTGATGTGGTTCAAAGTAATCTGAGAGGGGTGCAAGTCAGAGAATTTTCAATAGGTTAGATAAAGGAACCATGCAGGTCCAGAGCACCATTCCAGAGAGAACTTCAGAACCTACAAGCACAGAAAGGAAGTGTTGTGAGAGGTTTCATAAGACCTACTGACATTCGTGTCAGGATAAGGACCAAATCAGAAATGCAGTATCAGCGTTGTGCTACCAGTGCTATAAGGAAAAAAAATAGCATATAATAACAGGGAGACAGAGTGGCTCTCCTGTTTGCCACAGGAACTCTGGCTTCTCATCTGCTTCATAAAAGCTAAGGTAGAGCTCCATCACTTTGAAGAGGATGATGGGGTAATCTCAGGGACCTGTCACTGCATATCATATCATTCTTGCAGTGCTCAATGCCCCCTTCTCGAGATCTCAATACTTGCACACTGAATTACACTTGCTTCTTTCACTCATTCAGTCTACTGGAATAATTACCTATACCTGCTCTGTATTGCTCTTAATTACTATTATTTGCAGAATAATATAAAATTAGACTCTTAATAACATAATAAAAATAAAATAGCACAACTTTTAAATAATGACTATCTAGGCATTGAGAAATCATATTATCTTTTTCATAAGATAAAGATATCTTCTTTCATAAACATTAATTCAGAATATCATGAGGGAGATGTGAATTCCTCAAGCGTTTCTCAGGAAAACACTAATAAAATCTTCGCAAAGATTTCCCCTAAGAACCAATACACTAAAGAATATTCAGTCACTTATTTCACTTTATCTGTACAAGTGAAAATGCACAAGTGTTGTATGAATCCTTAATTAATGAAAGAAAAACCAATTATTTCAGTATCAAATTAACATATTTTATACCAGTGAACTTGTTTAGATTTGAGAATGGCAAGAGTAGGCTTTCCTTTGAAAGTTTTCCTGCTGTTTCGTGACCTACTATCATCTATCTCACTAGGTTTTACTGTTATTGTGGACAGAAACTTGAGTATATTAAGATAAGTGATAAAATAAAATACCAAGTAATCCGCTAATTAATGTAGATCCTGCATAATTAATTGGGAAGTAGATACAAAAGAACTTCGAACTTATCAAAAAGTCTCACTTTTCTAGCCTCTACTAATTATGGCTTCTCAGCTGTATATCTTCAGATTCCTAAGAATGCTGTAAGGCATCTCAGTTATGAAATTAACTGACTCCTTAAAATTTTTAATAAATATCATTTGGCCTTTCATGGGTAAAAATACACTAGCCATCAGATTTCAGATACAGGTTTCATTCTTTACAAAAACAATAATACTAAGAAACTGAAAAGATACAAATAATCATTAGCACATAAATATCACTGTTAGATTTTAAAAGGCAAACTATAAAATAAAGCATCACTATCTTTAATCTCAGTATTTACTCTTCAGTATACTAAATCTACATTTCAGACTGGAAATCTTTATTATTTCTATTTTCTACAATAAAAATTTTATATGCAGCTACTCTAAATCTGTTATAATTCCAGATTCAAACTCTTTCATCATAACATATAGTATAGATCTATTTATCTCTTGACACAATTAGAGCTATTGGCTAACTCCTAATTAGCGTGGCAACTTCAAATCATTGGTTATTTCAAACCTACACCTCAGAGCTGGGATTTGGGGTGCCTGATTTCTATTGCTAGCGTGGCTGCTGACTTTCTTTGAGACTTTGAGCCTTTGAGCAAGTCACTTGTCTTGTGCTTCAGTGTCCTCATTTAAAATGGAGACACTGTTACAACCCAAGTGAGATCATATGTGAATAAAGCATTTAAAGTTGTAAAGAATTTTTTAATGTAAAAGACTATCATAAATATTTATAGTTTTCTGGTACTGTATTATTAATTAACTGGATTCAAGGTTCATACAGCTTCTTACATAACAAACAATCACGGAACACTCACTGTTCACAAATGTCGGCTTGATCCAACTAGTTATTGGTAAAGGAATGTGAGCATATTTTAGCTCTTGATTCCAAATAACAACAATGCAATAAATGTGTAATGCAGATGCACTTGTACATAAAATGTTTCATATAACTATAGACAACAAACTTTTTTACAAGTTCAACTAGTATTACATTTGTGATTTGATGATACCAGGATAAAATTGGTATTTCTCTCCATCCTGAAAATTCATCTAAAAGCAACATAAAGAATGAGAAACACAAACCCCATTTTTGGAAATATTAGGAGACAAACCACAAAATGAGTAGAAAGGCTTCCAAAAGCAACAGAGACAGAGTAGCAGTGCGCATCGTAGGCAGCAGAGAGAGGATGCTGTTGCTGAAGTCAAAGAACAAAGTACAGAGCTTGAAAGGTGATGGCACACACTAAGGTATAAACCCTTTCTTTATACCAGTGGAAAAAAGGTTCGTGGGCTGACAGCCAGAGCTCTCCTGGTTGTGGTGTGGTTCCAAGAAAGAGAGAGGGACACTACTAAATAGGGAATCACATAGACAACTATATTTGCAAAGAGAGAAGTCCTTCTCTGTGGCTATGGGAGAAAAGAGACTATCACCATTGACTTGGGCAATATAAAGGCAGCAAAGAGTAGAAAAATCTAACAGCCAAAAAGAGTATTCACAAGAAAAATAGTACTACAGAGCAGATGGAAAGCATGACAAGTACTTCACCATTAATTAATAAAACTAATTATGGCATCAACCTAACTTGGGATTTATAAAAAATATATAATCATAAAGTTTTATTGACTAGAAAGATAACTAACTACTATTGTCAATCACTCACCTCTAATTCGTATTTTATTTTTTCTCCTTCTAAAATACGTGCAAATTCTTCTTTCTCGTGTTCAAATTCTGATTTGAGAAATGTATGTTCATAGCGAAGCTTATTATATTCAGCTCTATACTTTTCAACTTCCTAAGTTAAAAGAAGACTGCAATTTATCACAAATTATAAATGAAATTTATATTTACGCCCAAAATTATTTTTGCAAATATAATTTTAAATTACATTATACTCAGAGCAATTATAAATGTAAAAAATAAGCTTAACAGAAGTATAAATAAACCTTGGAAAAGTTCTGATAACAAGTATGCTACACACAGAATTAGCACATTCCTGAGAAGGCACTGATAAAGCCAATTACCATTTAATTAATCTTACTTCCTCACTGGTTCTCATAATAATAAAAAATGTACAGAAATGTATATAGCATGTCAAAAGTTTTGACCACTGGACTTAATAAAGTAATATTTAAGAACATAACACACCTTTCAAAATAGATTAAAAATTAATTTGATGATAAAACAAAAAATACCCCTAAAAGTCAGGCAGAATGAATTCGAAGTACATAAAAGATTATTTTAATATTTAATACAATAACTTAAGGTTCAAATATTACAATGATAGTTAAACCCAATACATCAGTCTGAAGAATATATGAAGCGCCAACTTTCCCAACTAACCAGGAACACATGCATTCCCTGGTATGCTCCAATTCTGTTTCCTAACACTATGAAAGTCACTTGCATTCTGAATCTCATTCTAAATAACAGAACAGAAAGGAGGAGGAGAACTATTTCAACATACGCCAGGCTATTAAATAATAAGGAAGCCTCCTAAAATACTCAGCTCCCTAGAAATCTTCAGTCAAAAGATTTCTCTTCTGAGCCAGTTCACAAACCAAGGAAATGGGTTTTGTGATTTTAGTAGAGGCATACTTTGTTTTGATATTTTTTAATTTCATCTCTATTGCATTTTCTCCCATTATCCTTTCTCCCAGAAAACACCACATTGTTGCCCATGCCCATGAGTCCTTTCTCCTCTTTGTTTTAAAATTTTAAAAATGTTTTTACCTAACTTGATCATTTAGGTCTAAGCAGTTTTGTCCATATCCAAAAATTAAACCTACTCCCAAAGCTATAATGCTTTGATTATCCATTAGGAGAATATTCAAAAGATGATTTAAGCCAGTAAGCCACTTATAAAACAGGATTCACAATTATTTTATGCAATGGCAACATCACTAGCCTACAGTTTTCCAAAGGGGTCCATTTTGAAGGGGGCAATACTCATTTGTATGTATAAGGCCAGGTATATCTGTTAAATAAGGTAACATACCTAGTATAGTATCTAACATATTTAATATCTGTTATATTTTCCTGTCCCCTTTATTAAATATTTAGTCATATTAAACCAAGGTTTCATAAAAGGAGATTAATCACAATCTGAAGGAAAATTGTATCAAATTTTTACTTTTCTTAGATGGCATTAAATTCATTCTTTCATTCAACGAATATTAATTGAACCCCTACTGCAGGCTAAGGACTGTTTGAGGAACTTGGAATATAATAACAGTGAGCAAAACAGATAAGGTTCCTCCTCTAATGCAGTTTACATTCCTAGAGGTGGCAAAAGAGACTATAAAAAATAAGCACAATGAATATTATACAGCATATCAGAAGATGGTAAGTGCTAGAGAAAATAAAAATGTATAGGAGGGTAAATGGGGGTCCAAAGGGCTAAAGACTGATAGAAAAGAAAAGCTGGCATATTAAGTGGGGGCAGGGTTTGGTCAAAGTAGGACTCACTGAGGGTGATATGGAGAGGCTGGCCATGAGATAACTAAAAGGACAGTGTTCAAGGTAAAAGCATCATCTAGAGCAAAGACTCTTGAATTGTACCATTTCTGGAATGCCAAAGCAGCATCAATGAGGCTAACATGGATGGAGAAATGAAAATCAGGGAGGTGATGGGGTCTGATCCTATGCAGCCTTAAAGGCCACTGTACAGACTCGGAGTAAAAGGGTAGCATTGGAGGGCTTTTAGGTTGGGAAATGCTGCTTTTCATCAAGCAAATTTTCACAGTCATATGAAGATAAATGCATAGTTCTTTCTGTATAAATTACTTACTTCATCTAGACTCCTAAAACGCTCTCTCATTGGAGTTTCTAATTCTTGTCGCATTTGGGCTCTTAACAATTCCAAGTTTTGTGGAGTTAATACCTAATGTGCAGAGAAATACAAATGATTCTATATATAAAAATCACAAATATTAAAATCAAGGATTTGCCAAATTTTAGTCTATCCCCTAATTATGACAATAAAATGCAAGTCATAGAAATTTTACAACATACCTAATTTTAGAGTAATCACTACATAAATAGAACCATTATCTGAAACAACAATTTAAGTCAATTTCAGGCTCTCAGAGATGTCAAAAATTCTATTAACATGATGTAAAGACTCACTAATTATTATCATTGTGATAGTGAGAAATAACTACGCTGGCAATTAAGGTTATCATGTTGGATACAACAGTTGATAGTCTATTTTCTAAAGCAAGCAAAATAAAGGTGTAATAATTTGGTATACCATAGAGTATTCTTCAGATTTATTTTCAATCAGAATAGGCTGCTTTTCACTGTGATTGCCAAAATGAATTTGAAGGTTCCTTCCTGTTACACTCTTTATGAAGCCCATTGTTGATAGAGTAATTCAGTATTTTAGTAAGTTCCTTGAAGGCACATACTGTCTTTATTCACCATGGTGTTCACAACACCTCACACTACTGCCTGACACACAGACACCACTCAAATTTCTTGAATGAACAAATACTGGTTGTAAAAAAAGAAAAACAAAAAAAAAACCTAGTTTGCTCTTACATTAATTTCTGAAAACTAAGAATAATGTTTCATTTAATTCATACATTTATTCACCAATATTCCAAATTTCTATACATTTTACTGAATGAATGCCTACTATGTACAAAGTATAAAGCATTGTGTAACATACTATTATCTATATAATACACTGTTTAAAATACCTAACATGCATTAACATCTTTAATCCCTACCATAATACACAATGTAGCTATATTATCATCCCCTTCTTTAAAAAAACTGAAGCATACAGTCTAACCTTCTAAGGATTACAGATATTCACAGGAATGTTGGGAACCGCCCTGCCTGGTTTCATAAGCTGTAACCTGCCCCTGGCTACGGCTGAGTGAGAGACCTTGAGACCATAAACTATAAGGAGACAAAGCTTCAAGAAGTCTCCTAATCTCTTGGCTGCCTTACTTCCCCTGCCTGACTTAAACCTGAAACAATGACAGAGGGCAGTGCAGCCCTGTGCTGGAAAAGGCGGGTTCCCCGGGGGTGATCAGGCCTAAGAAAGAATGCGTAAAATCCTGTGAAACCTGCTTTGCTAAGAATGTTCTTAATTTTCTGATAAGGGTCCAAGAAGGATATGAGTTTGTTTTCCAAAGTTTTGTAGCCCTTTCACTAACAGACCCTGACTCAGAATAAGCCCTCAGAGTTCTTTGTATGTCATCTATTGTTTGATCCTTACTATCTGACAATGGTTAATGAGCTTTACTGTATTCCTGGGCAAAATAAACCCAATAAAAGCCCATTGAGGAAAAGGCTCTTGGCCCTTCTCCTTTGAGAGATCAGCCACCTTTGCTCCCCAAGCAGATCATGTCTTGGTAGACTTCTTATCTGTGGTGGCTGGGGGGGGCCCTGCAGGCAGAGCTCCCCCTGCCCACAGGAAGCATTATATCTCTCCATAAGAAGTTCAAAAGCATACTAAACATTTTTGTACCTTGCTTATTCATTGAAAGTTTTTAAGCTTAAAAATGGCATCCCCACATATATATTTTAGGAAGAAGCCAGATGGATCAAAAGCTTTGGTGGGAAGAGAATTGCTGGCTGTGAGAGAAAAGAGGCAGTGAATGGGGTTAGAGAAACCAGACAGAAAGCTCTTGCTAAAATCAGGTTTATGATGTCAATAATCTCGATGACAGCATCAGGAGTTCAAAATGAGGAGGGCTGATAATTAAAAAAAGATGAACAGGTAAACCTTATTTTATGAGGTTTCAAACAAATCAACTTTAAAAATAAACAAATAAGCGAAACTGCAGGGAATCTCAACAAAGATATAATATTAAGAAATATTATTCCACCCTAGCCAGGTGGCTCAGCTGCTTGAAGCATTGTCCTGCAGGTTCAACCCTCTGTTGGGGTGAATACAGGAGGCAACGTTTCAACGTTTCTCTCTTACATCGATGTTCTCTTTCTCTGTACCCCTTTTCCTCTCTAAAATCAATAAACATATACTATGGTAAGGATTACAAAAAGTAAGAAATATTATTCCTTAAGTACTTCTAGGTATGGTGTTGCTACTGTGGGCAATGCTTTTAGAAGAGGAATTGTCTTGTATATAATAGAGATCTATATTACCAAACAGAAAGAGTTTATCCACCCACACTAGCAGAGCCAAAGACTAAACACCAAGAACTGTAGTGGAGAAACACTGGCTATTGGCACCACTGAGAAGAACAGGAAGCTAATGCTCAAAAGTCCAAAATCCTTGATAGTTTACAGACAAAGAGTTTTATAAAATCACAGGTCACCATGAGTAAGAGGCTTGGGGCCATTGGTCTTGGTAATTGGTCAAGAGTGAAATGAGGGCAGTATATCCTTATTCTAGGTCTTGATAGACTTCCAGACTGGCTCATTCTAGGTCATTCAGACTGGCATCATGAGAATGTGGCCAGGGGATTGTTGAGCTTCAGCGATCAGGAGCTAAATTATAACTTAGCCATGATGTTATTTTTAGCTTAACAAAAACCCCTAACTTGTGACCCTGGTCAAGGCAGTCACTGTTTCTGACTGCCTCAGGGAGTTAATGAATAGTAAGGGAAAGGGCTGAGGTTTACAGGGTATGCTGTCCAAAAACTGAATGGGCTGGAGCTACATATTGGCTACATACTGGGTGGATAAAAAAGTTCCTTTGGTTTTTTGCATAAGATGGTTCTAGTAGCACTTAGTAGTCATTCAAACAATTTTATTAGATTGTGTTGTAATAGCTGTCATATCAGTGTGCAAAAAACTTACAAAAATGGGTAAATTTTTGTGTAATCACTATAATATTGAAGATGGAAGAAAATAGATTTTTGGCATATTGTGCTGTATTATTTCAAAAAAGGTAAAAACACATCTGAAATGCAAAATAAATGTTTGTGCAGCGTATGGAGAAGGTGCTGTGACTGTGCGAACCTCTCAAAAGTGATTGCGAGGTTTTGTATCTCGCTGAATGATGCTCCACAGTTGGGCAGACCAGTTGACATCAGTCAAATTGAGACACTGAGAACAACTGATGTTATACCACACAGAAGATAACCGACACACTCAAAATATCCAAATCAACAAAGTTATTGGTGAACATGAAAAACTGCCTTTATTTTATGGAAAAAAAACTAAACAGACTTTTTGGCCAACCCAATATTAAATCAGGACTCTTGGTTTCAGTTGGTCATTCATTTTGTTGTCAGAAAAACATCTTTAAAATGCATGTTACTAGGTTATCGTGATGTGCAAAAGAAAAGCTATGTATCTTGTAACTTATACTCATTGTATGCTATTATTATTTCTGCTCTCTTGGTTATTTATCTCCTACAACACTGGCCCCGCAGGCTAGCACACCTTACGCAAACAACTTCTATAATGGTTAACAAGGTGCTAAATGACTTCTGTCTTATGACTGTTAGTCCAATGTAGCGTACAAACATTTTTTAATTTTTTTAATTTAATCTTTATTGCACTTTTTCTATTACCATTTAGTCTTCTTATAGAAGAAATATTACTTAAGTACTTTTACATATGGTGATGCTATTGCGGGCAATGCTTTTAAAAAAGGAGTCACCACACTGTTGTCCATGCCCATGAGTCCGTTTTCATTTTTGCAAAATCACTACACCCCCTAATCTCCCTCCCCCACTAGCTGTCTTCTGTTCCCCATCTATGAGTCTGTTTCTCTTTTTGCTTGTTAGTTCAGTTTGTTCATTCGATTCCCCATATAAAATTATATGGTATTTTTCTTTTGCTGACTGGCTTACTTCACTTAGTATAATGTTCTCCAAGTCCATCCATACTGTTGCAAAGGGTAAAATTTTCTTTTTTTACTCCTGAGTAGAATAACAACGTGTAAAAGTCCCATAGTTGTTTTATCCACTCATCTCTTGATGGACACTCAGATGGCTTCCATATCTTGGTGATTGTAAATAACACTGAAATGAACATAGGGGTGCTTACATTCTTTCAAATTAGTGTTTTGGGTTCCTTAAGATAAATTCCCAGAAGTGGGATCACTGGGTCAAAAAGCAGATCCATTTCTAATTTTTTAAGGCATCTCCATACTGCTTTCCACAGTGGCTGCACCAGTCTAAATCCGCACCAACAGTGGAAAAGGGTTTTCCTCTCTCTGCCTCCTGACCAGCACATGTTGTTTGTTGATTTACTGATGATGGCCATTCTAACAGGTGTGAGGTGGTAGCTCATTGTGGTTTTCACTTGCATGTCTCTGATAATTAGTGACGTTGAGCATCTTTTCATATATCTGTTGGCCAGCTGTGTATCCTCTATAGAGAAGTGTCTCCTCAGGTTCTTTGCCCATATTTCAGTCAGGTTGTTTGTTTTTTCTTCGTTCAGTTATGCAAGTACTTTATAAATTTGGGGTACTAACCCTTTATCAGATGTAACAGCAAATATGTTCTCCCATTCTGTGGGGTGTCTTTTTATTTTATCGATGGTTTCCTTTGCTCTGCAAAAACTTTTTAGTTTGATGTAGTCCCATTTGTTTATTTTTCCTTTTGTTTCCCCTCCCTGAAGAGATACACCCGAAAGAAAAAATTTCTACAAGCGATATCCAAAATTTTCCTGCCTGTTTTCTTCTAGGGTTTTTATGGTTTGGGTCTATCATTTAAGTCTTTGATTCATTTTGAATTTATTCTTGCGTGTGGTATAAGAAAATGGTCTAGTTTCACTTTTCTGCAAATATGTGTCCAACTCTCCCCAAACCATTTACTGAATAAACTACATTTTCCCACTACATATGCTTGCTTCCTCTGTTGAATATTGATTGACTTTAATGGTGTGTGCTTATTTCTGGGCTCTGCATTCTGTTCCATTGATCTATGTGTCTGTTTTTATTCCAGTACCAGGCATAAGAACAGTTTTGATTACTATAGCCTTATAGTATAGTTTGATATTAGGTAGTGTGATTCCTCCAACTTTGTTCTTTCTTCTCAGGATTGCTGTTGCTATGTAGGGCCTTTTGTGGCTCCATATAAGTTTTTGACATATTTGTTCTAGTTCTCTGAAATTCATCATTGGAATCTTGGTAAGAATTGCATTCAATCTACAGATTGCTTTGGGTAGTATGGACATTTCAATGATGTTAATTCTTCCTATCCATGAATACAGTATATGCTTCCACTTATATGTATCTTCTTCAATTTCTTTATTTAGTGTCTTACACTTTTCCAAGTACAGGTCTTTTACATACTCAGGTTTATTCCTAAGTATTTCATTCTTTTTGAAGCAATTGTGAATGGGACTATTTTCTTAATTTCCTTTTCTGTTAGTTTGTTATTGGCATATAAAAATGAACTTTGATTTCTGCATATTAATTTTCTATACTGCTACTTTGCTGAATTCATTGATCGGGTCTAGTAGTTTCTTGGCGGAATCTTAGGGTTCTCTGTGTACAGTGTCATGTCATTGGCAAATAAAGAGTTATACTTCTATTCCAATTTGGATGCCTTTTATTTCTTCTTCTAGTCTGATTGCTGTAGCTATGACTTCCAGTACTATACTGAATGAGAGAGGTGAAAGTGGACACCCCTGTCTTGTTCTGGATCTTAAGGGGAACACTTTTATTTTTTGAACATTGAGTATGATGCTGGCAGTGGATTTGCCATATATGGGCTTTATTATGTTTAGGTATGTTCCCTCTGTTCCCACTTTGTTCACAATTTTGACCATAAATAGTGCTGGATTTTATCAAAAGCTTTTTCTGCATCTATTGATATGATCATATGACTTTTATCTTTCATTTTGTTTATGTGGTGAATAACATTTATTGATTTGCTAATGTATCAACCTTGCATTCCTGGAATAAATATCACTTGATCAGGGTATATGATCCTTCTAATGCATAGCTATATTCAGTTCGCTAATATTTTGTTGAGTATTTTAGCATCTATGTTCATCAAGAATATTGTAAAGAATTTTCATTCTTTACAGTGTCATTATCTGGTTTTGGAATTAGGATAATGCTGGCCTCATAAAAGGAGTTTGGGAGCCTTCTCTCCACTTGCACTTTATAAAACAGTTTGAGAAGGATAGGTGGTAGTCTCGGAATGTTTGGTAAAATTTACCTGTGAAGCTATCTGATCCAGGGCTTTTGATTTTTGGGAGATTTTTGATTACTGCTTCAATTTCATTGATGTAATCTGGCTATTCAGATTTTCTGATTCTTCCTGATGTAGTTTTGGAAGATTGTGTGTTTCCAGGAATTTATTCATTTCATCCAGGTTGTCCAGTTTGTTAGCTCATAATATTTTGTTACCATCCTTTGCATTTCTTTGCTGTCAGTTGTTACTTCTCCTTTTTCATTTCTGATTTTATTTATTTGAGTCCTTTCTTTTTTCTTGATAATTCTGGTTAAAGGTTTGTCAATTTTGTTTATCTTTTCAAAGAAACAGCTCTTGGATTCACTGATCTTTTGTATCATTTTTCAGCCTCTACATTTATTTCTGCTCTGATATTTATAATACTCTTCCTTCTACTCACTTTGGGCTTTGTTTGTTTTTCTTTTTCAAGTTCCCAATAGTGTGAAGTTAGATTGTTTATTTGAGATTTTTCTTTTCTTCTTTTTCTTCTTGAGCTAGGCCTGTAATGCTATGAAGTTCCCTCTTCAGATTGCTTTTCCAGTGTCCCACAGATTTAGGATTATTGTGTCCTCATTTTCATTTGTTTCAAGGTATCTTTTGATTTCTTCCTTCATCTCCCTGTTAACCTATTCATTGTTTAATAACATGGTATTAGTTTCCATGTTTTTCAGTGTTCTTGTGATTGATTTCTAGTTTTATAGCATTATGGCCAGAGAAGATGCTTGACATTATTTCAATCTTCTTAAATTTATTGAAACTTATTTTGTGTCCTAACATGTTTTCTATCCTAGAAAATGTTCCATGTGTCCTTGAAATGTATATTCTGCTTCTTTGGAGTGAAATGCTCTGAGATATCAATTAAGTCCATTATGATCAACTGTCGAATTTAAGGCTGCTGTCTCCTTGTTGATTTTCTGCCTGGAAGACCTATCCATTGAAGTAAATGGGGTGTTAAAATCCCCAACTACTACTGTATTTCTGTTGACCTCTCCCTTTATGTCCATCAAGATTTTCTTTACAGATTTAGATGTTCCTATGTTGGGTGCATAAAGGTTTACTAGGGTTATATTGTTTTGTTGGACTGTTCCCTCTAGCATTATGTAGTATCCTTTTTTGTCTCCTACATAGCCTTCTTTCTAAAGTTTATATTGTCAAATATAAGTACTGCTACCCTAGCTTTGTTTTCTTTTTCATTTACATGAAATACTTTTCCAATCCATTCATTTTTTTAATTGTTGTTCAAGTACAGTTGTCTCCATTTTCCCGCCACCACTTTCCCCTGTTCCACCCACCCCACCTCCCACCCCAAGCCTTCCCTCCTTTGGCTTTTACCATGGGTCCTTTATACATGTTCCCTGACAACCCTTTCCATTCTTTTCCCCATTATCCCCCCCACCTCCTCTGTGGTTACTGTCAGATTGTTCTTTATTTCAATGTCTCTGGTTATATTTTGCTTGCTTGTTTGTTTTGTTGATTAGGTTCTACTAATCAACTTATAGGTGAGATCACATGGTATTTGTCTTTCCCTGCCTGGCTTATTTCACTTAGCATAATGCTGTTCCATCCATGCTCTTGTGAATGGTAGGAGCTCCTCCTGTCTTTCTGCTGTATAGTATTCCATTGTGCAAATGCACCACAGTTTTTGATCCACTCATTTACTGATGGGCACCTAGGTTGTTTCCAGCACTTGGCTATTGTAAATTGTGCTGCTATGAACATTATAGTGCATAGGTTATTTTGAATTAATGTTTTAAGATTCTTAGGGTATAATCCCAGAAGTGGTATTTCTGAGTCAAAAGGCAGTTTCATTTTTAGTTTTTTGAGGAAATTCCATATGGTTTTCTACAGTGACTGCAACAGTCTGCATTCCCACCAACAGTGCAAAAAGAGTCCACATCCTCACCAGCACTTGTTATTTGTTAATTTACTGATCATAGCCATTCTGACAGGTGTGAGATCTCTTACTGTGGTTTTAATTTGCATTCTCTGATGCTTAATGACATTGAGCATGTTTTCATATGTCTACTAGCCATGTGTATGTCCTCCTTGGAGAAGTGTCTATTCAGGTCCTTTGCCTATGTTTTAATTGGGTTGTTTGTTTTCTTGATGTTGAGTTACTTTTAGTCTGTGTGTCTCTATCAATCTGAGATGGGTCCCCTGGAGGCAGCATATATATGGTTCTTTTCTTATCCATTCAGTTACCCTCTGTCTTTTGGTCAAAGCATTTAAGCCATCTACATTTAAGGAGATTATTGATGGACACACGTGTAATGCCATTTTATTATCAGACTGTTTTCTTATGTTTTTTTCTTTCTTTCTCTTCTTCTTCTTCTTCCTCTTAAAGCAAGCCCGTTAACATTTGTTACAATACTGATTTGATGTTAACAAACTCCTTTAACTTTTTCTTATATGGGAAGCTCCTTATTTCTCCTTATATTTTATTTCTTCTTTATATTTGATTGATTACATTGTTACACTTGTCCTGCTTATTACCCCTTTGCTCCATTCCAGCCAGCACCCCCCACTCCCTCAGGCAATCCACCCACCCTTGTTCATGTCCACAGACCATGCGTGTAAGTTCTTTGACTACTCCCTTTCCTATACTGTACTTTACACCCCCATGGGTATTCTATAACTACCTATTTGTACTTCTTAATCCTCTCATCTCTCACCCATTCTCCTACACCCCCCTACCTCTTTATCTTTAACCTTTGGCACTTTCATTATATCTTGGGGTACACCTCTTTGCAGCTTATTTTGTGTGGGACCCTTTATACTTCCAGGACTTGCATGTCTACTTCCTTCACCACATTAGGGACGCTTCCTTTCATTATTTTTTCAAATAGATTTCTAATCTCTTGCTCTTTCTATTCTCCTTCTGGCATCCCTATGTAGTGAATGTTGGATTTCTTACAGCTGTCCCACAGGCTGCTTATACCATCCTTGTTTTGGGGGGGTTCTCTTTTCTTTTTGTTGTCCTGTTTGTTTGTTTTTTTTCCTTCCTTATTTTCCAAATCATTCATTTGATTCTTGGCTTCATCCACTCTATTGTTGTTTCCCTGTAAATTGTTCTTTATTTCAATTAGTGTATCCTTCATTTCTGACTGGATCTTTTTTATGCTCTTAAGTTCTTCAGTAAGTTCCTTGAGCATCCTTACAACTAGTGTTTTCAATTCTGCACATGATTGCTTATCACCACTTTGTTTAGCTCTTTTTCTGGAGTTTTGATGTGTCCTTTCATTTCAGCCATGTTTCTTTGTCTCCTTGTTTTGACAGCCTCCCTGTGTATGTTTCTAACTACTAGGTAGAGCTGCTTTGACTCTGTGTCTTGGTGGCATGGCCTGATATAGTAGGTGTCCTCTAGGGTCCAATGGCAAGCCTCCCCTATCACCTAAGCTGGGTACTTGAGGTGCGCCCTTCGTGTGGACTGAGCATACACTCCTTTTGTAGATGAGCCATGGTTGCTGCTGGAAGGTCAATGGGAGGGATTTACCAAGGCCTGTCAGCTGCAGGGATTGGCTGTGACCACTTACCAACAACCTCTACCCTCTGTGGAGGATCAGCTGTGCAGAGGCAGGGTGGTGGTGTTCTGCTGTGGTCTGTAGCTGTCTACTGGGCGTGTTGGCCCCATGGTTTCCTAAATGGTGCAGCCCAAGAGCAGCCCTCACCTGTGTTTTGGATGGGGCCACCCTGCCTGATCTAAAAAGCAATCTGAGATGGCTGCTACTTATGCTGGGCTTGGAGATTCCCACACAAAGCCAAGCTGTGACTCTAGGCTGCTAGTTCTAGACCTAGGGCTCAATGAAGCTAGCTGCTGCTTGTTTGAGAGGATTTAAGAAGTTTTGAAGCATAAGCCAAGACCAGCCATTCATATAGAAAAGCAGCTTGGGTGGGTCCATAAGTTGGGTGGGACAGAGTCTTTGTAGGATCTCCAAGGTGGGTCCAACAGTGTTAGCCAGATTGATGGAATCTTAGATATGGCACCAGTCTGTGAGCTCTGTGGAGAGAGAGTCTAGAAAAGAGACAATCGCTTCTGCTCACCTTGATGCCAGACACCTCAGCCTCCCCTTGCATGCCACTGGTGACCCTCAAGCTACCATGCCAGAGCCCAGAGGGAGTAAGTTTGAGTAGGTGATACAATGTGTGGGTTCTTTAAGAGGAATTACTTGGGGCTCCAGTAGTTTTTCCCACTGACATCATCCCTGTTGGTTTTGCAGCAAGAAGTTGTTGAGACTTACCTTCCTGGCACTGGAACCCTAGATTGGGGTGCCTGGTGTATGGCTGGGACTCCTTGCTCTGAAGATGTCCCTTCTGAATTCTTATCCACTATGTGTGGGTGTGGGACCAGCTCATTCCTTGTCTGTGCCCCTCTACCAGTCTGGATGGATGTGATTCCTTTAATTCTGTAATTGTCAGATTTCTATTCTGTTGGTTCTGAGTGGTAGTTGTTCTATATTTTAGTTGTAATTTTTTTGAGGTTGTGTGAAGAGGTGAGCCATGTCTGCCTACACCACCATCTTGACTAGCAGTCCTCTCCTTCGATTTTAAATGACAGCCTTGCTAAGTACAATGGCTTTGGTTGTAGGTCCTTGATTTTCATTACCTTGAATATTTCACACCACTCCCTTCTAGCCTAGAATGTTTCTGTTGAGTAATTTGATGAGTCTGATCGGTGCTTCCTTGCAGGTAACTCCATGCTTTTCTCTTGTGGCTATTACGATTCTCTTCTTGTCTTTAAGCTTTGTCATTTTAATTATGATGTGTCTTGGTGTAGGCCTCTTTGGATCCAACTTGTTTAGGACTCTCTTGAGTTTCTTGGACTTGTGTGACTTTTTCCTTTACCAGATTAGGGAAGTTTTCAGTCATTATTTCTTCAAATAGGCTCTTGATCCCCTGTTCACTCTCTTCTGATATTCCAATGATACAGATATTGTTATGCTTCATGGTGTCCAAGATGTTTCTTAAGCTCTCATTTTTTTATTCCTTTTTCCTTTTGCTGCTTTGCCTGGGTCTTAAAAAACACTGATTCTATCCTCTGCTTCATCTAATCTGTTTATTCCTTCTAGTGTATTATTTATTTCAGATACTGCATTCTTTATTTCTGATGATCCTTTTTATGGTTTCTGCCTTTTTTCATGCTGTTGAGTATATCTATACTCATTACTCTAAACTCTCTATCTAATGAACTGTTTGCCTCCATTTTATCTAGTTCTCAAAAATTCACTTGTTCTTTCATCTGGGGTCTGTTTCTTTGTCTTCCCATTTTGGATGCTTTGTATTTCCCACCTTAGTTGTTAAACCAATCAATTGTTAAACTGATCAGCTGTTAATATAATCAAGTTGTAATCAGCAGCCTGGCTTAAGCACCACAGAGTGGGACAGAGTATTTCCTGTAGACAGGGGTATTGCCTCCCCTCAGTCTGATGCCATTCAGAGAGGACTGCTCTGCCTGTGAGAGATGGCTCCTCAGTATGGGGAATGACTCAGCACAGGGATCCTGGTAGATGTTCCTTTAGTTTTCTTCCCAGAGCCACCAACCCTAGACTCTCCTCTAGCATCTCTAGTCTACTCTACCCTCCCTTTTCCTGCACCCAGAGTAAGTGGCTGCAAATGAAATTTTGTGCTTTGGCCCTTTAAGAGGCTCTCTCCATCTCCAGCTGTCTCTCCCTGCCAAACTAAACCCTCTGCTTTTCACAGCTGGATGTTATCTGGGTTCCTTTCAGGCTCTGATGCTATAGGCTGGGGAGCCCAGCTTGGGGTTTAGACCCCACACTTCTCAGGGGAAACCCCCACACCCAACCACTGAAATATCCCTCTGGCACTTCAGCTGCCACCTGTGGGAGCCCAGCCCATCCTCTCTCATGTCTCCTCCACACGCCCTACCAGTCACATTGTGCTGAAGTGGTTTCTCCTGTCTGCTCATGGTTATTAGGCTTCTCTCCAGCTAGTTTTCAGATGGTTATTCTGGATGATTTCTCTACAATTTAGTTGTCATTCCTTATAGGTCCTGGGAAGAGGTTAGTTCCACTCACTCCTCCACCATCTTGGATCCATTCAAATTAAAGATATTTTTTGAGGCTCTTAACTTCTAGGCTTTGTATATACTAAACTGTTGAGGACTGAAATAATATGATATGCTTCAAAATATGAGGGGGGACCCAAAAATGGAATTTATAAAAAATTATGTATTTATTCTTATACATTTAAACTTCAGTCACCTTCAAAGAACTATCCATTTGATGCAAACCCATAGAGATGTTTTTTCCACCACTCAAACCAATTTTTGAACTTGTCACTTTTCATGTCTTTTAGTGCTTCTGACATTTTTTGTTTCACATTTTCCACATCATCAAAACATTTCCCTTTGAGGACTTTTTTCCATCCAGGGAAACAAAAACAGTAGCTTGTGGTGAGATCAGATGAATGAAGGGGTGGGACATGGGATCGTGCCTTATTTGGTCAAAAGCTTCTGAATACTCAGTACACCATGTGAACTTAATGGCAGATTATACAATGCAGAAGAAAAGATCAGCAAACCTGAAAATAACACAGAAACTACCCAAAATTAAACAAGACAAAAAAGATTTAAAATAAAAAAACAGAACATCTGTGAGCTATGGAAGAAATTTAAGTGCTTAATGTTAGAATCCCAAAAGAGATGAAAGAAGAGGAAAAAAAATATTTTGAGATGTCAAACTTTTTTCTAGATGACAAAAACTATAAACCCACAGATCCCCAACCCCTAGAAAGATGAAGAAAAGTACAATGGCATATTAATCAAATTGCTCAAAATCAGCAGTAAAGAGAAAATCTTAAGAGCAGCCTAGGTGGTAAGACACTGTATACACAGAACAAAGTTAAGGATAACAGCACATTTCTTACATGAAATAACATAAAAGAGAAGACAGTAGAACAACATCTTTAAAGTATTGGGGAAGGGGAACTATCAACATAGAATTCAATATTCAGCAAAATATCTTTAAAATATTTTTTAGATATATAAAAGATGAAAAAATCTCTCACTAGTACATCTTCACTATAAAAAATATTGATGAATATCCTTAAGACAGTAGGAAAATGATACAGATGGAAACAGGATCTATACAGAGGAATAAAGAACACTGAAATCGGTAATTGATTGGGTGTCTGATGATCCATGAGGTTTCCAAAAAGGTGGGGGGGAAAGGCAGACAACAGTACTTGAACAACAATAAAATTTTAAAAAATGGAAAAATAAAAATAAAAAATAAAAGGGGTCCCTATAGCATTTTTTCTTTATGATCTAAAAATCTTATTAAAAACAAGCACACACAAAAAATCTATCTTACTTCCCTCCCCCTCTCTCAAAGCACACATACGCCAAAGACATAGAATTAGAGGAATCTCCTCATGTGATTTTAGAAAGAAATCATGCTGTGTTTTAGAGGTCTAATGGAATACTGCCACTAAGTGTCTCAAAAGAAACATCCAAGGATGTTTATCAGCCTGCGTATCATTACCTACATTATATCTATAAAAACAAACCTGTAACACTCCAACACTTGTCATATTAGTAATACAAAATAGGCCAATATTTTCCAAAGAATGTTTTAAGATGGCAAATATCGCTGTGTCAGATATTCTTAACAAATTAATGACTTAAACTGAGTAATAAATTTTGCTCTGAGCTTCTGAGCAGCCAAATAAAATGATGAACTTACTAAGTTATATAGTTTTAACTGCCTGGCACAAAGAAACCACACAAATTTTTGGTCATTTTTCACAATTTTTATCAGAAATATATCAAATGACTCCCACATTTTAAAAAACTTTTGCTAACATGTTACATAATAACAATGTAATAATAGCTAACATGCTTTAACCATTTACTACATCAAAGCATCACACTAACAGTTTCTATGAATTGTCTTATTTCATCTTTAAAATCATCCTATGAGCCAGGCACTACTACTATTCTCATTCATTACAACTACACATGACCCAGAGTCTTTAAATGAATGTGTTTTACACCATTTTTCTATAAAAGCCAAAAGGATATTAAATCAACTCAGAAAAGGTATTTTGCAGGTAGACACCATATGTGTATTTTAAAATAATCATCTTTCATAACCTCATTGAAATATTTCTTGCTGATCTTACCCGTTTACTGAACTTAACTCACAATTTGTACAAATAGCAAACATCCATTAAAGCAAATGGCTAAATTGCTTTATATGTGTGTGCACATGCATATATGCATATATGCACATATGTGCACACATATATGTACGTTGTGTGCGTGTAAATAAAATGCCTGTTTCTTTAGCTTATTTTTGCCAGGCAATATCACATAAAAACTGGGTATGTTTATCTTGAACAATAGAAACTTTACCAGAAAAACTGTATTTTTCAGCAAACATTTGGGAACTTATCATATGGGGAAATGACCAAAGTTATTTTGTGTCAATCCAAGGAACTTTACAAGAACCAACATGGAGACTACAGGGAAGATGACTTCATTGCAATATGAGAGAGAAAATGCTTAACATACTCTAATTCATAAATGGACCTGGGTCACTTTACAAGTTCACTAGGTTCTCTAGCACTGAAAGCACTGAAACACGACAAAGGGCTCTGCCACAGATGTTCCTAAAGAGAACTGCACTTTGGACAGTACGTTAGTTTCCTACGGCTGTGATGACAAAATAGCACAAATCAGTTAATTTAAAACAACATGAATTTATTGTTTAACAGTTCTGGAGGCTAGAAGTCCAAAATGTCATCAAGGCCTTGCTCCGTCTAAAAACTGTAGGGTAAATCCTCCCTTGCCTGGTCCAAGCTTCTGGTGGTATGCTGACGATAGTTGGCAATTCTTGGCAGCTACAGCACTTCAATCTCTGCTTCTGTCCTGATAGAATATTCTCCCCATCCCCCTGTATCCCCAGCCCATGTGCTTTCTCTCTGTCTCTGTTCTCTTCTTATTAAGGACAGCAGTCATGTTGGATTAAGGGCCCACCATACGTCCATAGACCCTCATCTTACCTATGTCTGTCTGAAAAGACCCTATTTCCAAAATAAGGTCACATTCTGAAGTACTGGGAGTTAGAACTTCAACGTATCTTTTGGGGGGACACAATTCAACTCAGAACTAGATGATTACCAACTCTAAGATGCTGAGGCTCTAAATGCATGTAAGACAAGAAGTACAACATTATGTACGAACATAACAATTCTGACTCATTAATTTATTCTGTTTATTCATGTCATCCATTCAACAAATAATTTTCTGTGTACTGTAGAGCACTAGAAACACACTAAAAAATAGTTCCTGGTCTCATGGAGTCCATATTCAAATAGAATAAAAATGGCCATTATTTATGAGTCTGTACTGTGTGCCAGACACTATACTAAAAATATAAGTTATCTCAGTCCTCACAACAACCCCTATTAGGTAACAACTTTTATCTCCTTTACCACATGAGAAAACTAAGCTCATCATCTTCCTGAGATATTGAATCATTTTTTGTTACAAAAATGTTCTTTTTATCTTTAGTGATACTCTTTGTCTAAATCTATGTTATCTGATATTAATATAGCCACCAGTCTTCTTAAGCTTACTTTTTGCTTGTACTTGGTAAAAATAAGCATGTACAGATGTTACTCTCAAGAAATGGAGTAATTTACATTTGCAATGCCTAAAGAATACTTTCAGTGTCTTAAATTCAGTGCTCACAGATTCTTCATGTAGGCTTCTCAATTTTTGCAAAACAAATTCATCTACCAATTCTAAAGGCTTAAGTTACATTTCCCTCTGAAGTTTTTATCTTTTTGTTTAAGTGTCCTAAACTTTCCTATGACAGAAGCAGTAAGCACAGTGGAGGGCCCAGCCCAAGTTCAGCGCTACTGTTCTCAACAATGGGATATTTCAGGAAGATATGAATGACAAACTTCCAACACTGCTGTCAAAGGAAGCCATGAATTGGGTCATACACCATTCTAGATGACTTAAAAGATGGCTTTTTACTTTTACCATCTTATGACTCCAAGATTAATAATACTTTATCATTTGTACAAAGCTGTAGGAGAATATCACTATTAATATCTACTAAGTTAAAATATATAGTAAATTTGACTGCTACTGAAATTAAGCTTTGTTCTACTTTCTAGGCAGATGAAAACCAAATAGTGTGAAAAATACCGGCAACTAAAGAAAGTGCAGTCAGTATTTCAGTACCAACTATCTTTTGCTTAGGACTCCATTTACCTTACATTGTGCACAAAAATTATGTGCACGTATTGTTTTTACAGTGTCTTTTAAACAGCTCCTTTAAAAAAAACTATCATTGTTTTCTAGCTTAGTTTCAGTTATAATACTTAAAAAATTATAAATGTTTCTTTAAAAAATATTTAATTGTAAATTTTTATGAATTCAAACTGGCCTTTCCCTCAATTATTTTGAATGGTGAAATATTATTTAGATCAGAATAGGTAAGAGAATACAAATTTACATAAAGTAAGTTTTGTAGCTAAACCCTACATGGTAGTGAAAACTAGACTATAAGAGAAAATTATACCACCAAACTACTTAACTTCCACTAAACATCTGACAATTTTTATATAAGCTCAAATACATTTTCTTACCTGCAGCTTTATTTCTTCTAAGTCTTTAGTTTTCTCTAATAATTCCCCTTTTAGCTCTTCAAACAGCAACTGCATTTTTTCCTGATTAGTCTGCTTTTCATTTAACAGATGCTTGAGTTCATTTTGTACCTTTGTATACTCATCTTGCAGCCTGATTTTTAAAAAAAGAATTCAAATGTAAGTGTATCCTTTGCTTCCCAAGTGTATTACGTTTTACGTAAAGTCAACCAACACTACAGAAAATCAATACCACATATTCTATTAAAATTACAAATATCTTTATAGAGTTTCATCTAATTATCAACACTGTAGTTTCTGATGTAATTTTCCTTTGAAGAGAAAAAACAGATTTAACCACACAGATATATTTAATTTGATATGTCTTGGCTCCTTCAAAAACAAGACTTTGGGGGAATTTTAGGGCAGTAAAACTATTCCATACACCACCGTGAAGGTAGATACATGTCACTATGCTCATGACAAAGCCCACCGAATGCACAGCACAAACAGTGAACACTAATATAAACGATGGACTTCAGTTAATAATAATAATATATCAATATTGGCTCCCTGAGAAAAATATGCAAGGTATTAATAATAGGGGAAATTGGGGGGCGGGAGAGAGTATATGCGAACTCTGTGCTTTGCACTCTTTTTCTGTAAATCTAATACTGCTTTAAAAAAAAGCCTATTACGTTTTTAAAGTGTAAAATAAAACACAAAATTAAAACAAAAATTGATAAGCCATTTGACACCATGCTTAGTTTTGAATAAAGTAATTTTAAAGCAAAAATTTTACTGTATTAAGTTTTAAATGTAAAAATACTGCAAAAAAAATAATACTCTGTTCTAGAGCAAACATTCAAAAAATTTTTTAATCAAGCCCCTCATCTCCAAATTTATGTAATTTACCTTGTGTGTTCACCTTTCAGAGTCCGGTAATTAATTTTATGATGTTCACATCGTAACCTTTCATCAATTAACATTTTTTGTAACTCAGAGTGAGAATTAGACAGCCCACTGTCTCCACCAGGAGGACAAATGGTGGGAAGAGTGTCCATATTGGTAGGTAAGCTGACAACCATGTGAAAATAAGTTCTAGCTTTCTTATTGTCTTAGTTTTCTTTCCAAGATTATTTTCCACTTCCTTCTTGCTAAGACAGGATCTTGGGAGGCAAAATTATACCTGCATGAAGAAATACATTTAATTAACA
The DNA here is from genome assembly GCA_004027475.1 of Anoura caudifer. Lineage (NCBI taxonomy): Eukaryota > Metazoa > Chordata > Mammalia > Chiroptera > Phyllostomidae > Anoura > Anoura caudifer. The sequence goes on along the minus strand of PVKU01000726.1, from coordinate 17,114 downwards.
ATGAGTGAACTCTTTAGTGTTATATTTTTTATCACTTATTATTCTCCTTATGATTCTATAATAAAAATAACTTTGAGATTTTCAACTGGTCATAAAAGAAAATTCAAAAATACAGTTGAATCAAACACCTTATCAAATTTTCTTTTACTTCCACGCAAAGTTTCCATGACCACTAAGGTCACAGCTTCAAGTACTAACGTTACTGGAAGTACTGGCTTTTCCCATTCAGGTATACTCCCAGATTCACAAACCCCAGATGTTTCCTGAAGCTACCGTGTTAAACTTCAAGGGTAGATACTAGTACAAAATCCATATCCTGAAATCAGGGGAAAAAATCACATGGAACTTGGTAAGTGGCTAGGGAGAACCATAATCTCAACAAAGATGACCTTCAGTATACAACTGTGTGTGTGGTTAATGCTACAAGTGTTTTTTTGACAAAAGGTGACCTGCAGTCAGGCTACAGATTCAGGCAAGAAATCAGTCAACACATTAATACTGGTCACCTCCTACATGGACTCTAAATGGCCTCAGTTATCCCCAGAAGCACTGACCCAGCATAATAACTAAATGTTTATTTCATCTAAAGGTAAAAAATGATGACAGCATGTTCTTATTTAAATAATTAAAAGCAAGTATTTTAACCAAAATAATTCTGTCCCTTTTAAATTCATTGATCTTTCCCAAAAATAATATATATTTTTCCTAATAGCATCCCCTCAGTGGGAGTTATCATGAACTACTTTTTCTTACTACAAGAAAGATTTTTAGCCTATGAAAAATCTTTTCATAATAATCATAAATCTGACTCTTAAATTATTCTTGGTTGAAATACATCATGTCTGATAAATTAATGTGATGTCTGCCTATTACATTGGAGGGCTTTTCAACTAAAATTGGGATTGCTTTGGTTTCCTGTCAAATCGTATTTTAATGGGGGGGGGGGAGTCTTTCAAGGATACTTTACACCTTACTCTTATGTTAAACGTGCACCAGGATTTAACCTGTGCAAATGCAGAGTGCACTGTTTGTAGCAGCTGCCACAAAATTATTCTGTTAAGGGTATACATTCTGCAAGAGTATACATTTGTCACAGAATTAATGAATTGTATCATAAAACTGGCATGTAATTTTGATTCTGCTCTTTGATCTCAATTAATTTTAAGAGATAAAAACAAATAATAAACCTACTCATAGTTTCTAACAATATCACTACAAAGCATTATAGGGTTTAATTTTAATTAGCTAAAAGCTTAAGCCACCTTGGAAAAACCCAGACCTACCCTTTCATTGCACCACTAGAAAAAGAAAGATTTCCAAACTAAAATGAACATTTTTTTCTTTTTTATTCCAGATAAATTAACAGTAAAGTAAATATTCTCACTGACTCCTACTTTAAAATGGGAGTTAAGTCCCCAAAGAAATAAAATTCACTAAAACCTAAACATTTTTGTAAAACAAAGTTAAAATGATTTAGCTCCTTGCCTTTGGGTGCTGGATTACACTAGAAGTGGTTTTCAGAACATCACTGCTCTCAGGCTACCCTTTCTCAGTCACGGCCGCCAGCACCACCTCATGCCCAGTTCCAGGCCCCGTGCAAGGACCCACATATTGCCCTATGGAACTTCCCCAAACCAGGAGGGTTTCTCTCCTGTTCCAAGATGATGTTCACGCTTTCATTACCTTTTTCTATGTTAATATTCATAAGTAAGAAAGCTAGAATACACAATCACAGACAGTAGGAACCACACCCAAGTGCATGATACACTTCTTCTAGAACACACACACACAAATTAACAGTTAATTTGCACATGCTCACAAAAATCAGTACTAACCTTGTTGGAAAGCTACCTGTATCAAAAGTATAAAACTACTGATCCCGTGGTCCAATTCTAGAAATTCATTCCATGGAAAGAGCTGGATGAGTACCCAAAAATAGCTATATAATTTTCTTTGCAGACAGACAAGATGGGTGCAAAGTAAATGGAAGCTGTGTCCACTTGCTCCTACCCCCAAACTGGAGTTATTATAGCTGAACTGCCAAGCAATCAAGCTGAACAATCAAGTGAAACCCAGATGATATGAAATATTATAACCAAGGAGTATAGAAGAGGCTCCACAGAAATTGGTAAGAGGGGTTGAAAGGCAGAGGGGCAAAGCCCCTGAACACTGGATCAGTGACAGCTGAGAAACCAACAGATAGTGTGGCTGTGGAACTCCCTTACCCTAGGAGCAAGGGGTCTTAACTGATAGAGGACTCAAGACTTGGAAAATTTTAGCTTAAGGAAAAAGTTGCAAGTCTAGCAAGTAATGTTTATGTTAATGCTTTTGTTTCAGAAACTATAGATAAGACCCATCCTGGCTCCTGGGAAACAGCCAGCCTCCTGGGGCACTGAGAGAAGATCACCACCTGGGGACATCCGAACCTTTGTTCCAGGGAGAGCAGAGGACCACCCTCCCCCCTTGGGAACAGCTAGCTGCCCAGGACAGGAAGTTGCAGCTTCTGAATCTCAAGCCCTCACTGCACCTTGATTGTCCTCCCCCACCTCCCTTACAAAAGATCTGGCCAGGAAAGAGAAGGGAAGATGGTTTGTTAGGGTATGAACCCACCGTCTTCTCGGATCGCCGGCCATCTGAATAAAGCACCCATAAAAGATTCAATCACTGTCATTACTTATTGGATTTAGTAGTGACAAGCAGGTCAAACACCGGTGTCTTTTCTGGTTACATAACCAATGCAGAAATCCCCACAGCACCTGAGATGGGAAAAGGAGTCTGTAGCACGTGGAGGTGGGAATCAGTGGGGATACACCCAGCCTGGGACACTCAGAGCACACCCCCCATCATAGAGAGCACTCCTAGTGTCACAGCACCAGCCTGGAGAGTTTAGGTAGGGGCTCCGACTACTGGATAGGCCACGCTGTCGCACTCTGGTTCTGTGGAGGGACTGCTGGCTACACCCAGCAGTGACTTTAAGGAGTTTTCTATCTTCTGGGGAGGCATTAGGCAGAGACCCTGACAGTGACTTAACTGAGTGGCTTGGGAAGAGGACTGGTCTCCCCCAACTTGAGAGCAGAGTTGGTATCCCTACTCCCACCTGTTGAGCCATTCCGGCTGCTAAGTTCAGAGGTGCAGAAGAGCTGAGTAGGGCTGGGTCTTTGGCCCTGCCCTGCTGAGACCAGCTGTGCAGAGATCAAAGTATAGCATGGGGCTGGAATTTTGGGCCTTTCTTACTTGGTTTGGCAGTGAGCCAGGGAGCCACAGAGAGCTGAGATTTCTGGACTGTGTCTCCTGGAGAGGCTTCTGTCTGAGAACCAGATGGGTGACTGCTGAGCTGCTTGGCTATGTTGCAGTAAGGGAAACCCAGTCTCCCCAGTGAGTTTGTCCACACTATCCCCGAAAGGAGAAGAAGTGCCCCCTCCTCTCCTATAGGTTTGTGGGAAACTGTTAGAAAACTGTTTAGATCACCCTTGTCAAGTAAGAAGCACAGAATGAGTATTTTCGAAGCGTGAGTTCCACTGAGGCTACTGCCTGAGACTGGGGTAAAGGGCTCAGCTTCCTCCTGCAGGCTGGGTGGCATCAGCCCCAGTAGGAGGCTCTTTCATCTATCCCCTTGAGTCAAGGGCTGCTGAGCTTGCTCCTGCAAAGGGGACTGCTGGCTGTACCCAACCTGAATCTGCAGTGAGCCCACCTGGGGAAACTAGAGTCGGAGACTCTGGCAGAGACTGAGGGGTCTGGCTTTGAAGCAAGGGGCTAGCTTCCCCTCACTGAGTGCCTAACAATGTGAGCCCAAGTAGGGGTCCCAGAGCCCTATCTCTAGCCTGGGCTCATCCTACAGTCTCTCTTCAGGAGGCTCCAGAGGACGACAAGGCAACCTCAGGAGGAGGCAAAGTAGCTGAAGGTAGAGGTGGACCTCAGGGAACCTTGGTTCCTTTATTGAGCTTACCCCAGCTCTACGCTGGAAGAAGCTGACTCTTTTACACAGATTGCCGCCACCCCCGCCCCCAACACACACACAGACACAAGTCCAGTCAACACAGTGAACAGTGTGGTAGCTATATATGGGTAGCCCAAAACTGGTTACACAACACATCCAACAGCGACTTACATCTGAACCCTACTCCAGTAGACCCACAACCAACAAAACCTGTGGTGGGCTTCAGAGGACACCAGAGCTTGACCCAACTAGCCACACAACTGTTACAGAGCAACAGAAGGTCCGTTATTGTCCACGGCCTTATGGAAAGATGCCTCTCAAAGCCAGAGAGTTGTGAAAAGGAAAGGAAATGTTTATTTAATGCTATACAGAGTTAAAGTAGTGACTTAACATCTTCATTAAAATATCAAAGTCCTTTAGGATACCCACAGATGCCCACAGTGCTTCCTGTCTCCCTCTGCCCTAATTCAGGGTACCATAATTACAAGGAAGAGAAGAACACCGGGATCCAGGCCCTTGACACTGTCAGCTGTGTCGTCGTCCAGGCAAGATCTCTAATTAATCCAAAGCCATGTGACACCTTCTCATGGCCTACTGGCAAGAGTCCTTTCCCCCTTCTTTCAGGCAAAGTCTCTCTTGCTTCCAGGCCATGCAGCCAAAGGGAGCACCTCAAGGCCACATGGTCCTTCTTCTACCAAAGCTGTGGGGAAGGGGTCCCCACTCTGGCAAAGCTGTGGGGTTCTTGACTCTGGTGAAAACCCATGGATTCTCCTCTCAATGACTCCCACGTCTCTGTTTAAATCCCCACGCCAAATCTCTTCTGTACCCCCATTTCCGACTCCTCCTACAATCAGTTACACCTGCCAGCATTCCCATATATTCCAAGTTTATTGGGATACCATTATGAGTCTGGGCAAGTGTGTCCCCATGTTCTGGAGCCAATCTTCTCCAAGCTCCCACACAGGCACTGTAACTTGGGGTTCCTCCCCCAGTCATGTCTTGGGGGGAGTCCTTTCCATCCCCCTGGCTCAGAGCATGGCAGCAGCTATTTAACACATCTAAGCCACCAGCCAAAGGCTATAGATATGTTAAATGACCATGCCATGGATTAGCAGCTCTGCATGTCTCTGCTCCATGTGTCCCTTCCCCCAACTCATACCTGTGGGGGGAGAGGGGAGGACACCTTATATGTCCCTCTAATATTTCCTGGACACCCTGAGCTCTGGGCCCCATTTCAAATCCCTATTTTTGGGGCCCCCCTCCTGGCTGCACCCTGCATCACAACCAGCAACCAAAAGTGGGACTCCTACAGGCACCAGACCCTTCAGGGAACAACATGGCCACAAGGGGCAGCTCTGGCACAGTCTTACAAACCGTGATCAAGGCTTACCCTTACAGTCTCCCCGACTGAAGCACTAACTCTACCCACAGAAGGGCCAGCAGAATCCAAGACTCAACTACAACAGAAGGTACAAATAAGCCATGAGAAACACTCTTTGAGCATAAAACAAAGGTGATCTGGATGACAGTGCCACAAGCCCAACAAGACAACTTCATCATACAACCATCAAAACAAGTTTGGGAGACAAAGCACATCTACCTAGTACACAGATATCAAATGGAGAGACAAAGAAAATTACACTAAACAAAAGAACAAGAAAAATCCCCAGAAAAATAATTAAAAGAAATAAATGCAATGGAAGCAACTCAAACAACAGATGCAGAGTTTAAAATAACGGTTAAAAGGATATTCAAGGACCTCAGGGGAAAAAATGGATGACTGTTGGGAACGGCCCTGCCTGGTTTCAGAACTGTACCCCCCATGGCTAAGACTGAGTAAAGAGACCTTGGGACCACAAGCCACTAAGGAGATAAAGCTTATCGTCCTGGTAGGGGCGCTGCCTCTGCCCCCTTTTACTTCACCCTTCTTGGCCCCTAGTAGATGACTCCTTAGCCAATGACGGGTAAGATTCCTCAAGGGAGGGATAACCTCAGACAGGCATGGTCAGGATGGGGCCATCAGGGAAGGACTTGGGGGGCTATAAAAAAGGGAGTGATGGACCCTCGCCCCTCAGCTTTGACATAGCCTCAGTCCTCATTCTGTCTGCAAGAAGTCTCCTAATCTCTCTGCTGCCTTACTTCTCCTGCCTGATTTAAACCTGAAACAATGACAGAGGGTGGTGCAGCCCTGTGCTGGAAAGGTCAGGTTCCCCAGGGCAATCAGGCCTAAGAAAGAAAGCATAAAATCCCATGAAACCTGCTTTGCTAAAAATGTTCTTAATTTTCTGATAAGGGTCCAAACATAAAATGAGTTTTATGGCCCTTTTGTTATCTGATCCTGACTCAGAATAAGCCCTACTAGTTCTTGTATGTTATCCATTGTTTGATCCTACTGTATGACAATGACTGATGAGCTTTAGCGGTATTCCTGTGCAAACTGAACACAATAAAAGCCCACAGCGGAACAGGCTCCTGGACCTTTTCTTTTGAGAGATCGGCCACCTTTCCTCCTCAAGCAGATCATGTCTTGGTAGACTTATTCTCATCCATGGTGGATGGGGGGCTCTGTAGGCAAAGCTCCCCCACAGATGATCTCTGTGAGAACTAAACAAACAGATAGTAAGCATTAACAAGGACATAAAAAAACTATAAAAAAGAACCAGTCAGGAATGAAAAATATAACACCTGAAATGAAGAATTCACTAGAAGGAATCAACAGCAGGTTAGATGGTCAAACAGCAGAGGGTCAAATCAGTGAATCAAAACACAAGAAAACAGTATCTACCCTAAGAGAGAATGAAAAAGAAAAGACACTTAAGAGAAACAAGGAAAGCCTAAGGGGACCTCTGGGACAACAGCAAGTATATCAACATCTGCATCGCAGAGGTTCCAGAAGGAGAAGAGAGTGACCAAGGGATAGAGAACTGGTTTGAAGAAATAATGGCAGAAAATATCCCTAACCTGGTGAAGGAAAAGCACATACAAGTTCAGTAAACAAACAGAATCTTAATCAAGATGAACCCAAACATATCCACACCAAGAAACATTATAATTAAAATGGCAAAGGGTAAAGATAAAGATAGAATCCTAAAGGCAAAAAGAGAGTGTAGTTACATATAAGGGAGTTCCCATCAGGCTGTCTGCTGATTTCTCAACAGAAACACTTCAGACCAAAAGCATTGGCATGTATTCAAAGTGATGAAAATAAACACAAGCAATCAAGAATACTCACCCAGCAAGGCTATCATTTAAAATTGAAAACTAAATAAAGAGCTTTCCAGATTAAAAAAAAAAAAAGGCTAAAGGAGTTCAAAGGAGTTCATTATCACCAAACCAGCAAAGCAAGGAATGTTAAAGGAACTGCTGTAAGAAGAAGAAGAATAGACAGATAAACATAGGTACAAATTCTAAAATGGCAATAAATAAATACCTATTTATAATAACCTAAAGTGTAAATGAATTAAATGCTCTAAGTAAAAAGGCACAGGGCAACTAAATGGATAAGAAAACATGACCCATATATATGATGTCTGCAAAAGCCCCACCTCAGATCAAAAGATTTACACAGGATGAAAATGAAGGAATAAAGGAAAATATTCCATTCAAATGGAAACAAAGGAACAAAAAAGGTAGGATAGCAACACTTTTATATGGCAAAAAAAGACTTCAAAACAAAGGCAAACAAGAGACAAACAAGGTAACTACACAGCACTAAAGGGGATCTATCCAACAGAGGCTGTAACCCTCGTTCTGACCAGAAAGTATCCAATCATGTAATATGAAAAATAGACATTTATTGAAATGTCTCTATTTTTAGATGACTCTGTCTTCTTTATTGAAAAATATCTCTGTCTTCTGTCCTCTGTCTCTGTCTTCTTTACTGAAGAAGATACAAGTCACAAAAAACACTGTACACAGGACAATGACACCTCAGTCTTCATCAAAATAGGCACCTTGGGACCTCACAGTTCTCCCAATTGCCATCTGCTGCCCCATCATATTTTCCTGAGTCTCAGCGATGGTCTGAAATCTCTTCCCTTTCAAAGGTGATTTTAGTTTTGGGAAAAGAAGTTGCAGGGCACCAAATTTGGGCTGTTGGGGGACTGAGTCACTTGGGTGATTTGATGTTTCACCAAAAAAATCAGCACGAAATGTGATGCATGTGATGCATGAGCAGGTGTGTTGTCATGATAAAGCTGCCAATTATCAGTTGCCCATAGCTGTGACCTTCTGAATCATCCCAATAGTTTCTTCAGAGAAATGTTCAAGCTTAAAATCTGATGCAGACTCATTGCTCTACTTGCTCTAGTCATTTTGAATGCAACGGACACACAGTAAACATGCTCACTCAATGGTACATACCGCCCTCACTGACGAGTACAGCGAAGTTGTCATTTCCATGCCTCTGCACTCCAGTGCACTCTCCTTGGCTGCCAGGTTATATCAATGCCACACAAACCATTCTTGTTATATTAACAATGGCTGACTTTTTCTGGACAAACCTCACTACATGCACCCAACGTAAGAGCACCTAAATATATAAAATCCTGGTGTCTTTAAGGAAGAGATCGACAGCAATATAGTCATAGTGGAAGATTTTAACACCCCATAGTCATCAATGTATAGATTTTCCAGACAAAAAATCAACAAGGAAACAGTGACCTTAAACAACATGCTAGATAAAATGGATTTAACTGATATTTACAGAACATTTCATCCCAAAGCAGAATATACACATTCTCCTCAAATACATATTATTCTCAATGATAGACCACATGTTAAGACACAAAATAAGTCTTATCAAATTCAAGAAGACTGAAATCATATCAAGCATTTTCTAGGATCACAATGACACAAAACCTGAAATCTTAAAAAAATTATCAAAAACATTCAAATACATAGAGGCTAAATAGCATGTGATTAAATAATAAATGGGTTATTAATGAGATAAAGGAAAAAGTAAAAAATTGCCTGCAAACAAATAAAAATAAACACACAACAACCTAAAATCTATGGGATACAGTTAAAGCAATCCCAGCAGGGAAGTTCATAGCATTACAGGCCTACCTCAAGAAGCAAGAAAATTCTCAAATAAACAATCTAACCCTACACAAAAACAACAACAAACAAAACCCAAAGTAAGTAGAAGAAAGCAAATAATCAAGATTAGAGAAAAAATAAATGACATAGAGACTAAAAATCAATTTCAAAGATCAATGAAACCATGAGCTGATTCTTTGAAAAGATAAACAAGATTAATTATCCTTTTACCAGATTAATCAAGAAAACACAGAGAGAGGACCCAAATAAATAAAATCAGAAATGAAAGAGAAGTAACAACTGATATCACAAAAATACAAAAGATTGTTAAGAAAATAGTATGAACAACCATATGCCAAGAAATTGGACAACTTGGGTGAAATGGATAAATTTTTAGAAACATACTATCTTTCAAAACCAAATTAGGAAGACTCGGAATACCTGAATAGACCAATAACAACTAATGAAATTGAAGCAGGAATCAAAAAGCTCCCTGCAAACAAATGTTCTGGACCAGATGGCTTCACAGGTGAATTATACCAATCATTCAAAGAAGAACTAACACCGAGCGGGTGGTCCCACATTCACACACAGATAATCCAGGCAAAGGGGAAGCAGTGGAAGGGAGGGGAATCTGAGAGTGAGTGGAGCAAACGCCATTGTTTCCTCTCGGACCCCACCCCCACATACAGCATCACTACCCAGCGACTGGGCTGTCCCACCCTGGGGAACACCTAAGGCTCCACCCCTCACTACCTAACAGCCGCAACTAGACCCCTCCCCCCCCGCAAAAAAAAAAAAAAAAAAAAACCAGAAATGAAAATGGCTCAAACTGGAGAACAAATCAAAGCCCCAGAGCCAAATTATCTAAGCGATGAAGAGATTGCCAACCTATCAGATGCACAATTCAAAACCCTGGTGATCAGGATGCTCACAGAATTGGTGGATTTTGCTCACAAATTAGATGAAAAAATGAAAGCTACAATAAGTGAAATGAAGAAAAATGCATGGGGAACCAACAGAGATGGGAGGAAAACTGGGACTCAAATCAATGGAGTGGACCAGAAGGAAGAAAGAAACAACCAAACAAAAAACAAGGAAGAAACAAGAATTCAAAAAAATGAGGAGAGGCTTAGGAACCTCCACGACATCTTTAAACGTCCCAACATCCGAATTATAGGGGCACCAGAAGGGGAAGAAGAAGAGCAACCAGTGGAAAACTTATTTCAGCAAATAATAAAGGAGAACTTCCCCAATCTGGCAAAGGAAATAGTCTTCCAGGGAAGTCCAGGAAGCTCAGAGAGTCCCAAAGAAGGTGGAGCCAAGGAGGAACACACCAAGGCACATTATAATTACATTACCCAAGATTAACATGAAGGAGAGAATTCTAGAAGCAGCAAGGGATAAGGGGACAGTCACCTACAAAGGTGTTCCCATCAGACTGTCAGCTGATTTCTCAAAAGAGACCTCACAGGCAAGAAGGGGCTGGAAACAAGTATTCCAAGTCATGAAAGGCAAGGACCTGCATCCAAGATTGCTCTATCCAGCAAAGCTGTCATTTAAAATGGAAGGGAAGATAAAGTGTTTCTCAGATAAGGTCAAGTTAAAGGAGTTCATCATCACCAAGCCCTTATTCTATGAAATGTTAAAGGGACTTATCTAAGAAAAAGAAGATAAAAATATGAACAGTAAAAAGACAGCAAACTCACAGGTATTAACAACCAGACCTAAAACAAAAGCCAACTAAGCAAACCACTACAACAGGAGCAGAAATAAAGAAATGGAGGTCACATGGAGGGTTAGCAATAGGGGAGAGAGCAGAGGAGAGAGGGGGACAAGGTACATAGAACAAGTAGCACAGACAGTGGGTAGAAAATAGACAGGGGGAGGGCAAGAATAACGTGGGAAATGTAGAAGGTAAAGAACTTATGACACATGGGCATGAACTAAAGGGGGGAATGTGGGTGGGAGGGTGTGCAGGGTGGAGGGGAATGAAGGGGGAAAATGGGATAACTGTAATAGCATAATCAATAAAATATAATTTAAAAAATAAATAAATAAAAAGCAATGAAAAATTGTCCTCAGGTGAGGATAAAAAAAATTGGAATTCCTTTTGAACCAGAGATTCCACTTCTGAGAATATATCTTAAGAATCCCAAAACACCAGTTCAAAAGAATACTAGAATATGCACTTCTATGTTCATAGCAACACTATTTACAATGGCTAACATATGGAGATGTCCTAAGTGCCCCTCAGGAAATGAATGGATAAGAAAGGTGTGATATATTTATATAACGGAATACTATGCAGCAGTGAAAAAGAAAGAACTCCTACCTTTTGCAACAGCATGAATGGACATGGAGATTATTATGCTAAGTGAAATGTCAGTCAGTGAAAGACAAATACCATATGATCTCACTTATATGTGGAATCTAATGAACAAAATAAATTGACACACAAAATAGAAACAGAAGCATAAATATATGGAACAGACTGACAGTTGCCAGAGGAGATGGTGACTGTACAAAAGAAGGTGAAAAGGATTAGCCAAAGAACATATATGCATGGACATGGACACAGTACGGGAATTGCCTGAGAGGTGGCAGAAGTGGGCAAAAGGAGATAAAGTGGGGACAACTTTAATAGCATAAAAAATAAAATATAATTTAAAAAATGGAACTCAAACCAAAAAGAAATTTTTCTTTCCAACATTGTGTTTAATTAAAAAAGGGAATACTAAGCATCAGAAAGAAAGAAATCCTACCTTTTGTGAAAGCATGGACAGAACTGGAGAGCATTATGCTAAATGAAACAAGTCAGCTGGCAAAAGACAAATACAATATGACCTCACTTATAACTGGAATCTAATGAACAGAACAAGCTAATGGAAAAAAAATAGAACCAGAGACATGGAAACATGGAACAGACCAATAGCTGTAGGAGTGGAGGAGAGAGAGGGGAATGGTGGAAAGGGAAAGGACTAGTCAAAGAACACGTATGCATGAGGCATGGACATGGACAACAGAGATGGGTCTGACTGCGGGAAAGAGGGGTGGGCTGGGTGATGGGGACAAAAGGGAAAAAAATTGGGACAACTGTAATAGAATAAACAATAAAAAATAAAATAATAGGTTTAAAAAAGACAATAAAATTAATGCATTAAAAAAAGAAAAAAGAAAAATCAGAAATAACCTAAACTTCCATAAACAGAAGTACATGTATGCTATGCATTAGAAACGATGTTACATCTGTCCCCACTACCCCCACAGCAGGATAAAGATTAAGAATGCCGGATAAACACACACACAGACCCATATATAGCCAAATAATTTATATCAAGTTGATAACAGCAGTCACTGCTAGAGAAATAATAATAGTGGGACTCCCCCAATAGCACAACTTGGTCTTTGTACTTTCATCATTTTATTGTTAATTTTTTTAAATAATTATTCTGATAATGAACAATTCTACTCCCACCTATATTCAAATTATCTTAAACCAAATTCATCATCCTTGCTTTCAATTTTACTTTAACCTGACTTCCCAGCTCCCTCCCGATACTGATACTAGTATAATGTTCTCATTTATCCACACGTAACATCCCAAAGCCTTCTCTGCTTTCTCTCTCAACATCCTGTGTGTAAACACCAAATACTCTCTTCATTAAAATGCATTCCATTCTCTCCATTCCTACTTAACCACAAAAAGTCAGGCTCTTATCATCCCATAACTAGGCCATTATTAGAGCTTTATGTTATCTCTGCTTCCAAAATTTCCTGTCATCAACCCCACAAAGCACTGCCAGACTTAATATTTAAAACTTTGATTGAGCTTCTCACTCTCACTCAAAAGTTCCTATATATGAGACAAAGTCAAAACACTCCTGAATTTCAAGGCCCTACACAATCAGCTCCAATCTACCTTGATTAATCTAATTTCCTACCATCTGCCAAAAATTCCCTATTCTAGCTATCACCTGAACAATTATGCACATCATGCCTTTGTTCATGCAGCTTTTGTCTCAGTTTGTGAATCCTACCCTAATGAAAATAGACTATGGTATGGACTATAATCATGAACTCGATTTCTGTGATTACTGGGTATGAACAGGATTAAACACAACAGTTAGATTAGATATTGAAAAGAACTTCCTGCCTCAGATTTAAAATTATGAGCTGCTGGGTTGCATTGCCAATATACTATTCCAGAATTTCCTACCCTAGAAATATTTAAGAATCACAGAAATCTATTTGCGTATTTGTACGAGTCTTCTCAAGGTCAGAATAATTTTATTTGTTTTTAAAGTTTTAAAAATGAATGTGTCTGTTTTGCATATATAACACATTCAGTTTTCCAGTTTAGGAGTAATCAACTTAATCAATAATAATCTTGGAAAATCTAGTTATTCTAGTCCTCCAAATAGGTATCTAGTGTCATACTTAGGCCTCATAAAACACAGCTCTTTCTCTGACCTTCAAAAGTGGTTCCACAATTCTATATTCAAGTTTACAAAGGAAAGAACTTCTATTTTTTATACCAATTATCAAGGAGGCTTTTAGATAAAAAGAGAAAACCCCAATTCAATTACAGATTAAAAATGGATTTATATACATCTATACCTTACATGAAAAAAATCTGAAGTTAGTCTTCTATTTCAGGTGACAGAGGACTAGGTAATTTGGATCAAGCCTCCTAAAGAAAAAAAAAAACAAGATACTTTATAAGCTGTATTTAGAATAAGAGTAATTCAGGAAAAAGATAAAAGACTAGGCCTCAAATTGCTCTAAAAAACAATTTTACATGTAAAAAATGACATAATAATAAAAAGTCCAAAGGAAGATAAAGTAATATGAATTAAAGCCAAAAGAAACAAGAGATAATAATAGCCCTGGCTGGTGTGGCTCAGTGAACTGAGGGTTGGCCTGCGAACTAAAGGCATTTTTGCGACCAGTTCGATTACCGGTCAGGGCACATGCCTGGGATTAGGGCCAGGTCCCCAGTGGGGGACACGTGAGAGGCAACTATAGATTGATGTTTCTCTCCCTTATTTCTCCCTCCCTTGCCCTCTCTCAAAAAATAAATAAAATCTTTTTTAAAAAGTCTTTTAAAAAAAGAAACAAGAGATAATAGACACAAATGGTGTCAGTATTAAAGTTGTCAGACAATGATTTTGAAAGAAATTTCTATGTTATCTTTGTGTACAAGGCAAAAGAAAACAAGGTTGAGAATTTCTGAGAAAATTAGAAACCATAAAAAAATCAATGTAATCCATTACATCAACAGACTAAAGCAGAAAAATCACATGAATCATATCAGTAGATACAGAAAAAGCATTTGATAAAATCTAACACCCATCCATGATAAAAACTCTCAACTAATTAGGTAGAGAGGGGAACCTTCCTCAATTTGATAAAGAAGATCTATAAAAAATCTACAGTTAACATCATACTTAATAGTGAGAAGATAAAAACTTCCCAATAAGATCAAGAACAAGCAAGGAGGTCCCTTCTCACCACTCCTTTCTAACATCATACTGGATGGAATTAACACAGTAAGACAATAAAAGAAAATAAAAGGTATACAGACAGGGAAGGAAAAAATAAAACTGTCATTGTCTGCAGATGACATGGTTGTCTATGTAGAAGACTCAAAAGAATAATAATAATAAAAGCTCCTGAAACTAATGCGTGATTATAACAGGATTGCAGGATACAAAGTTAACATACAAAAAAATCACTTTGCTATATATCAACAATGAACAAATGGAACTTGAAAGGTAACACCCAATACCAACCACTTACATTAGCACTGCCCCCAAAATGAAATAGGTATAAATGTAATAAAATATGTACATGATTCATATGAGGAAAATTACAAAACTTGGATTAAAAAAATCAAATAGAGACTAAATATTCTACGTTCACAGACAGGAAGACTCAAGATTGCCAAGATGTCAGTTCTTTCAACATGATCTATAAATTCAATACAATCTCAACAAGTTGTTTTGTGAATATTGGCAAACGATTCTAAAGTTTATACGCAGAGCAAAAGACCCAGAAGAACCAACACAATACTGAAGAACAATGTCGGAGGACTGACCATACCTGACTCCAGGAGGCACTGTAAGGCCATGGTAAACAAGACAATGTGGTATTAGCAAAAGAATAGATAAAAAGCTTAAAAGAACAGAAAAGAGAGTCCAAAACTAAACTAACACAAATGCAGTCAAGTGATCTATGACAAAGGAGCATATGCAAAAATAATGCACATACAAAAAAAGTATATATAGGCACAGACCTTATACCCTTCACAAAATGGATTGTACCTGTAAAATGCACAACTAAATGTAAGATGCTAAACTACCAAACTCCTAGATAACATATTAGAAAATCTAGACAAACTTCAGTATGGTGACAGCTATTCAGATACAATACAAAAGGCAAGATCTGTGAAAGAAATAATTAGTAAATTAGACTTCATTAAAACTAAAATCTTCTGCTCTGTGAATGATACTGTTAAGAGATTTAGAAGAAAAACTATAGATTGGGAGAAAATATTTGAAAAAGACAGACCTGATAAAGGACTCTTACCCAAAATACACAAAGAACTCAAACTCAACAATAAAACAACCAGATTAACAATGGGCCAAAGAGGATATACAAATAGCAAATAAGCTTATACAAAGATGTTCAACATCATATTTCACGAGGGAATTGGAAATCAAAACAACGAGATAACACTCCATACCTATGAGAATGGACCAAATCCCAAACACTGACAACAAATGCTGGTGAGGATCCACAACCACCATTCATTGGTATTTAACAAAATGAGTTGACAACTTACATCCACACAAAAACCTACACTTGGGTGTTTCTAGCAGCTTCAATCATAATTGCCAAAATTTGGAAGTGACCAAGACGTTCTTTAGTAGATAAATGGATAAACAAACTGATACATTCTAACAATGGAATATCATTCAACCCTAAGTAGAAATGAGCTATGAAGCCATGAAAAGATACAGAGGAACCATAAAGGCATGTCACTAGGTAAAAGCAGCTAATCTAAAAAGGATAAATACTGTGGGATACCAGTGATATTACATTCTGGAAACAAGAAAACTATGAAGACATTGAAAAGATCAGTGGTTGCCAGGGGTTAGGGGAAAGGAAGGGATAAGTACACGGAGCACGGAGGATTTTTACAGCAGTGAAATTATTCTACAAGATACTATAATTATAAAATACATGGCACTATACATTTGTCAAACTCCACAGAATGTAAAACTCCAAGAGTGAATCCTTATGAACTATGGGTGATAATGACATGTTGATATAGGTTCACAAAGTATAACAAATACACCACTCTGTGTTGGGATGTTAATAATGGGGGAGGTGGTGCATGTATCAGGTGAGGCAAGGGTTATATGGGAACCCTACATACTTTCTGCTCAATTTTGATATACATCTAAAAGAGAAGAAGAAGAACCGAAAAAGGAAGAGGAGGAAGAGGAAGATAAGGAAGGAAAGAAAAAAGGAAAGAATACATGACAGAAACCACACATGAGACTTCCAGCCAAGATGGAGGCATAGGTGGACACACTGTGCCTCCTCTCACAAGCAAAATTAAGGACAACAAAAATTTAGAACCAAAAAAACAACCGGAACAGATAGAAAATTGAATCGCACAGAAGTCCGACAACGATTCACCCAGAATGGTAAGAGGGGCGGAGTCGGCAGCCAGCGGAAAGGGATCACGGCAGGAAAAAGCAGTAATAGTGGTCCCGGACGTGCAGGTGTCGGTTGGCACACCCCAGGCAGTGGCAGTTACGGGGCACAGGGAGGCAACAAGCAGACCCAGCAAGGCGCACAAGTCAGCTGACCGCGATCGCACATTCAAGCGCAGATAAACCAGGTGAAAATGGGCAGCAAGACAGACTGCAGCCCAGGGCCCCAGCGCCAGGAAATAAAGCCTAAAAGCACCAACTGAAAACACTTGTGGGGGCTGAAGTGCCTGGAGAGACTCCCAGCCTCACAGGAGAGTTTGCTGGAGAGACCCACAGGGTCCTAGAATGTACACAAGCCCACTCACATGGAAATTAGCACCAAAAGGGCCCAATTTGCTTGGGGAAAGCGG